>OZ030017.1:34097918-34632918 GCA_964023405.1 Apodemus agrarius | reverse complement strand
CAAGAAGGGTCTACCTCGGTTTTTGAGACAGGGCATCACATTGGCTTGGAGCTCTCTGAGTAGGCTGGGCTGGCTGGCCAGCGATCTGCCCGGCTTCCCCTTGCCCTGCACTCGGATTATAAGTGCTTACATAGAAACCATTTTTTAACACGAACATGGTTTCTAAGGACTCCCAAGTCGATAGCCGGGTTTTTTTTGTTTGTTTGTTTGTTCATTCGTTTTGTTTTGTTTTGTTTTTTGATTTTTCCATGCTCAGGAATGTCAGGCTGTCATTGCTTGTGTGTGATGGGGGCAATTTGTATAAGTTTCTGAATATAAGTCCTCCACTCCAACCCCTGCTCTCTTTGTTTGGAGAAGAACACTGCTTCGAGAGTTATTCCCAGGGCTTTCCTTATTTGATGCAAGTCGTAAACCCTTCTCTACTCTTTTAATTCCCTGGCTGGTCACCGAGACCTGAACCTGTTGCATTAGTGACGTCGGCTCTCCCCATCAGTCTGGTGTTGTCTGACGATGCAGCGGAGACCACGCCCCGCAAGCCAGTCTCGCCAGGCTTCTGCAGCCCCCACCCTATTCTGCATCCGAGGTTTGGGGACTTTGTTAATTAAGTCTGCCAGGCCCTCCACCTTGGGCTCAGCCGGAAGGAACCAGCAATAGATGGGAGGACAGGAGGGAGGTCCTGCCATTGATCCTTACTCCCCGCGCAGGGGCGCAGCAGAAGGCCTGTCTCTGGAGGCTCCTCACCTGTGGTGGCCAGTAGATGCTGGGGGCTGCTGGAAATGTCTTTCTTCACGTTCCGCAGGGTGACGATGTACTTGGTGCCAGGCAGCAAGCCGGTGATGTCATAGGTGTGCTGCTCCCTGGGCACCTGGACCTGTTTCGTAGCTTGCTCCTTCCCCAGGGGGTAGTAGCTGAGCAGGTAGTGGTCCACCTCGCTCGAGGGCTCCCAGCTCACCAGCAGGGAGTTCTCCGTGCTCTTGAGCAGCTGCAGGCCCTGAGGAGGCACCACTGCGGGCAGAAGAGGGGCGGGAGGTGAGGGCGGAGAGGGTGGGACTCGGTGGCCAAGTGAATAGTCTCCCGCGCCTACTAGGCACTTAATGCTGTGTCGGTGGGCCTGCGTGTCCTGTGAGAGTCAGGGAGTCTGTGCACATGCGTATTTTCAGAGCCCTCCCCGGAACCTCTACGTGGCAAGCTCTGGCAGTAGGCCCAGGACTTTATTCTTTTATGTATTTTGTTTAACTCACTGGAAATTCCATACAAGGATACAATGTATCTCGATCCTATCTGCCCCTCACTTCCTTCCCTCAACACATTCCTTCTCAGTTTCTTGTACTTCCTTCCCTCTTCCCTTTCCCCTTCCCGCCCTCCCCACCGCTGCTGCCCCCCTTTCTTTCCTTTTGCATATACCTGGTTGAGTCCAGTCCCCCTTCCCTCCCTCCCTGACGCCCTTTGTTCCCTTTTGCATAGACTTGCTAATCCAGTTAGTGCTTTCTGTTTGTGCTTGGGTACGTGGCCTGCCCACTGACTTGTGGACAACCTACTAGAAGCCACACCCAGCAGCCATCAAGTGTATGGTTCTCCAAGTAGAGGTTGGTGAGACCTGGGGGCTCCCTTCCCCACCAGCCAGCTCTATTGTTAGACCCACCAATTGGATCATTATTTAGGGTAAAGGGCAAGACTCCTGAGTAAGACAATGCGTAACAGAGTTAGTGCGACCAAGTTCGCGAATGGTAGGAAGGGTGGCCCTCAACGGGCACCTTGGCTCTCACCCTGGGAACAGTCGGGGCCAGTAAAGCCCATCTCGCAGTAACACTCGCCAGTGTCACAGAAGCCGTTGCCGCTACAGTCGCCAGGACAGCGCTGCTCGCTGCAGTCCTCCGCCGTGAAGTCCTCGTGACACTGGCAGACACCCTGCACGCACACGCCATGCCCGCTGCAGTCCTGGGGGCAGGCGGCGTAGGCGCAGTCGACGCCCACATAGGGCGGGTCACACACGCATTGCCCATCCACACAGCGCCCGTGGCCGCTGCAAGCCCCAGGACAGGTGGGCCGCTCACAGTCAGCGCCCTCCCAGCCCTGGTCACAGTGGCAGCTGCAGGTCTCAGGGAAGAAGGTCCCGTGGCCACTGCAATGACGGCTCAGATCTGCCGGGAAAAGAAGACACGGGTGAGGAGTTGAAGGTCTCCTTCCTTGGAGACTAGTCAGAGATGGCTACATTTTCTGGATTTTGTGGGGGGTCTCTGTGAGGAAAATGTTTTCTTCTTGAGTCAAATCTCAGCTTGTCTTTTGTTTACCTAAAAGAGGGTTCCTTCCTCGTGGATAGTGGTGACTAGCTTTTTTGGTTTTTTTTTTTTTTTTTTTTTTTTTTTTTCTATAAAGGGACTTCAAATCTTCAAACGGTCCTCATTGGTTGTTGGGCTCCAGCCTCCAGGGGCAGTGCTCCAGAGAGAGGCAGGCGGGACTTTATCTCATCCTGGTGGATGGAGCTGGACCCAGCACTGCTGGTTGTGAACCGAGTCTACAGAAGCTGCAGGGTAGCCCAGGCTCAGTGACCGGCAAGCCAGGCATTTGAGCAGGGCTCTCCTACACAGCTCGGGAAAGCTGGAGGTCAGGCCAGCCAGCGCAGTGCCTTCTGCCTCTGGGAATGTCATCTTCCCTTCCTAAGGAAACTTCCAGCGTGGGACTCCTGGCAGTGGTTGGGGCAGGGGGCTTATCATGCTGCCTTCTTCACAATGGCATTGTTCCTGGTCCATAGTTTTACACCTGGCATTTAGGGGTACTCTTAACTAAAACAATAAAAAGCACCACTCATTGTCCCCAGGACAGATATGTTCTTAAATGATGGAGCTGGGGGGTGTGGGGGGTGGAAGGTGTTCTTTGTACTTTGTTACTAATACAACCTTTACAGTTTTCTGGATACTTACTATAGACCAAGACTCTGATATACACCTTCTCTAGGTCACAGAACTGTGCTAGCTGATAAAACCAGCCTTGTTGGACAGTTGAAGAAACTGAGAATTCCTCAACATCACATTCGGCTTCCTGTCCCTTCCCTCCTTGATAGCAACTTGGCTTGTCAGCAGAACAGCCCTGGGAGCTTTGCCCTCTGGTGTTATTAGTCCAGGAGCCTGGCATGCTGAACCCTCCCTGCCTCAGCTTCCAGATGCCCCTAGCGCTGTATCAGAGAAAAAACAGGAGGGGTATGGCCTGTACCTTTAAAAAGCCAAGTGTGAAATGGACATGCACCAAGATCTCACAGCCCCGTGAGGCTAGTGGAGGACCTGGCACATAGCACACACTAAGTGTTTGTAGACTGAATACCAGATGGTAGTCTCACCAGCAGCTCCCTGGCAGCAGCGGTTGGCACTACACTGCTCCTTCATCTCCGCCATCTCTTCCTCCAACTTTTTCACCCGGGCTAGCAGGTCCTGGACACTGTCTGCCAAGTCACAGCTCTTCTGTGGTGTCTGAAGACGGATGTTGTGCCTGAAGATAATGTTCTGCTCCTCTCCGTCCTCCCCGGGAGCCAAGAGTGATGTCCCATCGTCGCTGAGTGACTGTGGGTCGGTCTCTACTTGAACCAGAGCAGACTTGGGCACGTCGATCTTGTAGGTGTGGCTGACAGTGACCTGCTGCTCTTTGTTGCTGCAGCCCGGAGACTCCGGAGTGGCTGGGGCCGAGGCCACCAGCAGCCCGGAAGCAAGCAGGAGTCCCAGGGGGAAGGCAAGCATGCCCCAGAGACCCATTCTTGGAGAAAGGGATCAGACACTCCAGGAGTCCTAGATCCAGAGAAAAAAAAAGATGAAGAAAGCCATGGAGGCTGGCTGAAAGGAACTTACCCCTCTTTAACAGACTCTGAGAGTCCACACACTGTTCACCGTATCGGGAAGGGCTCCTACTCACATTCACCTGAGCCAGCCTTTCATCGCCCTAGTCCCTGGTGTTTATAGGAGCCGGAATACCAACCGCTTCTTTGATCAATAGTAGTAGCTGCACATAGAATGCTTGCTCTGAGACAGGAACTATTCACATCGCCCAACTGGTTCGGTCATGGCAACAGCCCCACTGTGGACCCCATTAAGTTTTCAAGTCTGAGAATTGGCCTTGACACTGCAAGTGCTGGACTAGTGCCCTCACGCTGAACTTTGTAAGTTTCTATCACTAAGCTGCATCTCTCACTCTCCAGCCCCGGGGGAGGATTTGAACCTGAGCCATCTGACTTTCAGGTCCTTGCTCACCCTCACGCCATGCTTTTGTGCACAAATAAGGAAAGGTCGAGAACGTTGTCCTGAGTACCAGAGCCAGGAAGTGCAGAGATGGCTCAGTTCCTGCTCAAGATCCCTGCATAGGAACCCCCAGAGACTAAGATTGTCTGAGGAGATTACCTCACCTTCAAGCCCTCTCTCACCCCTGGAGCTGGAGTGCACTCATGTTCTTGGTCTACAACCATATGCATTGCTGATGCAAACACCTCCGTCTCCACGTGCTGTCCTCATTCGATCAGAAGAAGGGATGTGTCACCAACAGAGAACGAACCAGAAAGGCACCCAGCTGGCGCTCTTTTGCTGTCCTATCTGTAACTTCTTTGTGGGGCACAGTGTGGTAATTCAACACATGTGTACAGTGTGTAATGAGCCAAGGGAGGGCAGAAGCACTTCCACACCCTTAAACCTTAGCTATTTGGTGTGATGGGGATTTCATTTACATTTAGTTAGGTTGCAAAAGAGGGGTCTTCATATGACTCGTGTGTGCTACTTAGTCCTTACCCTCAGTCCTGCCTGTCGTTTGAGGCACGTGTTATTAGTAGCAGTGAAATTTGAGTTCACCATTTCCAAACTCTTTCTATATTTCAGGCATCAGGATTCTCTCCAGATGAAATGGAATCGTCAAGGGGTGTCTTTTACTGCAGGGATTCCATTAATGAGTAGGTAGCAAGCATCTATGCATCTACTGAAAGTCTGGAAGGTTGGTGAGGCCGGGATGAAGGGAACTGCATGGCAGGCAAAAAGGTGGGTACCTGACTAGCCAGGGGCAATTTAACGATAGAAGGATGTCCTTTCCCCCACATAACGCTATAACTCAGAAAGCAGCTTGGAAAATCCAGAGCAGTTGTACAAGTTGAGAGAAGAGAAAGGACTCCATCCAGGTACAAACAAACCCACAGACATTCAGACTATGCGGATCCTAGCACCCTAGCATGCCAGGGGGAAGAACGGCTGTGCACTGGAGCAGAAGAAAAAGGATTTGAAGTCACGAAAGTGATTTCATAGGAAAGCCTGGAACTCTGCTTGAGCCCTCTGTGGCTGAGAAGGTGGACTCGGGAGAGCCAGGGAAATGAGTTGGAGGGTAGGTGTGGAGCAGGCATAGGGAACAGAGATTCATTCAGAAGTTTATCCCAGTGATAAAGCAGCTAAGCACAAGCTGTCCACGGACTCTGGAGCCGGGAGCTGAGCAGTGGCGGCCATAATACCCTGCTGCTGGTTATGTGACTCCCAAGTGCAAGGCCACCGATTTGGACCCAGCGAGCAATGGCGCCTTCGCTTCTGGGACCTGCTGTGTCCACTCAAGCACCTCCCGTGGGTATAGCAAGGCATGATCTACCGCAAATCCCCTCTGGGCAACAACAGAGCCAACAGCGTCAACCTCTCTGCTCACCCCTACCCTCCGATGTCATCTTCCTCTGCGTGCTCACTGCTCCTGAGCCCTAAATGGAATGCAGATGGGTTTTTTTTTCCCCTTAAAGAAGTTCCTAACAAATGAAAAAAATAATAATAAAAAGGGGAACTCCTGCCATAAACCACAGCAAGACTGTCCCAAACCCTGTCTTACAGTTTGTTTTTGAAGCCTGGAAGATGAGAAGGCCCAGAAGCTCTTGCAGGAACCCCCCCCGCCCCCCGGTGTCGCCTGTCCTGAATCGCAACAAGATGCCCTTGCTAGTCCCAGCCTCTCAGGTTGCACATGTCGAGCTCAGATTTTCCTGGGCAGAGTGATTGCTCGAAAGAAGATGAGCAGGGGGAATCCTCAGGCTAGCGCTGGGAAGCGTGAGCGAGCAGGGAAGCTGCTAGCTCTGGCTCCAGTCGGGGCAGCAGAGAGCCTCTCCTTGCCCAACAGCAAGAGGAAGGCACGACTTCATCCTCTGTATGAATATGCCTGGCACGCTACAGACGGTTCACCAAGGAAAACAGCAGTTGCTACACTTCTGAAGAAAGATGGTTCTTTGTGACGTAGCTCCTGATGGAAAGCAGGGGAGAGATACTGGAGGAATTCATGAGGCAAAGGGCATTTGTACACAGGAAACCATGGAAACCAGGGGTCCCCCAGGAATGACTGTCTCACTGGGGAGCACCGAGTAGTGAGGAGGACTGAGAGAATGGTGTGAATAACTGATGCCGCCGTGGCCACTGTGAGAACGGCCTTGCGGGATTGACTGCCCAGCAGCACCTGGATCTGCCTGCGACGCACAGCGTCCTATGCTCTTTCTTATTAGTACCTGCAGCTACTCCGGTGGCCTTAATTTCCAGCCAAAATAGATCCTGCCCAAATCCAAGTCTGCTCCCAGCCCAGAAGGCCTGTCACTCCTGGGTGGCTAGGGCGATGTCAGCTCACGGGTGGCAGTGGCTGGGATGGCACAGGTCCCTCGTGTTTTCCTAGCCACGTAGCATAGCTCTGGCCACATAGTTTGTGAGTTACATAAAAAGGGACAAATAGATTTGTGTGTGATTATTAGACGGTGGGTACTGGGTCAAACGATTAAAAACCATTAGCTTGAATTAATCCTCAAAATGATGACAGTCAATCAACAATATTATTTGTCACATGTACTCAAAATGTTAAATAATTTGGTCCTGGCATTCAACTAGTTAAGCCGCAGAGCTGGAATCGCACACCAGGTCTGTCCACTCGTGTCTGGATTCTTCGTCTTTCTGCAATATAAACTGTCGATGTGGAAAGAAAAACACCAAATATCCTCTTTCCTGCTATATTTCCTTCAAGAGAGAGGCTCTGAAAGGAAAGCAAAGCCAAGGCATACCAGGTATTCAACAAAACATTAATAAATCAGGAACGGGAAACCTGGACTTGCTTGGCCTGTGGCCCGAGCAGGGCTGATGCTTGAGAAGATGAATTGTGTTTTCCTCGCGGGGAGGTTAGGGCCTGCCACGCCCCACCACGCAGCAGGAAACAGCAGAGAATATCAAGACCTCTGTCCATTAGGGCAGATGTCAACCAGGCCTTCGCAGGAGAGAACGTTCCTCAGTTCCCAAGGACTTCTTATTAGGGCTGTGTGGCCTTTGTGTCACCTCATTCTCTCCAAAGAAAGACACACACTGAGTCAGGAAAAAAATACTACTTACCTCAAATAGAGCTGTTGCCAGCTTCTAGCCACTGGCAAAGAGCTTTGCACTTAAATTCAGGCCTTTCTCTGTTCCTTCATGACTTCATCCTGCCTGACGGTTAACCACAAGCAAATGAGTGTACTGCTTAGGGTCTTAGAAAAGCTGTATTACAGTGGATTTCCAGTAGAGTCACTAAGAAGATATTCTCTCCCCCCAAATAATAGGGTAGACCTCGTTAAACAGTAAAGAAAAATGAAGGGGTGGGTGGCTGAGGGTGTCTTGATGTCACAAATGTCACTGGTAACCTCCACTCCTTCCTTTGCTCTTCTTGAACAGTTTGCCAGCAGTCTACAGCCTAGTCCCTGAATAGCTCTGAGTCTGTGACTAGAATTCTTGGTCTAGAAAATTAAGTTCTTGGGGAGCTGACCAACCTATTGTGGCAGGACCCATCCTGGATGTGAGACCTCAGACAACCAACGTCCCCATTTCCCGTTCTCCAGTTTGCAAGAGAATCTAGTATACGAGGCGGCACTGTTCCCTCTTGGTCTGTCTCCAGCTGAGCCAAATGCATACACACATTCTCAGCTGTGACTCTGCGCAGGATGAGAGGCAGGCCAAGGATGAGGATGTGACTCTATGAGAGCACATTTCGAGCTGGGTGCTACTGTGCTCCTGCTTCGCCGGGCCCTCTGAATGAGTCCTTAGGGAGTGATTGTGAGGGTCCTCCTCACACGTCATCCAACAAGCGCTCTGTCTGTATACATTGCCTACCCGTCAGAAAAGACAATGAATGAAACACCCAGCTCAGTCCTGGAGCTCAACTACTTTTTCAGGAGTTTCGACAGGCTCATTTTCTTTTATCAACTAAATCTTAATCTGCCTTTTGCAAAGGGCCCAATGAATGATGATAATAGTAGCTACCATTTTCTCACCACTCCTTATATACCAGTTTCTATGTCAGGAGTTTAAAAGGCTGTCTGTGAACAATAGGCAAAAATGATCATTTATCCCTGTGGGAACGAATTAATTTCTCACGGAAAGGTTTTCTGTTAGCCTCCGTGGACCGGGCTATCCACAATGGGAAGATAAAATAGACATGAGACCTAAATTTGGGAAACTTCTTTTACCAACCAAGTGCCCAAAATGATAAAGTGTCAACTAATCTACAATTATTTCTCCACAGCCATGATGGGCCCTTGCTTCAGGTGAATGCTAATGAGGAGAGACGCAGAAGGAAAAGTTACAATTTCTTTCTTTGGTTTAATGTAGTTTTCCACACATTGAAACAACTTTAGAGTTCCAGCCTCCTAGCAAGCTGAAGAGCCAATGCTGATTTCCAGGAATTTACACTGTTCTACCCACATTGGCTATGCGCATATTTAGAGGGCAGCTGGGTGGCATCTGCCCGAGTCGCCTGTGGTGGAACCCGGCCAAGCTGCTGACCATCAGGAGCCAGGCCTGACATCACAACTCCATCAGCTTGCAAACTGGTGCTGCCAAACGCTCCAACAGAACCGAAATCATGACCTCATGTCTGCGCCAGACCCCGTGGGAGCCAGGGCTCGGGAAGGGGCAGAGTTTCCATGGGCCTGGGTATCATTTCCTCAGGCCCCATCACAGAAAGGAGCTGGTCTACCCTACATGTCAAACCACAGCACGGCACCAGAATGGAAGCCAGAAGCCACAAGACGGGATGGAAATCGTCTGCCCTAGTTTCCTTACTTTGGGAAAGCAATGCGTTTGAAGACATTAAAAGAATTCAGGGTAGAATGAGGGAAATCTGGGCCCTGTTTCTCCTTTGTCTCTGAGGGGGAGGACCCTGGTAATGATACTCGCTACCTCCTCCTGAGTCTCCTCTTGACACTGTCACTGTCACCCTGAGTCTGCCCCAGGGCAGAGCCGTGGCTCACCTGTGCAGATGTGGATAATCTGTTATTTCTATGTTGAAGTTATGATTCTGTCAAGGCTTATATAAGCTAATCTGATCCCTTAGGGGTGAAACCCTGTCCCACCCTACAAAATTACAAATAAAACGTCAGATCTTCAAAAGCCAGTCTCCCACGTCACCCTTGAAGTGATTGAAAATGCCCGCTCTGAGGCGCTGTGAGGGTGACCATATGAGAAGTAGGGGGAGAGAAAGTCTGCTCTCACACGTAATGATTAAAACACACACAGCTCAAGGAGCCCCTTCGTGGGAGTCTGCAAGCATCCTCTTCCTCGGCTCACACGAACATCTCAAAGACGGCAAAGTTAGATACAGTTTCCCAGACACAACCGAAGTGAAAGCTCTGCTTTAAGAGAACACCAAGCTATTCCACGTAAGAAATAACACGGAGAGAAGAGGTCGGTGTAAGACGAAACACAAATAAACTTAAAGAAAACACCTCATCTGAAATGCACTGCTCTGGGTAGGATCTGGTGCTCTACACAGTGAGCTTGACAGGTAAGGGGGTGGCGCCTCTTGGCCCGGGAAGGGCAGAGTCTGATACCAGCCGAGGGCGTGGTCCACAGGTCCTGGGAGATAGATGGGGCCTAATCTATATTACCTTGCCTGGGTTTGCAACTGTGCCCTTCAGTCTACAATCTTCCCCACGTTGACCACCCCCCTCCCAACTGATGATAAAGCCTCTGGAGTTGGCGCTCTTACCTGGGAGGCCGCTCTGCACCGCTTCTAAACCTCCCGCCTCCCGTGAGCTGGTCCTGGTACTGTAGACGTCAATGCTGGTCTGTCCCTCAGCTTCTTCTCCCTCCCTGGGTTTAAATCAAGGCTCTGACAGAGGAGGAGCCAATCAATGGGGCTCTGGGATTTTCCTCCCTTCTTGGACTCTGTTGAGAATTGAGCAATTCATTCTCTTATTCTAACTAGGAGAAGGAAAAAAAAAAAAGTATACATTCCCCTTCCCGTCTTCCTTTGATTACACAGCAGCTAAAAATACCGGGGACTGTTTCCATTTAAGTAAATGCAGAACAAGGATATTACAACGTTTGCATGTCTCCTGGCCAGGAGCTGAGTCTCGGGTTTTAAAGTATATTTATTAAGTCTCTTTTTCATGTTTCAGACATTCTGGAACTTGCTGCCCACTGCTCTTAAAATAAGAAAGAAGTCTGCGGAGGCTCCCTAGGGAGTCCCTGCTCTGACCCACCCCCAACCTCCTTCTCCATCACCTCACAGGTGAGGGGCGGGGCTCCGAAGAGGGCTGGGGAGCAGAAGAGCAAGCCGGGGCTGTGGGGCCCACCTCGCCAAGTGCCTCCCACACACTGGCTACACAGGAGCTCTATCCAGGGAAGGGCGAGCAGCGCCTTCTGAGCCACAGTTTTCTCTTGCCACCTGACACACTCAGAATTTCATCCTTCCCGTGATGCTCCAGTGGGTCACAGGCCAACCTGCTTGGTCCTCCCTGCCAGGCCTCTCCTGCCCTGCCCTGCCCTGCCCAGAGCGCATTCTGGAAGGCAGATCCACCACACGATCCACCACACGAGGACGGAGAAGGTCCGGACTTTGATTCTGCCATCACAGATTGCTGGAGGGACAGGAGAAGGATGAGAACAAAAGAAAGGAAGGGTCAAAGAGTCATCTTCAGTTTTGTTATTGCCCCAGGCCCCGCTCTGCTCCTCCGCCGGGGCTCTGTACTGAAGCAAGGAGTGTTTCCGAAGAGAAAGGGCTGATGCCAGTCAGTAGGAACGCTTAGCCTCGATGGGGTTTCGAAGCACCTTGGAGATGAACTGCTGAGTGGATCTGTGAGGACGTGTCCAGAGAGGTTTAGAGCCACCCTGAATGCGAGCGGCTCTGTCCCACGGACTTGGGTCACCGACTGAATGAGCCACTAGAGCGCATTTGTCTCTCTGTTTCCGGATCACAGAGCCCACGTGACCAGGCTCCATCCACTCCTGCCGCCATGCCTCCCTGGCCGTGCTGGCCTTTACTACTGAGAGTCAAAATAAACTCAACCGCCCTTAAGTCCCACTTCTCAGGCACTTTGTCCTAGCACCGAGAAAATAACTAATGCGTCAGGTAAGGATGGAGATGAGGAAGGAAGCCTCCATCCTACCGAATCCCTCGAACGCGACTCGGCGCTTTTAGGAGGTACACACGCAGGGTAGGCACGAAGCACCGGGGAAGGTGGTTAGTTAGAGGTCGGGAAAAGTGAGGCAGTCAGGGGGCAACGTATGCATAACCAAACACCCTTGCACTTCATGAGACACGTGTTCAGAAAATGATGGCGTAAGTAAGACCAAAAAGCAGACACCACAGGCTCTTACTCTTTGCACAGGCCCGGGGCCACTAGTTTCTACTGATTTGAGCTAGCAAATTCTAAAATAAAAACTTAAGCGAGTTTTCCCTTTTGACTCACACAGCACAGATATCTGGATATTAAAAATATATCCATCCCTTAGCTACACGATCTCTACAATTGGTCATGAAAGTGAGCAGGTAAACGTGAGAGCAGTGTGTTGAGTCTGAAGGGGTCACTTAGGAGTTAAGTAGTTCCACTTGTGCATGCCACGGTGTGCACCCCTCTGCTGCTGTGCTTGCCCCTGTCACCGTGGCTGAGCGGCGACCCTAGAGACGGTAGCACTGCTCTCCCTCTGTCTTGTTAGGCTGCTGCCGTGGGGGCACCAAGGAGCTTCCTTCACTGACTCACATCACTTCCACTGTAGACAGTAGAAGAATGCAGTGAGAAGGAAGAGAGTGCTTTTGGGATGGAGAACCAGCAAGTGGAAATCAAGGACGAGAGCGCCGTAAGCGGCATCTGGCGACAGGAGACCCTTCCTGAAGGTGGCTTGCAAAGTTAAGAAGCAGAAAAGAAGATCCAGGGGCAAGAAAGGTGTTCGGGAATGGGGAGCTTCCTGGCCATTCGCCATTTCACTGGTCACACTGGTCACGTTTGTGAATGTCTGGTCCTAATTCCTTAGCCAGATAGCAGACCTGGTTGTGGCTGTCAGGGCAGAAGAGCAGGAAACACCTGGACTGAGAGAGAGAGAGAGAGAGAGAGAGAGAGAGAGAGAGACCCTCAAAGGGTATTTAGTGGGATATACAAGGATCAAAATGGATGATAATCACAGTAACCACAGCAGCTGATGGGGGGGGGGATCCTCATTTTGTCCTTTTGACCAGTCTACAACCTTAGTGTGTTTCATTTTGTTCCATCTGCACAATACGATCAATGTTCCTATTTCAGAGTAAACTGAGGCACAATGAGGCTAAGCTAGAGGTCATCTGCCAGCTACAGAAACAAGTTTCAGACTCTAAACGGAAGCTCAGGGACTCCTGTTCTCGTCCTTGATTTCCACTTGCTGGTTCTCCCTCCCAAAAGCACTCTCTTCCTTCTCACTGCATTCCTCCACTTTCTACACCTTCAGTGGATGTGAGTGAGCCAGTGAAGGAAGCTCCTTGGAGCCCCCCACGGCAGCAGCCTAACAAGACAGAGGGAGAGCAGTGCTACCGTCTCTAGGGTCACCGCTCAGCCATGGTGACAGGGGCAGGCACAGCAGCAGAGGGGTGCACACCGTGGCATGCACAAGTGGAACTGCTTTATCTTATGTAGTCATTTCAGACTTAAGGGAAAGTGGCAAAATATTATAAAGAATTCCGATCTACCCATGTTCTTCTGAAGCCTTGGGGACTAAGTCAAGGGTGTGGTTTGCTTCTTCACTGCAAATGATTTCAGTGCATAGTAGTTTCTCTGAGCTGAAACATACCCTCCATAACTTCCTCAGGATGACAGAAATCAGGAATTAATACTGACACAAGGGTTGGTTATCTGTCTCATACATTGCATTATACAGTATACATTCTCTCTAATGTTCTTTTTTTTTTTTTAAGTGTTTTTTATTTGGTTTGATTTGGTTTTTTGGTTGGTTGTTTTTTTGGTTGGGGTTTTTTTGTTTTGTTTTGTTATAGAGGGGGTTTTGTTTGTTTGTTTTTTGGTTTTTTGGTATGGGGGGGTTGGATTTTCTTGTTCGAGGACCCAATTCAGGATAATTCATGGCATTCATCCTTCTTCAACCTATAGTCATTCTAGCCTTTCTGTTCTATTCTATTCTATTCTATTCTATTCTATTCTATTCTATTCTATTCTATTCTATTCTATTCTATTCTGTTCATAGCCTTTGTCTATTAGAGCCTTGGTAGCTGTGACGGAGCTATGAGAGTGGAGGTCAGTTACTCAGCAGAACATTCTCAGTTTGCTTTTATCTAATGTTTCTTCATGCCTAGAGTTAGGTTGCAGTTTGGGCGGTGTGCTGGGAGTCCTCACCATGTTATATCAGAAGGCATTGATATCAAGCTACTCTGTTTTTGGCTATCTGACCTAGGGTCACTTACTCCAGGTGGTCTCCACCAAGCTTCACCAAGGTGAATGTTTGTCCCTTTGTAATTATAGATTTTGAAACCTTTAAATAGCCCACATCTTCTACTTTCATACAGAGCTTTTGCTAACTCTTGCTGATTCCCACCTGAGGCAGTTGCCATGGTCACGGTTGATACAGATCCCTCTGTCTGTATTTATTAGGTGCGAGGGTGTCATCAAGAAGAGCCTTTAATATAATCACTCATGGTGGCGCACACCTTTAATACCAGCACTCAGGAGGCAGAGGCAGGCAGATCTCTGTGAATTCAAGGCCAGCCTGGTCTACAGAACAAGTTCCAGGACAACAGCCAAGCTTACACTGAGAAACCATGTCTTGAAAAACAAACAGCAAACAAACATAAAAAATCAAATTACTTTTAGAACAAGAATGCCTATTCAGCATTAGATTACTTATATTTTATACAAGTTTCTCTCCACTGCCCCAAATTTTGGTTATTTTCTATACACACCAACACTTTTCCACTCCTTTGAGGAACATAAATAAAGCAAACTGGGAACTGGGTCACATCATGGTCAGCACTGCCCAAACGGCAGGAGGTGACAAAATGATTAAGACACTGTGACAGAATTCAGAGTCCATTTGCCCTGCCCAGGACAGAAGTCACAGAAGTTGGTGACAGAGGTAGGGACAGGGGATTCTTTGATTTCTCAAAGGCTGTGAAATAGAGGTTGGGGTTGATTTCATTTGATCCTGATTACCCTTTGCATTATAGGATTCCTTCTCACAGTCCCATTTAGAAACCTTCTGTGCCCAAGGCTCTTAGATGAGTCTGTCCCTGCAGAGGTTTCTTCAAAAAAAGAAAGAGGTACCTGTTTTCCTTTACTACTTTAACATTTATCCAAAGCATGTATTCAGTTACCTATAATCACATCTTGTCAGATTTGTTCCCTATGATACCCAAGGACAAAGAAAATTCCTCAAACACCAGATAAGCAGAGCCGAAGCCACAGTGGTGGACACTAGTAGATGATTTCCCCAACAGCTTTACCTCTCCTGTTCCAGCAGGGCACCTTGAAGGCTCTAGCTTTACACACATCCTTCTTTCAAATGAATTTACATTAGGATAACTCTAAACTTTTTCAATGGGTGGAGTCTTGCCTTCAAGGCACCTTTTTTTTATTTTCCCATGTGCAAAGTCCAAAGTTTCTCCTTCTTGGCATGAATCTCTTCAACAATTATAGACACTTGGCTGAGTAAATGCTATTCAAGAAACCCAAGTTCAAACCTGGGTTTGGACTCTTTTCCTTGCTAAGCTGCACATTTTTCTATCTCATTTTCTACTCTTTCTCCATCTCACTGTAAATTATGGCAAATAAAGCAAGCAGCAGCTGCTCCTGGCCTGGGGGTTGTATTGTCTTAAAGTTCCTCTCACCAAACAACTCAGTCCATTGGTTTTTAATTCAGCCTCAATCATGTGTTCAGGACACAAAGCATAGCCAAAGTCTTTGCCAAATATAACACAAATGGTCTAGAATCCAGTTCCCGGTAGATTTCTTGCTATCCCCTGAAACCACATGAACACAGTCTTTAGTATTTGCATTTCTATGGACATTCTGGTCTTTCAGACTTCCATGATTGGCTCCATTGAGTTCAGCTTATTGCATTCCAGAATTTCTTTCTTTTGTTTTTTTAAGATTTATGTATTATATGTAAGTACACTGTAGCTGTCTTCAGAAACCCCAGAAGAGGGCGTCAGATCTCATTATGGATGATTGTGAGCCATCATATGGTTGCTGGGATTTGAACTCAAGAGCTTCTGAAGAGCAGTCAGTACTCTCAACCTCTGAGCCATCTCCCAGTCCCCTCATTCCAGAATTTCTCATGCCCACAGCTCCAAACTCTTCAACATTCCTTCTATAAAACAGTTCAGAATTCCTATGAATCACATGCTAAAGGTTTGTCACATAAATATCTCCATTTCTCAGGACCAATTTTCTATATTACTATTAGTTCTCCTTGCTGTGGTTAAATACCTGACAAGATGAACTTGAGGAGGAGAAATTTATTTTGGCTTGTGGTTTGAGAGTGTAGGGTCCAGCACTATGGGGAAGGAGAATATCAGAGTTCCTGTCAATGGGCACATGTGCCTGTAAAGCTTCCTATCTGGATACAGGCAGAAGCAGAATAGGAAATTGTTTTTTACTCCTCTAAGCCAACCAGGATAATTCCATAGCAGTTTCTAGCAACTAGTTCAGTCAAGAGCATGAAATGTAGACTGGAGAGATGGCTCAGCGGTTAAGAGCACTGACTGTTCTAAAGGTCCTGAGATCAAATCCACATGGTGACTCACAGCCATCCTTAATGAGATCTGACACCCTTTTCTGGTGTGTCTGAAGACAGCTACAGTGTGCTTAGATATAATAATAAATAAATCTTTGAGCCGGAGCGAGCAGGGCCAACCAGAGAGAGCAGAGGTCCTGAATTCAAATTCTCAGCAACCACGTGATGGCTCACAACCATCAGTACAGCTACAGTGTACTCATATACATTTAAAAAATAAATAAATCTTTAAAAAAAGAACATGAAATACATTCAGAGTAAACTAGATATAAAGAAGAACATATTGGCAACCCTTCAATGAAAACTGCACACACACACACACACACACACACACACACACACACACACTCCCGAGTGCCTTAAGTTGTAGCATATCTAACACCTTACTGACCAGAAAGAGTACTGACCAAAACAAAAACAAAACAAAAAAATGTCAAGGGATACAGAACAGAAAATGGAAGAAACTCTTGGAATCACAGCCACAGCTGGGAAGTAAAAGAAGGAGAAGCAAGAGTTCAAGGCCAGCCTCTGCTCAGGAGACACTGTTAAAGAAGGGGGAGAGGGGAAGACGGCAGGAAGGGAAGAAATGGAAGGGATCTGGGTTTTAATGACATTGCCAAGCTACTAAATGAATGACCCCTGGTGTTTTCCAATATCAGACTTTTCTGAATTCAGGATTTTGTTTCTTAGAGGTACAACGATTCTAAGAATTACATTTAAAAAAATCACATTTCTTAGTAGCAAGTGGGTTTATTGGTGTGCCGCAAAGAGCCCAGACTTCAGGAGGAGATGGAGTCACATCTAGTAGCAGTCCATAACTTAGACACAGCAAAGTCCAATCCCAAAGTTTATTGTTCTTTCAGTCCACCGCGCTCTCTGCAATTACGTTCACAATGGTTGAAAATGAACCCTCCACTGCTTCTCCGCACACAGAATGAGTCTGTTTACCCACTGCTTGAACCAGAATTGTTAGCTCTGTTGGCTCCTCTTTCTCAACAGAGAGAAGCTAAAGGGTAAATATTATAACTCTAAGCTTTATGCTCCTTGGCCCTACAGGCTCAGTTATTCCCTGAAGAGTACAGCGCCGCTGGAGGATGGGGGAGGGGGCACCTGACCATCCCGACTGAAGCACCAGACATTTGAGGAAGCTCAGCCAGTGCCTGCTGGGCGATCCCTGCTCAGCTTACTCCAACCACCAAACACTGGACGGTGAGAAAGCAACGATCATTTGAAATTTCTACATTTTAGAGACGTGTTCAATGTAACAATGGAAAAATGACATCAGAACCTATACCGAGAGCTGGGCTTGGGGATCCATACTTGTAATGCCAGCAATTAGAAGGCAGAAGAAAGGAAATTAGTTGCACAGTGAAAGCCAGCATGGGCTACATAGTGTCCTGTCTCAAACAACAACAACAGCAATACAACACAAAACTACAACAACGACACAAAACTACAACCGCTACGACAGTACACACAACCAGGGGATGACTTTAACATGAAATGAATTTCAACTCATCATTTTGTCTAGCAGCACTAAAATACAGCTCATTCTAGAAGAACCTGGAAAAACATCTCTGGTTCAAGAGACTAGACCAATGTGTTATTATATCATCCTCTTTTATTTGAAAAGTATGTAGAAGAAAGCATTCCAGTTACAGTCATCTCACCATTGTATTTGTCCTAAGAAATCACCGTCAACACAATAGACGGTGCACTGGCTTTGAGGGAGACTAAATCAGTTATGTCTCACATGGAAAGCTGAAGCTGGTCTATCTGAGATGCTTGCTGTGCTCCATCTCCTATTATAGGTCTAACGTCTTCAAGCAGTGTGCTACTGAACCCAACGGAGCTGAAGCCGAAGCTCAACAGACTGTATTGTCAAGATTTCTTGGCACACGTTCTCTCTCCCATTCTGTAAATTACACTTATTCCATACCTACAAGATTGTCTTTTTCTTCCTTGTTTCCTACCTAGTAAACTCTAAATTTGAGCTTCTCACAGTGTTTTCCCCGGTATGGGCAATCTTTGACTTGAAATGTGCAATTGCCTGTAAAAATGAACAGAATGTGGAATTCAGCAAAGTGGAAGGTTTCTTATTCTTTTCAAGACAATGCAAGACCTTGATTCTTTTCCCATCAATATTTTCTCCTCATAGGTCAATATATTTTGATAGCCATCCCACTGGAAGTCAATATCTTATTAATCTCGTTTGGCAATAGCACTTGCCTGAGGTGTGCGAGGCCAGAGGGCTGATTTACAGCTAGGGGTCTGGAACCCAGTGGGGAGACAGCTTTCCTCAGGAAGCTCTTTGTGTATCACTTGTGCGGTAGTTGCTATTTTCTAAATATTGTTTTTTCATTATAAATGCAATTTATTGCTATAGTCTAAATAGGAAATGCAGAAAATAGAAAGAAGAAAATTAATATTTCCTATAATTCTCAAAATCAAAGATAATCACTAATGTTTTTCCTGCAAATGAATACATGCATGGAGAAATACACAGATCTATGCACATGTTCAATAAAGACTGGAAAAATTAACATTGCAGTATATGGGAGTTTTTGCTTCTTTTTACTCTTTGTATAGCAGTTTTGTCCTCTGTTTTCTTACCTACATTTTCAAGACTTGCTTTATAATGTTACCTAACATTCTCAAGTGCATATCTAATACATAGCAGAAAGAGATGACTACAAAGGACTACAGAAATGTGGGTGGGGTGTGGAAATGCTCTGTGTAGTGACCATAGACGTTATTACAGAACTGTTTATCTGTCAGGATTCATCGAAATGCATACGTGAAGGGCTGGAGAGATGGCTCCAGGGACAAGAAGACTCTGCTCTTCCAGAGGACCATAGTTTCAATCCCCGCATTGACACTGGGTCATTCACAATCACCTGTAACTCCAGCTTCATGGGATCCCATACCTTCTTCTGGCTTCTGGTTTCTCTGGGCACATGCGCACATGTATGTGCGGCACACACACATACATACACACAGACCACACACACATGGCAGGCACCCAAAACATACATGCACATGAATGAAAATAAGTTTCGGTTTTTTTTGTTTGTTTGTTTTTTGGGTTTTTTGTTTGTTTGTTTGTTTGTTGTTGTTGTTGTTGTTGTTGGGTTTTTTTTTGGTTTTTCAAGACAGAGTTTCTCTGTATAGCCCTGGCTGTCCTGGAACTCACTCTGTAGACCAGGCTGGCCTCAAACTCAGAGATCTGCCTGCCTCTGTCTCCCAAGTTCTGGGATTAAAGGCATGCGCCACCACCACCCGGCGAAAATAAGTATTTTTAAATGAATACTTTAAACAGAATTTAACACATTCAAATGATCACAACATGACTTAATATTGAATAACATAAGGGTTCATTAAAAGATCTCCATACAATTTGCCCCAGAGTTGCCTATACTCTGGGCTGCTCTTAATTATCTAAGTCTTATCAATACATGGGAATGACTATAAGGGGTGTGTGTGTGTCTGTGTGTGTGTGTGTGTGTGTGTGTGTGTGTGCAGATCCAAGATCCAACCACCTTGTTTTGTTGAGACAGGCTTCTCAGCAGGACCCAGGGCTCACTGATTTGGCCAGGCTGGCGGGCCAGCAAGCTTCACGAGTCCTTCTGCCTCCACTTGCCTTGCACTAGGATTGCAAGCATGTGCATGGCAAGCACGTTACTGCTGAGTTATCTCCCCAGCCCTCTCACTGGGAGACTCTAACCAAGGTAGACAGCAACATTGTGGGTAGCAAACCAGACACCAACATCTCGTTGGGCTTGGATGGAAGCCAGGCACAATGCTCTGTCAGAGCTCCCTTTGTGGTTCTAAAATGTACCATTTGGGCTGAGAGGCACTAGACCCAATTAGGTCATAAGACCAAGAGTTGGGAAGGGATCAACTAAATCACAAAATACTTTTATACATTTTACAAAACGAAATGTTTGTTATCCCATTGACATGTTTGTCCTGTTTAACCCAAAGCCATGCGATAGGCATGTAAATGTACTGGGGCACAATTCATATACCATTGCATTAATCTTTGAACATGTGCTAGAAGTGACTTGAAGCAATCGCGCATCCATAGGGCTGCGTGGCCATTACCATTAGCTAATTTGAGAACAGGTCAGGAACCCCAGAAGAAACCCCAAACACATTGGCAACTGTGTCTCATTCTTGCTGCCTAACACAAGTACTAGTCTGCTATGCCTATGGAGCTGCCTGTTCTGGACACTTCATGTAAATGGAATCATGGAGTACATGTTCTTGTATGCCTGGATTCTTTCATTTGGCAGAGTTGTCAAGTTTCATTCTTATAGCATACATAGAAATTTCAAACCTTCTTGTGGTTGAATAATATTATATTATGCTATCTGTTATGTTATATACTGTATACTATATTATAAATCACCACATTTTGTTTGCCCATTAATTAGTTAATGCATACTTGTGCTAGTTCCAACTTGGGCTATTATAAATAATGTAAATGTGAACATTTGTGTATATAGTTTTGTGTGGCTATGCACTTTTGTCTATTTTGGCTATTTACCTTGGAATATAATTGTTCTAGGATATATATTAATTCTGTCTTAAAATAGCTGTATCATTTATAATTCAACCAGCAATCTACCAGAATTCCAATTTTTACAAGACCCACCAGTACTTGCTATTTTCTGTCTCTTTTGATTATTATTTTAGACACTCTAGTAGATCTAAAGCGAAATCTTGTAGTTTTGATTTTCATTATGCATGTTCAGTATCATTACTCATGTAAAGTGGATGTTAATGTATGTTCTTTAGAAAATTATGTTGTAAATCATTTGCCCATTTTAAATTTGTTATTTGTATTTTCATTGTTGAATTACAAAAGTTCTTTAAATATTCTAGAGTTTTGTTTTCATCTTCTGTTTTCAGTTTTGCTACATAGCCCGGGTTGACCTTGAACTCAATACATTCCTGCCTCAGCCTTTCAAGACATGGGTACTACCATGCCTGGCTTCTAAACTTTTACTAGAAAAATAACTTACAAATATCCATTCTTATTTATTGGATTATCTTTTTACTTTTTTGATCACATTCTTTGGAGCACAAAGATTTGTTTTATTTTGTAAGGTCTAATTTATATTTTTTAATGACTTTAGTCCTTTTGTTAGAGAGCATTGTCATGGCTGACTGAAGGGAGCTTGGCTGCCATCCTCCAGCTGTGGGAGGCCCCAAGCAGGAAAAGGGGCGATGACTTGGCAGAAACTTGGGAGAACCTGACTTCTTCGTGGCATTCCTGATCCCTGAATTAGTCAGTCTTGACAATTGCCTATCTTGAGGTTTCTCATTATCTATGGTCATTTCTGTCTTTGTTTCACAAGAAAATTGTGTTTGTTAGCTGTCCTTGGGTCACTTTAACCAGCACAGCTCTTTAGATTAGAAGCTTCCCTTAGCCTTGCAAAGATACATATCCTCTTGCCAGGTGATGGTTTGTAAAGGCCTGTATATAAGGCAAATTTTGTTACCAGTTCTGGTCATTGCTGACTTCAGGAAGGATAATAAACCTCTACTTCCTTTCTAAACAAAAATGGAGTTTAGGTATCCTCTAAAAATGCTTGGCTGTGAAGGAAGTGCTTTGATATTCTAAGTGGAACACGGAAATCTCAATGGAGAGTCTGTGGATGCAGAGGTCTCCTTGGCCCTGGTTGTCTTCCTCTCTACAGTTGACACACTGGCTCACCATTCTGCTAGAAAGGAACTTTGATGTAGTGTGTCAAAGCCAGCCTGACTGGACTTTCAAAAGCTATATTCAGAGATATGTAAAAATCAGGCCACTGTGGGAATATTTACAGTGTGGAATTCAGTAAAGAGCCTTTGTCCTTTGTAAGGCTGCCTGTTTATCATTATTTGAATACTACTGGAAATCCCCTCTAAGTTGGTCCTAGGGATAAAAAGAACTTTTATCAAAAGTTCTTTTAACAGGTTATGCCAAAGTATAGCAATACTTATCAAACTTTAAGGATGTAAATTTAAAAACTGAGAGACTCCACTATCCTTCCCTGAAGATGACTAACAGTTATAACGATAGGAAAATTCCATCATCTTTTTTATCCACCGAGTCCCAGGCTCCCAACTCTAATGTTCCTCCCAAGGCCATGCTGTTCATGCTTTTGAAAAAGACAACCTTAATTCCCTAATAGCCAGGGTTTGTCATTTTGTTTTTTACAGCGAGGCCACACGATAGCAACTGTTCCATCCCACATAAGGGCAAAGCCACATGACTTTGCTGTGGAACTTCTGAGGTCACCCATCTGAGGCCATCTGTGTACAGGAGCAGTTCCATGTGTGACTGAGGGACAGGAGCCCAGTAGGTACCTCTGCTGTCTGGCACACGCCGCGCTAGCCTCCTCCCACTGCCTCTAGCTCCAGCTTGTCCCACATCCATTCTTGCCCTCAGATATCAAAACTCTTACCGTGTAGATTTGTAAAAGTGTCAAAAAGTAGACACATGTTGAAGCTGAAGATGGTCCCTTTAAAAAAGGTTTGGAATATCTCAAGCCTGTGAAAAGACATAGAGAAGAGAATAAAAGACGCTAATGCCCTTGCCTGGCTTCAGAAGTAAAATACAAACACTATTGACGTCTCTATGTGTGCAGTCTTATCCTTCATGCTTTCTCCCCTCTGAGAGAGGAGTGTGTGGGCTGGAGGGCAGCTTGGTCCCATAACACGTGCGCCATGTAAGCACAAGGACTTTGGTTCAATCCCTAGAAGCCATGTGAGGAAAAGAAAAGTCAGGTTTGTGCCACCTGCTTACAATCCCAGTGATGGAGAGGCAAAGACAAGAATAGCCCTGGGATTGGCAGGCCAGACAGCCAATGAACTCAGTGAGCGTTCCTGTGGTCGGTTGGTTTGGTTGGTTGCTTTTTAATGAGTGGGACAGCTGCTGAGGAAAGACACCTGAAGTTGACCTCAGGCCTCCAAGCACTTGCACAAGTGCACGTTGGAACATTCAGGTGCAGAAACTGTGTTCTGAATGGGATTATTATTCCAGTGCATCTCTCTTACTTTCCCCTCACAAGGTCTCACTTTGTAGTCCAAGATGGCTTAGAATTCGTTGGGTGTCCCAGGCTGGCCTTGAACTCAAGGCAATTTTCCCACCTTAGCCTCAAGCACGCTAGGATTACAGACCTGGGCCATCATGCCTGGCTCTCTTCATATTTTTATTTCATGTCTATATGAAGCTTAAATACAACCTCTTTTCTGATGTACAATTTATTTTCAGATACTCCAACATTTTAATTTTGAAAATAACAAGCTTGAAATGATTTTTCTCATCATACCGAACTGGTATTTAAACCCATCCATCCAGTGCTAGCAAACTAATGGCTATATTTTCAGGTGGTTTTTGTGTCATCTCATGCTAATTTGTTTGCATGGAGCATAATATATTTTCACATGGTGGCTTCTTCTCCTTATTTGCACTTCTCTGTTCTTTTCTCTCTAGTAGTTTATTATGCAGATGTTTTTCATTTTCATTTGCTCAACTTTATCATCATTTCCTTTTTTGGTTTGTTCTGTTTGTGGTTTATTTAAGAAGCATTTTCCAATCCTTAGGTCATGAAGATAGTCAGCTATATTGTTCTACAGAGGTTTTTAAATTGCATTTTAACACATGTAGGTCTATTATACATCTGAAATGTATTTTTGTCCAAGGTTAAGAAAAAATGTCAGTACTTTTTCCAAATGAATATCTAGAGACCATAGATGATGCTAAAAGAACTGGACATCTGTAAAGAACAATATGTATTTGCTCCTCTGGTATTTCACATCCCCTTTCCTTTTCCAAGGCTGCAAAAACACATAGCTCAGCCTCTCCATTCTCCACTCTGGTCTATTGGTCTATTCAGTTAGCATCCAACAATGCCTAAACTATTCTATCCTATACTAAATCCATATAGCCAATCTTCAGGTTGTCAAACTCTATGAAAGACCTTACTGGGACTGCTGGGAGTAGTTCACTCTTTGAGGTTCAATTCAGAAAATGCCGTGGGCTCCCAACATCTTTTTGTTGAACTGAAGTCTAACTCTAAGTACCACAGAATGTCACTGTATTTGGAGATAAGGTCTTCAAAGAGATAGCTAATTTGAATAGGTCTGGGGTAGGTTCCAATCAAACATAACTGGTGTCCTTATAAGAAAAGGAAAATAAGGTAAAGGTAAGCTTAGGGAAGGCTGTGCAGTCACAGCAGGAAGGCAGCTGGCCACTGGTAACCACAGAAGGCACCTCAGAAGGAATCTTGACCCTGAGCCCTGTAAATCTGAGAGAAAACAAACTCTGATTGTGAAAGCTGTTTGGCCTGTGGTACAGGCTGAGTGTCCCTTACCTGAGATGCTTGGAGTAGGGGTGATTCAGAATTGCCTTTAAATTCAGAATGTTCCCAGAGACATTCCTGGGTGAGTCTCCCCAATGTGAAAGTCTCTGGTGTGAAATAGTCCAGAGTCTGAAATGGAAATCAGGAGACACTGATATAGCCATGGGACTGAGGCTGGTTTCTTCTTTTTAAATCTACAAACTCGGGGTTTTAGGCCCCAGGGTTGAGTCAAGCAGCCAAAGTAGGTACAGAGCCGAGAAGCCTGGCTGAAGATGAGTGGACAGAAAGACAGACATGTCCAGACAGGTGAGCAGGCACGTGGCCAGGTGGCAATTTGACTAGGCAGTGTCAACTGAGGGGCCTAAGCTGGGAAGAAGGCCCTGGGCTGGTCAGGACTGCCAGTCTCTTGATGTGTCCACCAGTGATATTGGTTTGACGGTGTCAGGTATTTTCCTCCTCATGGCGTCTAGATGAGGGACTTGTAGTCTTTCTGTAGTCTGGCATACTCGTAAGGTCTTGGGCACCATTTTCCTGAAATTATTTCAGTATACCCATGTGCTCATGTGGTCCTAGTTTGCCTTGATAGGTGTATTCGGTGGCACTATTTACTTCTGGAAATAAATTGTTTATCATTCTGTGTCTTGCAGAGGGTGCCTGTGCCTCTTGTGTACCCACCAACACACACGTCGTCGTCTGGTCTCACTGCTTGTACTCAAAATGGAGTCAAAAGCTGCTCGCACAGCTGGAGAGCTGGCTGGCTGGCTCGGAGGTTAAGAGTATTTTTTTGCTCTTGCAGAGAACCAGGGTTTAATTCCAATCACCTACATGATGGCTCGCAACCATCTGTAACTCCAGTTCCAAGGTATATGACGCTCTTTTCTGACATCTGTAGGCACCAGCCACGCACGAGGCACACAGACATACAAATAAAAATCATACACATAAAATAATTTTTAAATCCTCCTCATTAAAAGGAGTCTCTTGAGGCAAGATACTAGCTGAAAGACCATCATTTTGCAGAATATGGAGTGGGGAACAGCCTCACCTAAAAATGACTCCATTAAGCCTTCATGTAGCTATAGACACACCAGTCACCAGGGACCCTGGAATTCTTCTCATGGTGCTGAGTTACTGACAGATACTCTCTTGTTGTACTGGCTGGTTTTGTGTGTCAACTTGACACAGGCTGGAGTTATCACAGAGAAAGGAGTTTCAGTTGGGGAAGTGCCTCCATGAGATCCAGCTGTGGGGTATTTTATCAATTAGTGATCAAGTGGGGGAGGGCACCTTTTGGATAGTGCCATCCCTGGGCTGGTAGTCTTGGGTTCTATAAGAGAGCAGGCTGAGCAAGCCAGGGGAAGCAAGCCAGTAAGAAACATCCCTCCATGGCCTCTGCATCAGCTCCTGCTTCCTGACCTGCTTGAGTTCCAGTCCTGACTTCCTTTGGTGATGAACAGCAGTGTGGAAAGTATAAGCTGAATAAACCCTTTCCTCCTCAACTTGCTTCTTGGTCATGATGTTGGTGCAGAAATAGAAACCCTGACTCAGACCCCTATCTTGTAATCTTCACTTGTATTCGTGTAACTGCATGCATCTTCAATAAACCACTGTACAGGAGAAAGTTAAATCACTAAAAATTACAGCTCTGTTCACAGAATAAGATGTCTTGCCTGAAGTAACAAAGCATCAGAGGCTGCTGCCTGTCTTAGCAGCTATAGATCCAGAAACTAAGCCAGGTACAAAGGTATGAAAAGCGGAAGACTCGGCCCTAGCTCAGACAGGATGTAGAAAACCATTGGGGACACAAGAGAGCTAAGGCACATATCAAAGACAACAGGGTTCAAAGGCCAGCACGCAGAGCTGCTTCTACCCTTCAGGAAACCCTGAGCTTCCAGAGTGGCAGGCAGGCCCTGTTGATCCCAGTGGCCTGTGGCATCAAAGCAGCAAGTTCTTCAGAGGAACACCGTGTCTCACATGTACCTCCAAAGTCAGAGGACCAATGAGACTCTTCTGCCTCCCTCCTCACTCCAAAGCTCAGATGAGTGTCTCTCATTGGTAGACATGTTACTGGACCTTTAGATTCATTAAGCCCACCTCATGGTTTTATGTTTTTAAAAGGTTAGGAAACAGACACTAAGAAAGGAAAAGTAAATTTATATTCAGTTTAGCCAAAGAAAGGGTATTTTAGTTTCTTCCCCATCAAACCCATGATCATCTTATAAAGACCAGAGAGTAGGGGTGGGGATTTAGACCTGGGCACCAGGTTGTGTCCAACAGGCTTAGTTTTTGCTTGGTTGGATGATTGGTTGATTAAATTTAAGTCTTGGAAGAAAAAAAAGCATTGTTTAAGAGCTCTTGCATTCTAAAAGAAAATGATTGATGTAAATGAGTTGGTAATATAGGTTTGCCATCATTAAGATGGTCTATCCATGAAGTCATTCATCAACTGTTTCAATGAACAGTGGTTCTACTTGGAGGGTGGCACAGACATTAGGTGAGGGTAAGATTCTAGATCATTGACTGTGATGATTTTGAAAAGCATTCATCTCAGAAAAAGAATAACTTATAAGGTCATCTTCTTCAAAATTGATAAAATAATTATAAATATCAAGCAAAACATTCAGTCTCACTCTTTGTTGTTCTCTTACAAGCCACCTCCCAAATTAATTGTCTATGTTTCTGTTGGCTATATAAATAATTTTGAAATATGTAAGCTGTTCTAAAAACCAGAGTATAGTGTAAACAATCCTACTAATAGAGAGACTGAGATAGGAGAAGCATGATAGCAAGACCATCATGTGGTACACAGCAAGACACTGTCACGTACAAACAAGCAGAAAGTGTATATGGATTGTACAATATTGGGACATATTTCTCCAATTACCAAATTAGAGAGACCACTGGGTAACAGACAACAAATTTCTAATTCCTCGTATCTTTGAATTTCAATCGACTAGGATACGTTGGTAATATTAATTTTCATATTAAGAGATATTAAGGGAAAGTGATTGTTACTTCCTGTTATTTTTTTGTTGTTAGAGGTAGAATTATGTTTGTGTGGGTTTGTTGAAAGACTTTTTTACTTTTTCTAGGGTGTAGTTTCCCTCCTTGTATTGGAGTTTCCCATCTATTATCCTTTGTAGGGCTGGATTTGTGGAAAGATATTGTATAAATTTGGTTTTGTCATGGAATATCTTGTTTTCTCCATCTATAGTAACTGAGAGTTTTGCTGTATAGTAGCCTGGGCTGGCGTTTGTGTTCTCTTAGGGTCTGTATGACATCTGCCCAGGACCTTCTAGCTTTCATAGTCTCTGGTGAGAAGTCTGGTGAAATTCTGATATGTCTGCCTTTATCTCTTACTGCTTTTAATATTCTTTCTTTAGTGCATTTGGAGTTTTGGTTATTATGTGACAGGAGGAGTTTCTTTTCTAGGCCAGTCTATTTTGGAGTTCTGTAAGATTCTTGTATGTTCATGGGCATCTCTTTCTTTAAGTTAGGGAAGTTTTCTGGTTTTTTTTCTTTTTTTTTTAATTAATTTATTATATGTAAGTACACTGTAGCTGTCTTCAAACACTTCAAAAGAGGGCATCAGATCTCATTATGAATGGTTCTAAGACACCATGTGATTACTTGGATTTGAACTCAAGACCTTCTGAAGATAAGTCAGTGCTCTTAACCACTGAGCCATCTCTCCAGCCCCCTTTTTTTTATTTTTCAAGGCAGGGTTTCTCTGGATAGCCCTGGCTGTCCTGGAACTCACTCTGTAGACCAGGCTGGCCTTGAACTCAGAAATCCACCTGCCTCTGCTTCCCGAGTGCTGGAATTAAAGATGTGTGCCACCACTGCCCAGTGGGAAGTTTTCCTCTATAATTTTGTTAAAGATATTTACTTGCCCTTTAAGTTGGGAATCTGCACTCTCTTCTATACCTATTATCCTTAGGTTTGGTTTTCTCATTGTGTCCTGGATCTCCTGAATGTTTTGGATTAGGAGCTTTTTGCATTTTGCATTTTCTTTGACTGTTGTGTCAATATTTTCTATGGTATCTTCTGCCCCTGAGAGTCTCTCTTCTACCTCTTGTATTGTGTTGCTGATGCTTGCATCTATGACTCCTGATCTCTTTCCTAGGTTTTCTAACTCCAGGGTTGTCTCACTTTGTGATTTCTTTATTGTTTCTAGTTCCATTTTTCTACCCTGGATGGTTTTGTTCATTTCCTTCACCTGTTTGTGTTTTCCTGTAATTCTTTAAGGGATTTTTGTGTTTCCTCTTTAAAAGCTTCTACCTGTTTACCTGTGTTCTCCTGTATTTCTTTAAAGGAGTTATTTATGTCCTTCTTAAAGTCCTCTATCATCATCATGAGAAGTGATTTTAGATCTGAATCTTGCTTTTCCAGTGTCATGGTGTGTCCAGGACTTGCTATGGTGGAAGAATTGGATTCTGTTGATGCCAAGTAACCTTGGTTTCTGTTGCTTATGTTCTTACGCTTGCCTCCCGCCATGTAGTTATCTCTAGTGCTTCCTGCCCTCACTATATCTGACTGGAGCCTGTCCTTCCTGTGATCTTGGTTGTGTCAGAACTCCTCAGAGTCAACCTGTCTCTGTGGTCCTGTGATTCTGGGATCCCGGGATCCTGGGTGTGTCTGAGCTCCTGGGAGTCAAGCTGCCTCTAGGACCCTGAGGACCTTAATTCATTTTTTTGAGGATTCTGTGCTGAGTACTGTATTTGTATCTTTCATTCTACCTTCCTCTAATTCTTCCTGTGTCCCTTCCATTCCTTCTCAAATTCATCATCTCTTATCTTTTATTGTGTGTGTGTGTGTGTGTGTGTGTGTGTGTATACACAGCCTGCTGAGATTACTTAATGTTGCTCATATGTGTTTAAGGATGACCTTTTGGGCTAACCTTGGCTGAACTATCAGGGGGCTAATCCACAGAGAAGACTGGTTCTTCATGTCTTAGAAACCACCAATCCTGTAGCCCTTCTTCTAGAGGTGGAGCTTTGTGAGAATCCCCCATCAAAACTGGCATGTCAATTGGTGATGTCATTTTTAAACCTGTTTAGACAACCATATTGTTGAGACTTCCTGTGTATAGCAGCAGCCCTGTCATAGATAGAAGACACCATGTCTCAGCAGAAGTCCTATCCCAGTTTTCTGGCTCTTATAGTCTTTCTGTCCCCTCCTCTATAACATTTCTTCAGCCTTAGGTATAAAAGTTGTGTTGTAGATAGACCTCTAGTAGGTCCAGTAGGTTAAAGACTGTCAAGCCTGACTGCCTGAGTTCTAAATTTGAACACAGACCCCCATGTTCAAAGGAAAAAGACTCCTGTGGGTTGTCCTCTGACCTTCACACACATGCAGTGGTATGTACACACACACACACACACACACACACACCACATACGATGATGATGATGATGATGATGATGATGATGATGATGATGATGATGTAATTAATATAAATAAATGAAAGGCAACATTGAGAAGACGGCACGATGTTGTCACTAGCTATCTTGGCACCACAGGGTTTTAAGTGTAAGCGTAGAAAAATAACGTTCCAAAGCAGCTTTCTCTTTACGGAGGACTTAAGTACTATCATCTGTGCTTGAATACAGATGTTGTCACACAAGTTGGAACCTTTAGTGTCCTATTTAATATCTACTGCTAACCACTGGGCTGAGAGTATGGGATTGTAGACAACAGGAAGTTACTGAAGAGTCTTTTAAAAACAACTCATATTATATTTTTAATGTAGGAAGATTTTAAATTTATTTTTAATTAGCACACAGTATATTAGTTTTCATCCTGACATTCCACACACATACATCATTTCACTTTGCTCATATTTACCCCACCCCACCCCTCCTCCACCCTCTCATGAGTCTCCCTCCCCTTCTAAAGCCTCCTTATGTTTTTATTCTGTCATATATAAGAGTAAATATGTAATATTTTATCTCCTCTCCCCTTCCTTTTAGGTCATTTTCTCCCCCTCTTATAGGCTTCCTTCTACTTTTACATCACACACTCAGAGATACACACACACACACACACACACACACTGACAAAATATAGTTTCTACATATGAAGGAAAGCTTGTAATATGTGTCTTTCTCAGTCTGGTTTACTTCACTTACATGATGGCGGATATCATTTCGAAAATGTGTAGACAGAGCTGAAAGAGTTAACACCTCAGTGTTGAGAGATGGTGAGTCTCTAAGTATATGTTTTGTTTTGTTCGTTGTTTTTCTTGCTTCTCAGTATTTTCAAATGTCCCACAGTGTTTATTACATTTCTCAGAGAAGAAAAAAAAAGTCTCAAGAAAGAAGGTAGAAAGATCAGCCCCAGAGCTGTGCGTAGGAAGTGCATGCTCCAATTTACAATGGGGCAGTTCCCTCGTCTTCCCTCCCTGGGCTTCTCCTCCCATTTGCCATTCTTACATGTACCTGAAGCCAGCAGACTTACCAGAAAGGAAGTACCTGAAGCCAGCAGACTTACCAGAAAGGAAGTCCCACGAGGGCAGGCAGCATAGCTGCCTTGTTCACAGCTGTCACCGCCATACAGACCCTGTTGGAATGAATTAATGACAGCAGTAATTCTGTCATTAATTATCTCAGGCCATGAGTCTGGAGATAGGTGTATCAGTGAAGATGTGGTTACAGAGATATGTATGAGGCAGGGAAGGTGCCAAATTAAAGACAGGGACTAGTGATGGGGAAGGGAAAAGAGCATGGAGAGGATATGGTATAGAATCTATACAGCCCAGTAACTACTTGTATTCCTTCGACAAAAAGCAGAGATGGGGGCATATTCTCTAGGGAGAACTACTAGAGATTGCTAATGGATTAAATGCAAGCATGATTTTTTAAAAAAGTCTTCCTAACAAAGACATCATGAATTTTGCAGGTAAATGGATGGATCTTGAGAATATTATCCTGAGTGGAGTAACCCAGTTCCAAAAGGAAATGCACCAATATGTGTCCATCTATAAGTGGACATTAACCATAAAATACAGGATGTCCATATTATTATACTCCACAGACCCAAGGAGGCTGGACGGGAAGGAAGGCGCAAGGGTTGAGCCTCACTTGGAAGGGGGAATAGAATGGCTGTGGAAGGCAGATGGGGGGGGAACTGGATGAGAGAGGGGGTGCAGAGGGGAGGGGACAGCTAGGGCGTGGCTGGGTGGCCATGAGAATGAATCTTCATTCTGATGGGAGGGGAGCTAAGAAGGAGGTATGGAGCATCTCCAGAAGAGATAGAGACCTGAGATTGCAGAGGCACCCAAGAATCAATGGGGGTGACCCTAGCTGTGACTCACAACATTGAGAAGGCAGCCAGCCGCCTTTGTCCAGGAAGGAACCCCAGTGGAGCAACAAGGACACCAACCCACCCATGAAACTTTCAACACAAAACTTATCCTGTTTACAAGAAATTCAGGGATTGGGGATGGAACAGAGATTAAGGGAATGGCCAACCAATAAGCTGCCCAATTTAAGACCCATCCCATGGACAAGCCCCATCCCTGACACTATTAATGATTCTCTGTTATGCTTGCAGACAGGAGTCTATCATGGCTGTCTTCTGAGAGGATCCACCCACCAACTGAGTCAGACAGAGGTATACACCCACAACCAAACAGTGGATGGAGCTTGGGGACTCTTCTGGAAGAACAGGAGAAAGGATTGCAGCCCCTAAGGGGACAGGAAGACCAACAGAGTCAACTAACCTGGACCTCTGGGGCTCTCAGAAACTGAACCACCAACCAAAGAACATATACAAGCTGGACCCAGGCCTCCCCACACATACGTAACAGAAGTGCAGCTTGGTCTTCATGTGGGTCCAGAACAACTGGAGCGAGGGCTCTTGAGATAAGAAGGCAGGTGTGAAGGGAGAAAGTAATACTGTGGTGAATCCCAGGCTCTCCCTTAGGACTCATTCACTTGAGCTAGAAGTATTGCCAGTAGAGACTCAAGGACAAAAGTCAGTTCAGTCCTGGAATTCAGATTGACGCGTCCACTGACACACTCAAAATACCCAATGAGAAGCTAAGGGTCTGAAGTTGCAGAGAAGTTGAAGTTCAGGAGATATGTGTGAATGGAGACAGACGTGAGGACATAGCAGTGTAGCTATCAGAATGCACAAGAACAGTCATAAAATCAGCAAAGGAAAACCAGACAGAACAGCCAAGTCTTTGGGAGACCAACACTTCTGAAAGGAGAGTCTGGGAGCACACTGCTAGAAAGATTACAATGCTGGGAAATTATCTGAAAACAAAAGAAGTATCTTGATCAAAGCAAGAGTTAAAAGAAGGAAGTAGTATGTTGAACGGTAAATCGGAGCCAGATTTTGGAGGTCACTAAATCTTAAACAAGGAAATCAACTGTTTCCACCTCCTCTGTGATCAGTGGTGAAAGCAGCTGTGCACATGCTGCATCTTGTGAGCTGAGCCTCCTAACCCAGTAGGAGAATTTAGAAGCAAAATAGGTCATTTAAGTGTCCAGACCATGGGGTTGGAAGGAGGGCTCAGCAGCTCAGAACACTCCCAGCTCTTCCAGAAGACCTAGGGTTAATCCTCAGCACCCACATGGCAGGTCAGAAACCATCCATAATCCCAGGTTCAGGGGATCCAATGCCCTCTTCTATCTTCTGTGGGCACCAGGCACACATGTGGTGCACAAACATACATGCAGACAAAACACTTATACATATAAAAGACAAATGAATAAAAATTTTTTAAAAAGAATGGATATATTTGCCTCTGACATATGTCACCTAAACCCAAGCACCACTGACTTGAAGAAGCTGGAAAGCAAAACCCAGAATTTCAAGGGCTGTCATTATTTTTGCTTAGTTCTCATAAGCATGTTGCCAGTGACAATGACAGGCTCCCCAAGAATCCTGCTGGCCTAGCCAAGTCCAAAACCAATTGCAGCTTATCCCACAGCCTCTGTGAGGAGCCTCTGTCATGGAGTCTTGGCGCCACAGGGAATCCTGGGACTTTTGGTTTATATTCCAGAGAAGCCATCAGACAAGAGCAGAAAAATGTCTGTTCACCTTTCCATTACAATGTCCCACAAACAAAGAAAATGGCCCAAGGCAAAGAGAAGTCAGACATCCTGACTCTTTTAAATGTTGGCAGCCCTACCTTCTACCATGCCACTGTGGTTTTGGGAGAAGTTAAAAGCTATGCTTCAAAAGTAATTATATATGAAGGTTAAGCATAACCACAGCAGGGGAGAGAGATGAGCTGTATCTCTGCAGGAGGCACCAGGGCCCATGGTGAACATGTGTGTCTGACTGTGCAGTAAGGTATGCAGTGACATCTTGGTAGATGGCATGTGTTTGGGAGTACGTATGTTGCATCAGGATGATCTCTTCTGTGGTCTAGGAGATGGACAGTGATTCAGACTGACAGGCAGGTGGCTGACAACCAGCTGGGTGTCTACGGACATCTTTAGGAGAATCCACTGGCTTGGACACTTTGATGGCATGGACTGTATGGTCACTTCCAGAAAATCTCAAAGTTCTTGGACAAAGTCCGTGGCTACAAAACTCCACTGAGAGATGAGCTGGGTAGATCTGCCACCCTCAGGAAATGACTGGCCCCGGGAACTTTGAGGAAAGAAAAGGGAAAATAAGTGTAGTTGATCAAAAAGTTCTTTGATCGAAACGATGGCCAATCTTTCCTCTAGATCTCAATTTAACTTTGTATTGGATCATTCTTCTCAATGGAAGAAGTGTTAATAGGCAGGGGAATCTTTAGGAGAGGAGAGAAACCACCTATAGATTTTGAAAGCATAGGAAACCTGAGTGTATTAGTCAGGGTTCTCTAGAGTCACAGGACGTATGGGTAGTCTCTAGATAGTTATGGAATTTGTCAATGACTTACAGTCTATAGTCCAACTCCCCAACAATGGTCAGCAACAGCTGTGGATAGAAGTTCAAGGATCTAGCAGTTGCTCAGTCCCATGAGGCAAGCAGGCTAAGAAGAGTGAGTGAGTCTTCCTTCTCCCAATGTCCTTATGTAGGTCTCCAGCAGAGGGTGTGGCCCAGATTAAAGGTGTGTGCCACCATGTCTTTAATCCCAGATGACCTTGAACTCAGAGACCTCCCTGTCTTTTTTGTTTGGTTGGTTTTTTCGAAACATGGTTTCTCTGTATAGCCCTAGCTGTCCTGGAACTCACTCTGTAAACCAGGCTGGCCTCGAACTCAGAAATCCACCTGCCTCTGCCTCCCAAGTGCTGGGATTAAAGGCATGCACCACCAATGCCAGGCTGAGATAAATCTTCTGGGATTCATAGCCACTATGCTTCAAGATCTCCATGCCAAGATCCAGGTCAGAAACTTGTATCTCTCAGCCTCCAGATTAGGATCCCAGGTGAGCCTTCCGATTCTGGATTGTAGTTCATTCCAGATACAGTCAAGTTGACAACCAGGAAGAGCCACTACACTGAGCTTAGCCTTTTAGACATCCTCAAGATGCCCCATGTTAAAGAAGAAAGCCCCTCTTTTTCTCTTAGCTCACTGGTGATGACCAATATGTCCAGTGTTATGAAAGAGGTGAAACTACCCATAGGAAGGTCCCAGGGGGCAGGGCTCATGAAGGAATCCGAAAGTGAGTTCTAAGGCCAAGGGTACCAATCCCATGGGATTGGGAAATACACAACAACGGAGGCAGGCTCTGTCTTAGCTAGTAAATCTAGTTAAGCTAGCTTCTACTTACTAGTGTAGCTAGTAAAGCTACAGATGAGAAAGGACTGACCCTGAGTTCCAGGCTCATAATTTACTGTATAATATACAGGCTAAAGGGTGTCATTGATTAAGAACCACTGCATTAGTATGAGGACCTGAGTCCAATTCCCTAAACCCAAGTGAAAACACTAAGCATAGCAGCACGTGGTCTTAATTCCACGTGCTGGGAGGAGGAGGAACAAGGACCTCTGGGCTAGGATCTCTGTGCTCTATGGCCAGACACCTAGCCTAATTGGCAAGTTCTAGGCTAGTGAGTGTTTCAAAGAAAGCAGACAGCATTTCTAAGGATAGGCAGCCGCTGTCTTCCAGTCTCCACATACCTGTGTACACACCCATGCAAACAAATATATGTACACACACACACACACACACACACACACACACACGTTTGAGTAGGATTAGTGCCAGAAGTATTCTAAGAGGAAAACTGACTCTGCCTGAGAACCCAGCAAAGCCTCCTGGCTAAGAAAGATAAAAATAAGTATGTCTTTTGAGGTCAGAAAATAATATTGTTTGCATGTGTATACATAGTATATGTCTCCTAAGCAAAAACTTTGCATTTGACATAGCCATACTAAAGATTTTTTCATTAATTCAAGAACTGGTTACTGTATCTTTCTGCTGACCATTCTTCCTAAGTCTTTCTCTTATTTTCTGGAAATGCCTGGAGAGTTTCATTTTTGAATAATGTCTGGTAAATGAGACATCAATTAGACATAGAAATTGCCATTTTATGCCATGAGACAACTTTTTAAGAAAGGATCCCTGTGGCCTGCAGTTAAAAGAGAAATCGTTGTCTTTGTGATCATCCTAGATCATTTATTGGTTACTCGCTGTGCAGCAGCTGCTCTAAGTACGAAATGTACTCAATCCTCACAATAACTCAGCATGGTGGGGAGCATTTCACATGGGCACTCACCACACAAGGTAAGCCAACAGTAGAGCTAAGATAATCAGCTTCAGAGCCTGGGACTCAGACTGCATCCCACAATTGACGCTGAAAACTAAGGGCAAAGGTGACTTGAACTTTGCCCCAATATGCAGGTCAGAGATCACTAAGTATTAATATTAAACACCCCTTTAAGCTCAGTAATTTGCCAGTTCATTTCCTCCTAACATCCCTCTGTTTCTTAGTAGAAAGTAATGAGTCATGAATTCAGAAATTCTTATTGTTACTCATGTTGTTAAGAAAATGTTAGACTCACAGAACTCGTCTTTTCCCCCCTCAGACGATAAAGACAAGTTGACAGGCCTGGGGAGTAAGCGGGAAAACGCAGCATCAGGGTTAGCGTTCCCGGCATTAAGTGAATATGTTTGCTTTGGTCTCACCATCTGGAAAATGGAGCTAATAAAATGTTGGCCTCATTGGGGCACAGAGAGATCGGCAAACCAACGACTGTAATCTGAGCAGTCTAGATTTTCTTAGAGGCAACAAAGATTACAACCATGTATTTATCCAAATCAGATCATTAGCAAGGACTGATGCCAGCCTCCCTTGAATTTTCCCAGCATTCAGAGCAACCGTAATGAGAACCCAGTCTATTGCTCTAAGGGGATAAAGTTATCCCTTCATGGTAGCCATGGATAGCCCACACAGACAGATGGGCTCAGTAGGGAAGAACCCACATGGGTGGGCCTGGTCTCTCATTTTCATGACATCAGCTTTTCCCGGGTCACCGTTCTTCTTCATATGGCGAGTGTCCTTCTTCTGCCAGAGCAGGCCCTTAGGTTTCCTCACAGGGGACAGCAGGGGGTGGGGCTTTGTATACAATCCCAAATGAAACAAGCCTGAGAGACAGTCTGACTTCAAGCCTCAAGGATAGACTACAAGCGTATAAAGGGATGACGGTTTCTACCTCACCGACCGGCATAATGTGCAAGATTAGAGCAAATGCAATCCGACTTTGTTCCCAAAGATATCTCGAGTGCATGTTATGTGGTAGAAACTGATCAAGAAGATGGAGGAACGGAACTGAACACAAGGTAAAGTCATTGTCACTGCCAGCCCAGCTCTTACAGACGTCACATTCTAGAGAGAAAGACAAAGCAACATTCGTATAGAAAGGAGTCAAGATTAATAAAGCATTACCCTATACTTCTATGAAAGGATCAAATGAATTAATGATTGCTCACAATCTCCGTGTATCTCTTAAGGAACATACTGTGTATTTCTCAGTACTATAAAATAGGGTCTGAAAGAACACTGAGAAGGCAGGACTCATGGCGGTGGGACCATCTAAGTGGTGCTGTTGTCTGTTTTCCTTCCCCTCTTCCCTAGCAGAGATGCCGAGAGTGCCCGCTCACAGTGAACTGCATCCAAAGAAGAAAAATCAAACTCCAAGGTGGCGATCTCAAGGTGCCGGCAAGCAGAGCTCAGTTCTGTGACTTGCCTGATCAAAGGGCTTCCACGGATGGCCGGGCATCTTCCGTGTGCCCAAGGCCCGTGACCCGAGAGAGTGTTGGGATAGGTCTATCCTTGGAGATGATAGAAAACAATCAGGGAGGAACACTAGAAGACAAGGTTAGACCTTTGCCACAGCACAGAGCACATAACGACAGCGTCTCGGCAGTCAAAGTGAGTCAAGATGCAGATTTACCTGGTTTCCTTTAGAATTGATAAATATGGGAGACCTTGCAACGCTGGAACAGGTCTACTCCCCCAGCAGAGACAAGCGTAGAGATGGGGAAAGTGAAACCCGAGAAATTCTTTAGCTACTTTTAGATCAGGCTCTGAGAGGAAGCTGTGGAGAGAGCATCTTTGATAAACATAAAGTAGACATTCTGTCCCCTTGTTCTTCTCCAGGCCCCAGTGCGGGCCATGGGTATGATAAACACGATCCACTGTTCTACTGTTCTGGGGGTTGACGGGCCACATGAATGATGAACCTTCAAGTCCACGAATGGGGACAACTCCCTGTGACTTTGCACATGTTTTCTACCTTCAGGTATCACTAACTCAATTAGGTTTGGGATTAGAAGAACTAGGAAGCAGAGAAAGAAAAGGAGGGAGAAAGACAATGTGGGGGGGGGAAGAGAAAGCTGCTTTCCTATCAAACGTTTATTCCTTCAAGCGAAAACCCATTATGGACCTTTGGAGAGGAAATGGGTGTGGCCTTCACTCTGAAACCACACGAAACATTCTGTTCAGACTGAGCCACAAGCAGCTGGCGGAGAGTGTCTGAAAGGGCACTGAGTCAGATTCAAAACCTCCAAATGTCAACTTTCTTCTGGTAAGAAGAGTCACCACACATCTGCAGTGGCAGAGGCAAGTGTTGGAACCAGCCTGATGGTTAGGTCCGGCTCCGGCGGAGGCAGCAGAGGGAACACTGTGGCCCTCTGAAGCAACTCCACGAGATGATCCGAAACTCACAGAGGCCAGGAAGTCCTAATATCCCTGTCCCTCTAAGCGCCCTCATGCATGCTAAACCAGAGGTTCTCAACCTGTGGGTCTCCACCCCTTCAGGTGGGGCATCAGAGAACACAGATATTTACATCACAATTTATAACAGTCGCAAAATTACAGTTATGAAGTAGCATTGGAAATAATTTTATGGTTGTGGCTCAGTACAACGTGAGGAGCTGTATTGAAGGGTTGCGGTGTGAGGAAGGCTGAGAGCCACTGCACTAGAGGATTTCCCAGTGAGCACATCTGCTGGGCCTTCGGCCAGCTGATGAATGCTTATGAACATCACCGCTGCCACCCCTGCATAAGGCTAGCTGGTGCTAGCTCTGGGCAAGACACAGCACTTGATCTGAGAAACGCCAAGCTGAGAGACTCATCTCTGACTTCTGGACTTTGCGTTCTTACCAGAGGGACAGACTATGTGTATGTATGTATGTATGTGTATATATATATATGTATATATATATATATATATACACACACACACACACACACACACACACATATATATATATATATATACATACACACACACATATATATATATATATATATATATATATATATATATATATCTGAAGCTCCGTTTCAGAGCAGAGGAGAGGGCTCATAGAAACCTCTCTCTCTCTTAACCTCCCAGGGATACTTTTGTTCAGGTCTTTCTCTGAAAGTGACAAAACATGGTGGTTACTCCTCTGTCATTGTGTGATTTTTGCCATTGTGCAAAAGATAGAGGGGCACTTCTAAACTATCAGGCTAGCAGGTTGGACTGATAGAGGTGGGAATTGAGGGAAAAATCCAAAAGCAAAGAGGAGAGACTTTGGCATCAGTCTGGTCCGATCTTATTAAGGTTGATGAACTAGTTAGGGCATAATAACAAGTGAGAATTTCAATCATCTATCTACAACTATTTCTGAGCATCCCCTGTGCTAGGAACATGAAAGCCATGTGTTCTCTTTAGGAACTTTCCCGTGAGCTGAGAGCACACCGCATACACACTGTCAGATTTGTATATGACTGTGGCAGTTCCTCCGCCCCTCCTTCCCTGGCTTTACCTTACCTCTGTAAAAATTCTAATTTTTAGGTGCTTACCTTGCATATGCTTTTAAAATTGCCAGGTCTTGTGCACATAAATTATGAATCAGCCCTAGGGGAGTTAATTAAGAAAAGAGGAATGGGGGAGCTGTAAACGAGGAAAAGCAGCTGACAAGAGAAGTTGACGCGCTCGCCTTGAAGTCTAGGTGAGCATGGTGTGTTTCATTTCCCCTCCCCAACCTCAGAAGGTAAGCCCGTGTGAAATTAGTCTTTTGGGGTATAATCAAGGTAAAGGTTGAAATGAAATTGTTTTGATTAGGATGGACACATAATCCAAACGAGAGGGTTCTAATCAAAGGGAGAAAACAAAACAGACAATCACACACATAGAAAAGGGTCAGAGGATGAGGAAAATTAGTGAGATTTCCCAGAAGTGAAGGTACAGGGGGGTGGCCTGCCCTGGAGCCTTTGAAGGAGTCACAGCTCTGCTGGTGACTTGATTTCAGGCATCTGGCATAAGGACTGTGGGAGAATGTATTTCTACCCTTTTAAGTTGTTGAGGTTGTGGCAACTTTTTATGGAACTATAAGAAAGTAATTTAATGAGGAGAAATAAAGAAATGCTCACGTATGGGGAGTCAGTGTAAAGGAAGAAGCTGCCCACACTGAGAAGAAAAGACAGTGTGTGACATCCAGGCGTGGTTGAGATTACAAACTCCAGGAGGTGGACAAAAGGGTTTAGAACAAGGCTGTGCCTCATTAGTTGAACAAGATTATTCTAAAACCATTTCTATCTCAAGCAGCCACTTACTTGGTATATCTGAATCATGGCAGAATTATAAACCCCCTGAAAAAAAAATGTGTCACTAAGGGTATAGCTCTATGATAGAACACCTGCCTAAAATATGCTTGATGCATGGCATGAAGATAGATAGATAGATAGATAGATAGATAGATAGATAGATAGATAGATAGAAAGTCAGATGGATGGATAAATAGATAGACAGATAATAGATTATAGATAGAAAGATAGATGATAGATAGATGATAGAAAGATAGATAGAAAAATAGATAATAGAAAGATAATAGAGAGATAATAGAGATAGATAGATAGATAGATAGATAGATAGATAGATAGATAGATGATAGATAGATAGATAAGACAAAGCCAGGGAGGCCAAGCTGCCAAACATCACGGGCTAGTATCAGCTCAGCCCCATGTGCCCGTGAGTCTGGCCCTGTCCTACACTGTCAACTTGCATGCTGTGTTCAGTGGCCCTGTGGGCACAACCAGAGGAGGCAGAAAGAATTCCAAGGTCTCGAGTCAGGAAGGCATTGAATACGCAGATGGAGAATGAGACCCGGAAAGAAAAACCTCTTCGCATGCCTCTTATCTGTAACCAATCAAAACAAATATGCAAGCTTCTCCTGAAAACTGGGAGGAAAAGGGAACACTTTCTGTCTCCGTTGGGGATGCTCAGTAGCCATCTTACCCACTACCATCAATTTAAAAGGTGCCAGTGTATAACGCTTTGGCTCTATCTAGCCATTAGCCATTGTGAATAGCACACCAATTAAAATGCATTCCCTACATGTGCTCCACTCAAAACTTCATTTTACCACGCGACATCCTCTAGTTCTGAAAAAGCAGGTTTTTTTTTCTCTTCATAAAACTCAAAGCAATATCGTTCTACCCTGGGGGAAAAGCTTCAGACCCATACACTGGATTGGACTGGCTAAAATCCATCTATGGAACAGTGTTCACACAGGACACGCCCCGTATACCACACTGTCATCTTAATCTTATCGCCTGCTCCTCACGCTCTTGGTCAACAGAAACTAGTGTGAACTGAACTGGTCTGAGTGGAAAGCTTGGTTGAAGGAATGGCTTTGAGGGAAACCACCAGAGGGAAGAGCTGAGAAACGAAAGCCCCAGTATGGTCAGAGGTATTTGGGAAAGCGACTGTGGTCACCAGGGACTTTGGGTTTTATTTCGAGCAACTACCTCCCCCAAACAAGCAGCGCTGTGAGATGCTCACTCTGACAGTCGGAGCGGGAGGTGTTAGCACTGGGAGAAATAATGGGTCAAGTAACAATAGGGGGAGGGTCTGTATGGTGTCACACACCTGTAATGCCAGGACTCAGGGCACAGGGGGAGGAAGTTCGCCACAGGTTTAAGGCCAGTCTGGTCTACAAAGAGAGTTTGAGGCTAGCCAGGAGTACAAAGATCCTGTCTCAAAAACAAAAACAAAACAATAAAAAAAGTGGAGGCCAGCCTAAAAGAGAAGTTTCAAATGCATTTAGCTGTAGCACAGATGAGAGGTGAAGGCTTCTGAACTCAGGACCAAGGATAGGGAGAAAAGATAAGAAAGACCCACGGCACCATCAACAGGACGAGGGTGATCGTTTGGATGGGATATTCTTAATTCTCACCTACATTTCCCTCTCCACTCCCCAAAGTGGGATCCAAAATAAAAGTTTGCTTGCGTGTAATTTGTGGGGAACAAAATAAGGGATGAGGACAGTGGGGGAGAAAGGATGGAGAAGCCATACCAAGACGCCATTTGTATGAAGTTAGCCAGCAGGTCACCACTACTCAGCATCTCTTTGAGGCCGTTGTTTTATGGTATTTCCCTGGTGTCAATTTACCAGACATGGGATCTGTGCACGAGTGGGTGACAAACAGGCTTCTGGCTCCAGGGATATCCAAGCCAGCATCCAAGAAATCCACAGACAAGAATCGAGAGGTACCCAATGTAAACACTCAGTGCCTTTTAATACAAGTAAACAAAACTAGAAATTGCCTGCTTAGGACTATCCGGCCAGACAGCAGCTAGAGCAGGAGGAGAGACCAGAGAGCTCACAGTGATGGCTAGTCCTGTAGGAGAGAAAAGAAGACAACGCTTTGCAGTTCCTGGTGAGGCCATTTATCAATGCATGAGCAATTCGGAGGTGCTGATCTCTACTGAAGTCCATGTTGGGAATTCCAAGTCCTTTGTGGGATGCCGGGAGCCCCGCTGTTCTGACCTTTCTGCTTTCTCTACCTTATTTAACCTCGTTAAGGCCTCTCCCACTGCACAGCCTCTACATGTTTGTATCTATTATTCTTTCTGAAGCCTGGAATGTTTTCCCCTAGAAACCTCTGTGCTCAATCCCTCGTGTCCTCCACATCTCCATTTAAATGTCAACGAAAGTCCATCTCCTATTATATGATCTAACAGATTCCCACCATAATTCTCTTTCTTTGGTTTTATTCTCTAGTTGACATGTATTTATTTGTGATCTGGCTCCTCCCTAACCTCCAATGAGTACAAGCATGAGCACACACCCATCAAGAAAAGAAATTAAAGCTGGAGTTAGTTTTATGCAACATTCACGCTGTTCTGGTAAGGATGAGATGCATAGGCAGTCACACACTATAAAATATGAATTGTATAATCTCGGTGATTCCGCATGCAATTAAAATGCTCATACTTTGCATTGTGAACTGGCATTGCATAAGCTGGAGATGAGTGGTTCAATTCCTGCTAATGGCTTAAAATTGAATTTAATGATTTCATTTTTCTTTATTAAACAGCGAATGAAAATCTGTGACAAGTTGAGAGTCTGGGAAAGAAAGGAAAATGCTTCGTGTTAAACTTCCTCTGACAGTTCTTCTCTTGCAGTTTCTACTGAGCACAGGCCCCTGCACAATATGTTGCCTCTTTTGTGAGCAAAGGAGGCAAATTAATGGCAGACATGAATCCTCTCTAATGACAGACAAAGTGTTGTCATTTTATTTGGAATACAGCTGGGGTGGGGCTGGGGCACACAAACACAGGAGACTTGGAGACTGCTTAGACCCTGGCGGTGAGAGTTCAGATGTAGCCCTACTGCCCTCCTGTGTCCAAAATGGCTCACAGCACTGAAGACCAAGTGGAGCCTCACGGGCAAGTAGGCAGGAGGCGGCGGCCAGTCTGTGCAGAGCCTACAGGACCACTGCCCATCCTGGTTAACCAATAGAATTGTTATTTGGTGGAGTTTAAACAAAGACAGATACAGGCAGATACGTACTGAGAACAGTGGTTTCATCTATGGTCTGAATACACCATTTTCCAGCTGGGAGAAAGGGAGTGTGGAGAGGGAGAAGGGGGAGAGGGGAGGGGGAGAGGGAGAAACCGTGAGTGCGCCTTTCTGTTCCCCTCCTGTGTTCTTCAATCCCGCTTTCCTCCTGCTTGAACCTTGCTCCTCTGTGTCCAAGAACTCTAGTTCTGATGAATGCAGACACATCCGGCAATAGCGTGTAAGTCCTGGTCATAGAAAACGTCAGCCCTGCGATGTACCACGACGTGGAACAGGAGATCCAAGGATGCTGGTGATGCTTCGTGGTCACGGACACAGATTAAAAGCAAACCACATAAACACGTTTGCCTAAGGCTGGGACTAAGAGGCGGGTGACAAGCTGGTCCAGTTACTCCCTCATTACAGAATTTTAAAAGGGAACAACTACTTACTCCTCCCTGATCCTGATCGGAGATAGTAAGGAAACCATCCATCCTGTGTTAGAGTGAATTATAAACCATAGGGACAGCAGAGTGTGTGAAAGCGGACAAAGAGGAGCCAGAGGATGAGGACAAAAGAGAGGGCGGATGGCTCTGCACAAGCGAGTGAAGCAAACAGTTTTGAAATTTAGTCTCTCGATGCTTTGGTCAGGGCTCTGACAGCCTCATCCCTGGGGATAAACAAAGGATACTGATTGGAACCAGGAATGACCCTTTCCTTCACCACTGAAAAACACAATTTAGAAACATGGGGGGAGGGGGAATGTGCTGGAGAGATGCTCAGAGCTTAAGAACACTTCTGGAGGACCAGGTTTGATTCCCAGCGCTCACCGTCAGTAATTCCAGTCCTTGGGTGTCTCCGATGTGCTCTTCTGATCTCCAAGGGCACCAGGCACACAAGGTGGTACCTAGACATAAATACAGGCAAAACACTCACACACATAAAATACAAAATCGAATAATTAAAATATATATGTGGAGATGACAGTCATTAGACGATGAAAACTAGTTGTTTATAAATTAAGCACTGTATACATGTAAGTAATATATGTAAATCATAAGGAATCTGGAAGAGGAAGAATTTAAATCATAAGATTGCAAGTAATATGCATAGTGTGTGTGTGTGTGTGTGTGTGTGTGTGTGTGTGTGTGTATTTGAAACCCATTAGACGTTTTAGTGGGTAGAGATTTTTGAGACAGGCTTTCTCTAAGCCCTGGCTGTCCTGGACTTGCCTTGTAGACCATGCTGGCCACAAACTCACAGTCTCAGCCTTTGCCTCCCCAGCTCTGGGAATAAAGTCTTGTACCACCACACCCAGCCCTAGACTTTTTTTTAATAGAATTTTTTCATTTTTTAATTTTTTTTACTTACTCACTTTATATCCATCTCACTTCCCCACTCCCGAGTCAGCCCCTCCCACAATACTCCCCCACTCCTCCTGTGAGTGGGAGGAGTCTCTTGGGCATCTCCCCACACTGGGACTTCAAGTCTCTGTGAGCCTAGTCACTTCCTCTCCCACTGAGACCAGAGAAGAGAGCCCAGCTTGAAGAACACAGCCCACAGACAGGCAACAGTTTTTAGGATAGCCCCTACTCCAGATGTTCGGGATCCACATGAAGACCAACCTTCACATCTGCCACAGATGTGTGGGGAGGCCTAGGTCTAGCCATTGTATGCTCTTTGGTTGGTGGTTCAATCTCTGAGAGCCCCAAGGGTCCAAGTTAGTTGATTCTGTTGGTCTTCCTGTCCCATTAAGGGCTGCAGTCCTTCCTCCTGTTCTTCCATAAGAGTCCCCAAGCGCCATCCACCGTTTGGCTGTGGGTGTCTGTATCTGTCTGAGTCGGCTGCTGGGTGGAGCCTCTCAGAGGACAGCCATGATAGACTCCTGTCTGCAAGCATAACAGAGTATCATTAGTAGTGTCAGGGATTGATGTTTGTCCATTTGATGGGTCTCAAGTTGGGCAAATTATTAGGTAGCCACTCCCTTAAACTCTGCTTCATCCCCAATCCCTGCATTTCTCATAGACAAGGTAATTTTTGGGTGGAAAGTTTTGTGAGTGGGATGGTGTCCCTACCGCTCCAACAGAGTTCCTGCCTGGTCACAGGAGGCAGCCTTCCCAGGCTCCATGTCCCCAGTGCTGTGAGTCACAGCTAAGGTCACCTCTCTTGTTTGTTAGGCACCTCCCCTACTCCAGGTCTCCATCTCTGCCTGGAGATGCCTCCCCCTCCCCCATCAGTTGCAGATTTCCATTCATCCTCATGGCCATCTGGCCATTCCCCCTGCCTCTCCCCACACCCAACCTCGAGACCCCCACTCCCGTCTCGCACCCTCCCTCTATCTGCCCTCCACTCCAGTACCCCTTCACCTCACCCAGGATGATATTCTCCAGCTCCAGCCATTTGCCTGCAAAATCTACATTTTCCTTATCCACTCTTCAGTTGAGGGACATGTAGATCGTTTCCAGATTCTGGTGATTGTGAATAAAGCTGCTATGAACATAGGTGGAGCAACTGTCTTTGTAGGATAGTGGAGCATTTTGGGGGTATGTGTCTAGGAGTATAGGTGGGTCATAAGGTAGAACTATTCCCAGTTTTCTGAGAAACTGCCAAATTGATTTCCAAAGTGGTTGTACAAGTGAGCTCTCCCACCAGCAGTGGAGGGGTGCTCCCCTTGCTCCACGGCCTCCCCAGGATGTACATTCACTTGAGTTTTTGATCTTAGTCATCCTAGACGTTTTTTTCAGGAGTAGGTCTTTCTATGTAGCCGAGACTGTCCTCACACTCATGATGATCCTCCTGCCTCAGCTTCCTAAGTGCTAGGAAGCAAGTAGGAACTATTACACTCAACAAGCAACAGATTTTGAAACGTTTTTATTATACTTATCTATTCTGTGGGGTGGGTGGGGGGTTCATGCATCCACAGTGTACTTCAGTTAGGGGACAGTGTATAGAAACAGGACCTCTCCTTCCACATGTGGGGCCTGAGGATCAATCACCACACCGAGGTCAGCAAGTTTGGTAACAAGTGCTGCCGAACTGTCCTGCCAGCCCCCCCCGTTCTGTTTTTATTTCATTTCATTTCATTTTATGTGCGCGGGTATCGTGCCTTCATATAAATCTGTACATCACGTGCCTGTCTAGTGTCCATGAAGGCCAGAAGAGAGCTATCATGTAGGGTTTGGAATCAAACCTGGTTGCCTGGCAGCACAGAGGGTCAAACACCGAGCCATCTCTCTAGCCCCTTCCCACTGGTTTTTTGTTTTGTTTTGTTTTTGTTAGAATTATGATATGTTATGTTCTAATCCACTTAACTCGTTCCCTGCTGTGGACTTACTCACTTTCTCTGATGATAAACAATCTCACGGTGAGTGTAATTATGTATAACTTTCCATGGTTTCAGATTTTTCTCAGAGTTCATTCCTCAAAGTAGCATAACTGGGCCAACAGGTATACGTTTTGGGAAAGCTAACTGCTCTGCAGAAGCCAGAGCACGTGGCATTCCACAACAGAGTATAAAGTTACTCACCCCCCCACACACACACTCGTGACAACACTGAATCTAAAGGAAAAACAACCGGTTTGCCAGCTTGTGTCAGGGTCATTACTTTAATTCGCATTCCCTTGGAGAAGCCGAGTACTCCCAACGTTACTGGACATTCTAAGAACTGTCTGTCGGAGTTTAATTCTTTAAAAACTGGATCCCTCTGGATTTTCTTAAAAAAAAAAAAAAGACTTATTTTTACTATCAGTTTCAAATTATGTATACGTGTTTCTGTCTGTCGGGGGTGTGTGCATATGAGGGAAGGAGGTGCCGAGGAGGCCAGATCCCCCTGCAGCTGCGGGCATAGGGGTTGTGAGTCTGTGACATGGGTACAGGGGACCAAGCTCAGGTCCTCTGTAAGACAGCACGACGCTCTTAAACACTGAACCATGGTTTCAGCCGCACCTACCCCACTTTCAACCATTTCACCTGAAGTGCACTTTGATATCTGGTAAGAAATAAAGACAATACTTCAAGTTTCCCCAGTTTCTCCAGGTACTATTTGTTCATTGATCTTATACTTTCTTTAATACATGATCAAGGCTTCTTGCATAGATATTCTAGCTCACTCACCATCTATTGATTTTATTATGGTGCTCCATTTTATGGCTGTATAACATATATTATATAGTATATAATTATAAATAATTATAATAATTATAATTATATATATAATTATATTATATAATGTCTGGTGAGGAAAGATCATTATTTTTCTTCTTTAAAGACAATATTGCTATCCATTTTTTCTCTCTGTCTCTCCCTCTCTCCCTCTCCCTCTCCCTCTCCCCCCACCTCTCTCTTTCTCTGTATTAGAATTAATTTGTGGAGAAAATCTCTGGGGAGAGAATTTTAACCCAGCAACATGGCTGATTTGGCAAGGAATCACATCCAGTGACCTTCTAAGTCTGTATTATCTGGCCAAAATGCAGACCTGCCCAAAATGCAGATTACTGTATGATCATGGTGTGGTGACCCCCAACCATAATATCTTTGTTACTACTTCATAACTGTAATATTGCTACTAAGCTGTGTCTCAGTGCCCAAGACCATTGGAAATACATGCTTTCCAATGGTCACAACCCCCAGGTTGAGAACCACTGCTCTGCACTGTCATCCCTACCATTTTATTCAGCCTGGAGCCAATACAACAACTAGGTCACACTTGCAATCAGATTTTAATCATGAATTTTACTGATCACCCAAAAAGTATTTTATAGAAAGACTATGAAGGCATATATATCCATCTGAAGGGATAATCTCCAACCTCAGCAGAAGGGTGGAGATTTTCTTTTCAGTCTCCTTCACACACATACCTAGTTCCCATATTGATACAAACTATTAATAACCATTAATATTGACTGACTAAATAAATGACTGATAATGGTTCTCTTGGTTCTAATATGCCAAGACAGTAAGAACAACTGATTTTTCTACAGTCTCCAAAATGGCCAAGAAAAAGTACTTATCATATGAACTCAAATGATCTTTCTATAGACCTCCTCACATTGCTCAGACATTAGGCTGAGAGGGAAGCACACTTGGGAGGGGATAGGTGGTCTTATGCTGTTTACAAAGCAATCTTGATTAAAGAAACCTCTTGTATTAGTTTTGGTTTCACTGCTGTGAACAGACACCATGACCAACGCAAGTTTTATAAAAATCAACATTTAATTGGGGCTGGCTTACAGGCTCAGAGGTTCAGTCCATTGTCATCAAGGCAGAAACATGGCAGCATCCAGGCAGGCATGGTGCAGGAGGAGCTGAGAGTTCTACATCTTCATCTGAAGGCTGCTAGTGGAAGACTGACTTCCAGGCAACTAGGGTGAGGGTCTTAAACCCACACCCACAGTGACACACCTACTCCAACAAGGCCACACCTCCTATAGTGCCACTCCCTGGGAAAAGCACATACAAACCGTCACAGCTCTCGGGTCCAGTTACGTTACCTCAGATACTTCCATTTTAGAACCATCTCAAATGATCAGCACCCTATGCAATGCTAACACAACTTAAGACATTTGCATGTATAGGTTCACAGCAGAATCACTCACAGTTGCCAAAAGGTAAAAGCTAATTAAGTTCCCAGTGAGAGAAACAAGGTGTGGTATAACCATGTATCTGAAAAGCCTCCAGCCCTAACGCATCAATGAAGTGCTGAGATGCACTGCAGTCTAAGTGAAACTTGAAGACGCCACGGAAGAAGCCAGTCGACAGTCGCACTCAGGAGACTAAAGCAGGGGGGTGGCATGTCAGAGGCCACCTTAGGGAACACAGTAAAACCTGTCCCCAAACAGCAAAGACAGTCACAAAATGACAAACATTGGGTGACTCTCTTTATATCAGGTTCTTAAAATACTCAAAATTTTAAAGAAAATGGTAGCAGAGGCTGGGGAAGGGGAGAGTGGGAGGTCACTGTGTGGTACAACTTCCTTTATAGAAAATGGAGGATGAAATATCGGGAAGTCTGTGGCCAGTCCAGGCTATGCAAAACTGCCTCGAAAAAATGAAAACAAACACAAACTCCAGATTTACTTCTGGAATGTTCTGAAATGCTCAAAAGTAATACACAAAGGGACCTGATTCTGACAAGAGCCTTTTTTTTATTTAGTTAGTTTTCTTCTTTTATGTGTATGTGTATTTTGCCTGCATGCATGTCTGTTCACCTTGTGCATGCATTGCCCACAGAGACCAAGAGAGGGTTAGTAAATGGTGGGGAAGTGAATGGGAGGAATAATTGCAAAATAACATGAGGGTAACTCGTGCCTCTAACCTGAACACATAAAATGGCTATGATGGACAATGTTGTGTTGTGTGTTGAAGTTTAACCTGCAGTGCAACAAAGAGGCTGGATCTTAAGAGGTGATTAGATCAGGTTCTGGTGGGTTAATGGCACAGGATGGACACTGTTGGACAGAATGGACAGTAGGCTTGTTGTCCTGAGAGTAGGTTTGTTTTGGGGTGAGTCTGGCTCTTCTGCCTTTCACTCATTCTCTTAATGTGGTGATGGTGTAGCAAGAAGTTCCTCACCCAGGGCTGGAGAGATGCACCTGAGTTCAGTTCCTAGCCCCCACATGATGGCTTGTGAGGGTCTGCACCTCCAGGTCCAGACGGCCCGACATACCCTTCCGGCTTCTCTGGACTGCACTTGAATTTGTCGTTTTTTGACACAGAGCCTCATGTAGTCCAATAGTGTCCATCCTGTGCCATTAATCCAGTAGAACTTTGGGTGACTTTGAACTTTTGACCCTCCTACCTTCATCTCTTGAGTCTGGGATGACAGCGTGACGGGGATCGATCTGGGGATTGCTCACATTAGGCATGTTCTCCACAAGCTGAGCGACATCCCTAGCCCATATCTTTGTTCTTTATGAATGACCCAATCTTATATATCATATTATAGAAGTACAAAATGGAGTAAAACTATGTATATTTTACTCTACTTTCTTTTTTTAATTATTTATTTATTTTAATGTATGTGAGTGACATTGTAGCTGTCTTCAGACACACCAGAAGAGGGTATTGGATTCCTTTAAAGATGGTTGTGAGCCACTATGTGGTTGCTGGGAATTTAACTCAGGACTTCTGGAAGAGCAGTCAGTGCTCTTAACCACTGAGCCATCTCCCAGCCCCTTTACTCTACTTTCTATAGTTACTAAGGATGTGTAAAGGAGCTCTTTGGAGTTTTGCGGGAAGGAGTGGAGTTTCCTGGGGAGTAGAAGGACATCAAGTTCTGTGTCTCTTCTATATTGTTTTATACATGTCTTCTTTTTGTCCATCTTTATTCTTTACAATAAACTGATAAAGAGTTCCAAAAGCTTGTAAGTCATGAATATTTACCCTACTAGGCCTGAGAACACCAGATCCTGGGCTACTCTTCCATTTGCCACCAATTAGCCATTGTCTTTTGTTGTTGTTGTTGTTGTTGTTGTTGTTGTTGTTGTTTTGTGACAGGGTCTCATTGTAGCCCATGATGGCTTTGAACTTGCTGTGTACCCAAGGCTAGCCTTGAATCCCTGATCCTCCCAAGTTCTGGGATTTCAGGCATGCACTACCATTACCTTTGCCATTTTCAACAAAACAAACAATCAGATCCACCTGGCTCCTAGGGCTTGACGTCTTCCAGGCCAGTTCCCAGCAAGATCTGGCCATGGTCCTATGTCCAAGTCTAGACAGATATAGTTTTCCTGCCTGTTCTTGGCCATGTTCCTTGTCCTACTGTAATGCAGGATGAAAACCTAGCCTACCAGGGGAAAACTAGTTTTACACACACACACACACACACACACACACACACACACACAAAGCTGATAAAGGTGATATGATAGCGTTGGAGGACAGAGGGGTAGCTCATCAAGTTTTCACCAGGCTGCAGCATGCACTGCTGTCTACGAAGGTATTCATTCCTTAAGATTACAGCAGTGCTGGGGCTGGGTGCGGTGGCGCACGCCTGTAATCCCAGCACTTGGGAGGCAGAGGCAGGTGGATTTCTGAGTTCGAGGCCAGCCTGGTCTACAAAGTGAGTTCCAGGACAGCCAGGGCTACACAGAGAAACCCTGTCTCGAAAAAAACAAAAAAAAAAAAAAACAAAAAAAAACAACAAAAAAAAGATTACAGCAGTGCTATCTAGTGTCAGCTCCTGACCAAGTTTCTAGGCGGGGTAGAGGGTGGGGTTGCTGGAGAACAGCACTGATAGGCACCTGACTCAAGAAGTACTTTGATCGCTAAATAACCTTTAATGCAGATGCAGAGAAACGTGGGGCCAGTTTTATCTTGAAGGCTCCTTGGCTTGTTTAGCAGCATAGACGGTCTTCTTGTGCATAGAAGCTCACTACGACAAGAGTCCAAATAAAGTCTCTCAATACACTCAAGAACAGAGGGAGACAGTGCCGTCTCCCCAAGGCCTCTCCCTGACAGACTTCAAGACATTGCATCTCAGCTACTCCCCAAATTACTAAAGGGCTTTTCTCCAGATGATGGATGTGTTGTCTGTGGTTTTGCTGATGAATCTCCCAGTTTTCAATGAATTTCCAGATTTATCATTAAAAAGAAAAACAACCAAACAAGCAAAACTTAAGATTTACTTCTGCTATTTAGTTTCTCAAACTGAAAACTCACTGAAAAAATTATAATGTATACTTTTACTTGTTTTATTATTAAACTTATTGCTAGATAAAGCACTCTTTATGCAATTTCCAGCTATTTTCTTTGGAGATTTCTCTGTCAATGTGGTGAATCCCCTTGAATTGTTGGAAAGATGTAGCATGTGTGGCTTGCTCACTATACAAGTAAGCAGACCCAGAAAGTGAGTCTCACTTTCTCATGCCAACAAAGACAGGCATGTCCCTACGCTGCTTGAATGTGAAATAAGCAAGCATCATAAGCATTTTAACTATACATGTAAACTAATGTAATGCTATAAATGTTACTTAGATAAAAATATGGTAGGAATAACCTTGTATGTTGCTAACTATTAACCAGACAAACTCTGATGCACAGAAACTCCGCACACCATAGTAAGTTCACAGCATCTGGGGGTTGGTTTGTAAAGTTCTGACTTCCATGTTAAACTTGCAAGTTCCAGTCAATTTTCTAATTCTTTTTTTAAAAGACGTATTTATTTATTATATGTAAGTACACTGTCGCTGTCTTCAGACACTCCAGAAGAGGAAGTCAGATCTTGTTACAGATTGTTGTAAGCCACCATGTGGTTGCTGGGCTTTAAACTCAGGACCTTTAAAAGAACGGTCAGGGCTCTTAACCACTGAGCCATCCTTCCAGTCCCCAGTTTTCTAATTCTTTTATCTGTGTGTTCTTAGTTTTGAATTTCTCATGCTCTTCATCCTTAGGAGTTTGACAGTATTATCTTTGGGAGAAAATTAAGAAATTATATTATGGAAAAATGAAGCAAGTTTAACTTTTGCAGACTATAATGGCACACACCTTTAATCCCAGCAGCAATGAGGAGGCAAAAGCAAAGAGATCTCTCTGTGAATTCCAGGCTTAGTCTAGAAGTCAATTTCCAGGATAGCTAGTACTGTTACACAGAGAAACCCTGCCTGGGGGTTGGGGGGAGAACCTTTAACTTCCAGAGATATTGTAAATGGGCACATTGAATTTAATGTTTTGATTTTTTTTCTGGGCCTTCTAGGAATTCAGCTCATAGGTCTGTGCAATAGTTTAATTGTATAAAACTCATTTCTTACCCTATATCCTATAAGCATATCTTTCTGATTTTCAAGCCCTTTCCAAAAGTTTGGCTTTGCTGAAATAGTAACCCATTAGTGAAACTCTTCCTTGTTTTTAATTGAAAAGAAATATTTTTTTCATACACTATCTCTCCCCTCCCTCATCTCCTCCCAGATCTTCCCACCTCCCTACTCATCTAACTCCAGATGAAAACAAACAGGCATCTTAAAACAACAGAAAACCTAATAAAAGAGTTTGCTGTGCACCCATATCCTGAGATGGCTATAAATGGTGTCCAGTTATGTTGTATGTGGAGAAAAGACTCTCCTTCTTCCTGGGAGGTTCCCATGTAAATAGCCCAATGGGCTGTCCCTCACTGTATCCGTCAACACATCTATGATACAGGCTAGGAAGATGACAGGAAAAGTGCCATATGCTAGACAGAAAACAGCAGGTTTTATTTTATTTTATTTTATTTTATTTTATTTTATTTTATTTTATTTTATTTTATTTTAAACAGCAGGTTTTAAATGGCACATGCACACATCCAACCATTCAACACACAGTGATAGAAAAGTAAAACCTATACAACCTTAATACAGACATGATATAATATAATAAATATATGCTAAAACCCTTGACACGCAAGTAAAAACTCTATCAGGGCCACCACCATCATCATTACAGCAGAAATGTGACCTGTGCCAGTTCTGCAGGATGAGTGACAAATACTGCCAAGCTTCCGCAGGGTGGCGCCAACGTGCAGACTGCAGGCACAGGTTGGGCGGGGCCGAGACGGAGGAACGCCGAGCTCCAGGAGAGGTCGCGCTGCCTCACAGTTCTACTTCTGCCTAAGTGGGCGGTCCGGATGGAAGATTTGCCCAAGTTCTGTGAAATACCGCGAGAGCGCAAATCCCTAATCTCTCCCTCTCTATAGGCTAAATCCTGCCCCGGGCCCGCCCTTTGAAGCACAAGCCCCGCCTCCACACAACCTATTTCCGGTGTTGTAATGCGGCGGCGGTGGTTGGCTGGCCAGGCAGACAACATGGCGGCGTCCGTGCTAGGCTCGCTGCTGCGGACTTTCCGGCAGGTCAGGCCCCTGCCTTTCTCGCCAGCCCACCTCTTACCTGAATTCCGTGTCCTGTGGGTCCCTCGTAACCCTGTCACGTGTAATGCGCACGGAGAACCAATCCCAAGGCCCCTATGTGCTTTCCCGATCTGGCTAGGTTAGGAGAGCTCCAAGCTGCAATCGAGGGTTTGGTATTTGGGTGTGGATCCGTGATTTGAAAGCTGTGAGAACGACTCCGGTTTATAAGGAACTGCGTGTACATGGAGAAGAGAGGGGGATCGGATGATTGAGACCTCAGGGGCGCTGATTGTGCAAGGAGACTGTGCAAGGAGCTGTCAGCTAGTGGTGGCTTGGAAGCAGGTGGTGGCAGAATTTCGAATAGGGAGCAGGCCATCCCGCTAAAACTGAAGAATTAATTAAAGGGCTGAGAATTGGCTGTAGAGTTAAGGAGTGTTATAATGTGGACAGAAACTGGGAAGAGTAGCAAAGGAAGTTGGAGGAGTCTTGGATAGTTTTGCTGGGGAGGGGTGTCAACCAGAGGGAGACCTGGGTTGTTTTTTATTTTCTATGACATTACATCATTATCTGTATATTAGCGGGAAAGATCCACTAGAGTGGGGAACACTGATAATAGAGAACAGGGAAGAATCGCCGGAGATCTGCCTTTTTTGCAGTCAGGAGAGGATATAGAGTTGTGTATGAATTTTGACTTTAGGAATGTGGTTAGGTCACAAAGAGCAGTTTTGTCCAGTAGAAATGTAATGCAAACCACAAGGGTGATTTAAATATTTTCTAGTATTTATATTGACGTTAAAAAGTAGGTGCCGTTAGTTTTGATAGATATTTTTAGGCAGGTATATTCGTATCCTAACCAGTCAAAATTAGAATGACTTAATGTGACATTTACACATTTTTCTGTTGGAAGCAGGTTTCAAAGTCTTTAGGCATCTGACACTTAAAATATATCACTGTTGGGATGCTAACTTTTGCAGTTGCACCAAAAACAAAGTTGTTGGACATTTGAAATTTTAAGCGAGTTAATAGCGAGAATGATGTCCCCCACGTGTACGCCTTACAGTCCTAGTTCCTACTAGCCATATCCGGGGTTCATGGCCACTGTAATGGGCAGAGGTGTCACATAGCCAGCGGGAGGGGCGCAGAGCGCAGTACAGGTACTACCGAGGGGCGGAGGCATGGCAGTGGGAGTTTGGAAATAATCTCCAGATTGCTTCTAATTTTATAACTAAGGACACTGAAGTCATCAGAACCTGAGGGTGTGGGAGAAGGTAACAATAACTTAAGAGGAACACTCCTGCAAATTGTCCTCTGAGTTGTCCACAAGAGTTGTAGTATGCATGTAGTATATGCATGTAGTATGCACATGCACACACAAATAAATGCCATAAGTTAATTTTTAAGAATATTATTAAGTCTTCCCTCGGTAAGATGGCTCAGTGGGTGAAATGCTCGACACCCAGCCTGTCCGGCTCAGTCCTAAGGACCCGTGAGGTAGGAGTAACTGACTCCTCCGCCTTCCGCACACACGCCTGTACACACATGCAGAACTGATTCACTAATGTTGTCCCCTGACCACACATGCCCATCCATACACAAGCACACATACATGTACATTCATACATGCCAAATATAATTTAAAAATTTCACTGCTGAAAGCCATTTAGTGACTGAAGTTTGTAGGATTGGAAAACCACTTGCAGCACCCATGGCCCTTGTCTCTTTTAGGCAGTTCCTCCATCAGCATCAGGTCAAGTTCGAGGTTACTATGTGGACTGGAGAATGTTGCGTGATGTGAAGAGGCGGAAGATGGCGTATGAATACGCAGATGAGAGGCTTCGGATCAATTCGCTCAGAAAGAATACCATTTTGCCAAAAGACCTCCAGGTTAGCCACTGAGTCCCTTTCTTTCAAAAGAATCATTAACTATCTTCATTTTTTTTTTTTTACGCTGTTTTATTGCAACTTCTTAATGTGATTTCTGGTGAATAAGATCAAATATTCAATGCCAATCAACATAGTGGTTTTTCTGGGTATGCAATTTTTGTCCTTTTAAATGTTAGTCTACTTTTTTGTGTCTCCCATATCCTCTCAAGGGTCAGTAGTGTGCTAACACATCCAGTATGGTTTTACTGACAACCTGAGCCTAATCTCATACTTTCTTCCCTCCACCACTCACCAGTTTAGACATTACTTGTATAAGATTCATGGACATTGTAAATTCTTCTCTTTCGTGTAAACCTTGTCTGACTGCCCTCCCTTCATTTCTGCAGTCGTTAGAATCTTCATCATAAGGCTTTGGAGATTCTGGTGATCAAACTGTTTACTAGTCTCAAGCCATGGTCTTTCCTAAGTATCATCAGCTCCCATGCTTAAAGCTTTTGTCCTTCAAAAACTGTGCCTGTCTGTATGGGGCAGTAAGGGCACTCACACTTTCTCTAAATGACCTGAACAGGGATACACAGAACAGCACTATTCAGTCACTCAAACAGAACCTGCGCAGTGACAGGTCATCTCTGACAACAAAATGAGCCAAATTCAAGCCATATTAAGTCTATGACAGGATGGGGAGGAGAAAGAGAAAGAAACGAGCATGAGAGAACAAGAACTGAAATGTCTGGGTTAACATAACAGTGAGAGCCTCTGGGGGAGAGGCCCTGAGCCGGACAGTTCAGGTAAGGACTGAAGGCTGTGGAAGAGCTGGAGGACAGGTCTGTTAAGTTACCTCAGCTGCCTGTCCCAGGTCTGAACCCAACATTCACAATCTCTACCAGCCAGAGAAAAAGGAATTCCAATACACTCAGTGAAACTGGCATCGAGGACACGGAGAAGACTAAGGACCCTGGATCAGCTTAGGTGGCCTAACACACATGCTGGAGAATAAAACCTAACAAGTAAAGACAAACAGTATTATATGGGCATATGACATAGTTTGTAACAGGAAAATATGTGTATTTATGGTATTACTGAACATATTAGCTATTAGCCAGTGTCCTTAGAAAGGGGGCATCATCAGCCTTGGGTGCTGATGTTATAATTCAGTGATGGCTACACATTATATGCTATTTATAAAAATAACAACTAAAATTTGTTATGATTTGTGGATTATGGTTATTTTAATCTTTAAAATCACACTGAAAAAACATCATTTGTTTTGTTTCTGACATATCTGCAGTTATGGGCCAAGATTCTAGTCCATTTTTCCTTTCTTTTAGGCACTGTGTTATGATCTATGTTATAATTTTCCCGTAGGAAATGGCTGGTGATGAAATTGCTGCCCTTCCACGGGATAGCTGTCCTGTTAGAATCAGAAATCGGTGTGTTATGACATCTCGCCCACGTGGTGTTAAGCGTCGCTGGAGACTTAGTCGCATTGTCTTCCGCCACTTAGCTGACCATGGGCTACTCTCTGGAGTCCAGCGAGCAATATGGTAAAACCGTTTCAGAAGCTGCCCAGCTGCCTGGGAGGCCAATCCTGGCAAGAGACTTAAGACCAAACCCTAGGTCTTATAAGGAAGGCACTAGTATGTTTAGTCTACTTGATCTAAAAGTTAAATTACTTTTAGATTCTAAATAAAGAAATGTGATTATTTGTCATTGAATTGTCTTTTAACTTTAAAGTTAAGAGTGGAATAAAAATATTTTCTGTGAAAGTATGGTGTTTTCCTTCAAGTTTGATGTTTAGTAGCAAAATAATATATATTTTTGGAGTGAGTTCACAAAATACTTCTAGATGTCAGATCCAACTGACAGGCTGCTGTTCTGTTTTATTCCTGGACCAGCTTCTCTGGTCTGCAGTTACTATCTCTTTTTCGATAACAAGAGTTAAACAGGATATTATAAATTATATGTATATTATATCATGTTTATATATATTATATATTTTATATATTATAAATTTATAATATATAAGATTTATTTTAATATATAAATATATTATATATTATATAATAATATATATTTAGGGTCAACTTTATGTGACAGCGAATAGAAGAACTGCTAAACAGTTTCATCTTTAAAATGTCTCATTAATGTGTACTGGTGCTGCATGCAGACCTGTGCCTGGTACTGGAGGCCACAGGAAGGCACCGGATCCGAGTTACAGCTTACTGTTGCCTGGAGGCTTAGGTATTCCAATGATGACTGTTTCATGGGATCTGTTTTCATTAAGGATTGTAGGGATTTTCTAATTCTATCTTTGCTGCATCTCTTGGGTTTTTGTTATTTTTTAAGAACTTTGCCTATCAACAATTACTAAAATACATTTCTTTGACATGTGTATAATTTTCAGAGTAAACAAGTTGCTATACTACCCAAAGTGGAAACCAATCATTCTTCATTCCCGTGATCTTAGAAATTTTTATATGTTTGGTGCTTTATCCCACTCTGCCCATTCTTACCCATAATCATTTCCTATTACCAGTGGAAGTCCCTTGACATCTATATCCTATAAATAAGACTATTCACTGTGTTCTTGCTTACCAGTGTAACAGCCAGTTTATTTCCTGATTCAGACACCTGTCTTTAGGGCTTTTAGCAGGAAATGTTTAGAGACCACAAGATAGACTAAGGCTAACTCATAGCCATTAAGTTATCATTGCCTTGCTACAAAGTTTTGTTTCAAGATTTATTTGTAATTCTGTGTGTGTGTATGTACAGGGCAGGGGTGAGTGCTTGGAGAGACCAGAGGTGTCAAATACAACTAGAGCTGTGCGTTAGTCTTGTGAGCCATCTGGGATGAGTGTTCTGAGAGTGGTACATACCATGACATCTCTTTAGCCTTAGAAATGTTTGTTTATGAGTAAACCATAGTGGTACCTTTCTAGTGTATTTTACATAAAAATCTTAAATCTTGGGGGCTGGAGGGCTGGCTCAGCAGAGAGCGATTACTTTCGTTTAGGGGACCAGAGTTCAGTTCCTAGTACCCATGATGGACAGCTCATAAGCAATTGTAATTCAACTCCCTGGGAAATCCAAAAACCTCTGGCAGCCTCCAGCAACAACAATGGTGTGTAAATACCCACACATGTACACATAACTCAAGATAAAAAAAAAAAATACCTTTAAAAAGGCAATTCAGTGTCACCTTGTTTACTTTTGTCACAATATATAAAAACTGCAATATACTCATTAATTGTGGCACAAAATAATTAAAAATTCATCTAATGGACAAATGATAATATTCTAAAGTTACTTGACAATAACTTGGACTAAATTCATTATGCACACAAAGCAACTATTGCTTAGTTGTCTTTCCAAAATGCATATTGATATTTAACGTCCAGTGGACGGTACTGAGTGGCCACAGCTTCACCTCCATGAATGAGAGCAATACACGGGAGCTGCAGAAGACTTGCATCTCTTACATCTCCGCCACAGCCGCTTATCAACCACCACACAGACTGGCCCTTTGACCTGACTTAGTAGACTCCAGAAGGGTGAGAAATGTTTCACTATTTCTGTAAATTACATAGCAGAAATGGACCAAGTGAGTTAGGCTTCTTTTGTTTTTTAATTTCAATGCTGTTTCAATTGAGTTAAAATTTCAGTGGTTCGCCGGGTGGTAGTGGCGCATGCCTGTAATCCCAGCACTCTGGGAGGCAGAGGCAGGCGGATTTCTAAGTTCGAGACCAGCCTGGTCTACAGAGTGAGTTCCAGGACAGCTAGGGCTATACAGAGAAACCCTGTCTCAAAAAAAAAGTTCAGTCATTCTAAGGTCAAAATTATGATGTGCCATAATACAATCCTCTTAGTATTTGTTCTTAACTGTGTATATCATTCCTGGTTTTTTTTGTTGTTGTTCTATGCATCTACTTTTCATAACTTAAACATGAAATTTAATATATATGTTCTTACATAAAAACCAGTGGCAGTTTCCCAATGTAAAATAGGGCCAATATGGCTTCTTAGGACTTTCTAGAAAAGAATGACCTTCCGTCTGCTGCATTTTCCTCTTAGTTTTGGTGACCTAATGGCTTTTATTTGGGCTACTGACTGGAGTGCTGGGGAAATTACCAGTGGCTACACCACTAAAGAAATGTCAACTCCCCCCAACTCCTTTTTTTTTCCTGTGAATGGTTTATTTATAGTTACTGGAAACCTCTCAGTATGTCATCAGTTTTTGGTTATGTGTGGTTTTTTTGCCATGTATTTTCCTTTTATATTTTAAATCAAGACTTCTTCCCCATCCCTAGGTCATAGTGGAGTTCTGTCTCTTCTAGTACTTCTATAACATTTTTACATTGAGATCTTCGATGCTGTGCATGCTGAGCATATGGCTGTTTTTGCTGATATCATTAACGATTCATCTCCCCTACAAATACCACACTCACCATATTCTAAATCTCCTAATATATGATGATGTGTTTCACCAGTCTGTTTATTTCAAAGTTCAATATATTTTAAGCCACCCTTTCTATACATTAATTTTTAAGTTCTGACTTTTACCTAATTCTTAATGGTGGCAGTTGTGATTGACTGGCTTTTTGTTCTAGGCATCTGTTTCCTTTTGACGGTGAGCCTAGCCGTGAGCAGCCACTGCCCCAGCCCTCTTACCTCTTTCTGAGACTCACTGAAGCACAGTAACAAAGCTATCTGTGAATTCACTCAAAACATATTGCAAACCTTCTAAGTAAAACTCCAACTTTATTGAACAAAGGACTAAATGGGGTTTTCGAAGTTTCCACATCATGGTTATTTCTAAGCCATCTGATCCATGACAGTACTTATCAACACAAGATGTTTGTCTATTTTTGTCATTTGTATTTTAATTTTATATTCATAAATATACTTAAAAATCAATTAGTATATGGTAACACATGGCTCACGTGTTGCTTAAGCTGGCAATAATGGAACAGCACTATAGTAATTTTACAAGTTCATGTACAAATTTGAATTTTATGCAAAAAGTTTGCTTTATTTTTTACATTACTGGGACCCAATGTCAGTTACAGATAGACAAATACTTCTGTTTCCTATCTCCCAGCCAGAACAAAAATCTATGATGTAACATTTTCATTATGTAAGACTTCCTTCTTACATTTCAGTAAGAATGCCATATAGCCTTTTCTGAAACAAAATGTCTGGGGTGCTAATAAAGGAAAAAGTTTAATAAGCTTATTTATTTAAATCAAATCCTCCAGTAAGAAATGGAGAATCTGCTGTCTTTACTTTATAGTTATCTGTCAAAACTACATACCCACATGAACAAATATGTGCAGTTCAACAATATCCCCTTACTGGAAACATGAGCATTCCACATCACAGTCCCCGTGAGGACTTAAAAGCCTCAGAATTCTGTGTCTTCTCGGGCTTGCTTCTCTCTGGATTCCACCCACGCTTTATTAATGGTTCGCTTCATGTCATCGTCTCCGTCTTCATAAATTTTCTTTAGAACATTCATTAACCCCTCACTAGGATCTGCCTCAGTGTCGTAGGAAGGCTTTCTGTGAAAAAGAAAACAGGCACAATGGAAAAACTGAAGCATGGAAAGACATTCTTAGATTGTAGGTGGTAGGAAGTTGAGCAGAGAGAAGGATGCTGACTATACCCTGATAAACTACATACCCACACGAACATGGTACTCTAAGGAGAGAACGCCAAATGGCAAGGACTAACATGAGGCAGTGAGATTTCCAGAGAAAATAATCAGTATGTGTAGTTACTTTTCCAAATTGTTTATTTTTTTAAAGTACTTTTCTTCACATTCAAAAATCTACAAAACCCTGCAAGTTATGGTATACATAATGAAACTAGAACATTTTTGTTAGAAAAAAATGAAATCACTAAACTTGAGATTCACGGATCTGGGCCTAATGCTAAGGTCTTTAATTAATGTAGTCAGCAGACCTAGTCAGGGAACATCTAAACAAGCCAGCCATCCTTACATTTAAACTCGGGCTTAAACCAAGTGCCAGTGTATGCTGGCTACCAAGGGAGGAATGATGAAGACGAGTGACTCAGTGCAGGGCACTGCCAACCACAGGAGAAAGCTTAGAACTGACCACAATGACAGCCATCTGGTAAGGTTTTTAAAACAGTCATTAAGGAGATAAAAACAAAACTGGATGTGGTAGTAAATGCATGCCTCATTCATTGGGAGAGAGAGTTTTGAGGACTCTCAAAAAACAAAGTATCCCTGTCATATAAAACCAAGAGGTAAGGTTGGTTCATGACCTCAGGAAATAATTTGCTTACACAACTGTTATCCATAAAGTAAAACCATAACTGAAGCTATAAACAGTAAAAAATTAAACTCACTCTTTCTCTTTGCATTCTTTTTCCACCTGAGTTAAGTAGTCCCATTGTGTGTTTTCTGTTTTCTTTCTACATAGAATAATAACTGTATCAGTCTTGACCTGGAAGAGAAGGAGACGATACAATTTGTAACATAGAAATAAGCACAAACATTTAGAAAATAGTAATTTACCCAACCAAGTGCCTAATACATTAATGCTCATTCTTGGCGCTAGTAATCCTTTTATGGATTGGCTAGAATAAAAAGAGCAAAGCCTGAATACCTTCAATGATGAGACCATCAAGCCCTACAGACAGGGATCAGGATATGGCTCAGGGTTAGAGCGCTCGCTCAGAGTTCACAAAGCCCTGGGAAGATTCCTACTATCACAGAGAACAGGCATTGTGGCACACGCCTGCAATCCCTGCACTTCAGAGGTGGGATTAGAGTTCAAGGTCATCTTTAGCTACTTAGAGTGACGGAATACTGCCTGGGCTACCTGAGACCCTATTTCAAAAGACCCCTGGGATGACATGGAATACTGCCTGGGCTACCTGAGACCCTATTTCAAAAGACCCCTGGGATGACATACTTTAGTTGTGCATGTGTTTTGGTTTGTCTTGGTTTTGTCAACTTGATACAAGCTAGAGTACCTGAGGAGAGAAACCTCAACTGAGAAAGTGCCTACTCATCAGACTGCCCAAGGGAGGGTCAGTAAGGCATTTTCTTGATTAATGATTGACAGGGAGGACCCAGCCCATTGGGGGTAGTATAACCCTTACTCAGGTGGCCTTGGGTTACATAAGAAAGGAGACTGAGCAAGATAAGCCAGTATGGCTCCTCCATGGCCTTTCCTTTGTTCCTGCCTTAATTTCCCTTCATGATGGACTATAACCTGGACATGTTACTTTCAGTCTTGGTGTTTTATATAGCAATAAAAACGTAACTAGGACAACATGTCATGCAAACATCCAGAACCCAAATAAAAAAGTGAGATATGGTCACACACAACTGTAGTCATAGTACTAATATGGTGAGATGAAGATAGGAGAATCCCAAGAAACTTGTGTCATGAACTAGCTAGCCTGGTGCATATAGTTGCAAAACAAGAGACTCGTCTGTCTCTATCTCTGTCTCTGTCTCTCTCTCTCACACACACACACACACACACACACACACACACACGAGTGTTAATGGGAAGTGTGGGAAGAGCTTGGGCTCTGGGACAAAATGTGAACCAAGTAAAACCTAAGACCTAAAAGGATGACACCGTAGACATCTGCCATAGCAAAAAGAATAGCTCCTAGATGTTACAGTCATGGTGTGTTCAAAGGACTGGCTGAATTTTGGTGATATAAGGAAAAATAGAAGGTAAAGTATCTAAAGGGAGAACAAGGAAGGGAAACAACCTTCAGCTCAACAATAATCACTCTATCTCCTAGATGCTTCCATTACTCTTCCACTCTAGTATATGTGCTGCCGAAGCGAGCACACTCCTTCCACTCTAAAATGAAGAAGGGATGTATCTGCAGTGAGACACTTGCTAATTAACACTGCTTTTATTACAACTTTTAGGCAAATACATAACAGGGAAAAATGTCTACACATAAAGAAAGGATTGTATGACTTTGTAAAAAGTATAACCAAGTTTTTTTTTTAATGAACTCATGTACTTTTGCAACTTCAACAAGCTGAGTATCACAAATTTATATACAATGGACCTAATACTGTATTATTAATGTCAGTACTTCCCATCTATTTATCAATACACCATTTTAACTGCCACTGTACAAATGGGGAAAGTGAGACCAAGAAACATCAAGAATCACAACTAAGTGATAACGCAGTCACGACAGCTCACTCTAAATCACTTAAAACATTTCTCCTTAATTTTAAAACAACTTTCTTAGAATAATTTTTTTCTACAAATGAATTGGCCAACTTTCTTCAAAGGGACAAACACGAAATTATTTATTTTACATTTCATGGGCTGTATGGTCTACTCTGCACTGCAGTGCAGAAGTCGACACCAACAGTACTTAAGAACAGCTGTTCCAGTACATACTACTCACAGATCAGGCAGGGGACTGGACTGTACTAGTACCAGACACAGCAGAGAATTTTTAGTTCATATCCAGCCTAAATCAGCCAGATTCAATTTAATGAGGTTTTCACAATACTTTGACCAAAGAAACAAACAACTAACTTACTTTTTTTGAACTGCTTTCCACAGAGATAGGTTTCAAAAGATTGTTGACAATCATGGAGTAATTCTTGCCATTGAGGTTTTTTACCAAAAGATCAAATGACCTATAACACAACATCGAAATGCATTATCGTTCTGGTTCCATGATGACAGGCACTCTATAGTTCTCAAGACAGTAACTGGCTTCAGTTCAGAGCAGCGGTTCTCAACCTCCCTAATAGCTTCCACCCTTTAATACAACTCATCTATAGTGACCACCGGACCACAACATCATTTTATTTTGTTGCTACTTCATAAATGTAAGTTTGCTACTGTCATGAATTATAATGTAAATGCCTGACAAGTGACCCCTGTGAAAGGACATCTGGCCACTAGAGGGGTCATGACCCAAAAGTTGAGAACAGCTGGTTTAGTGTGTATATGTGGTTGTCACACTTCTCTATAGTTAACTCTAAATTTAAACAGAATTTCAGAAGCCATGCAGAAGACAAGATTCCTATGAACAAGGCAAAGATCACTGTATCCCCAGTAACAAGAACTTACCTCTCTGTGAAGTGTACCTGCACATTCTCAGTGGGCACCTGATGAACTCCAGTTAAGGTAATGTAGATTTTCACAAACTTGTCTGACTGATCCCACCCTAGCAAACAAAAAGATGGAACAGGAATGTCTGAAATTGCCTGTAGAGCAGCAAACAAGCCTCATCATAAAACCTAGTTATAGGAGCTGAAAGACATCCTCTTCTGGACTCTGAGGCATGCACATACTGCTCAAACATAAGCAACTCAAAACACCAATGCACATAAAAAAAAAAAAGTCATTAAAAAAAGCCCTCAAGATGAAGAAGCTAAGGGCCCCAAACAGCACTTCTGGAAACAGTCCTACCGCTGACGCTAAGCATCCAGCACGTGGGAGCACGCAAGGTTCAGTTTCTATGTTTTTATTCATTAAAATAAAAACAACTATTAAATGTATCTCTTTCTCTAAAACAACACTCTTCCCTAACAGGGTCTGAACCCTTAACCTTGTGAACACTAGGCAGGGCCCTGTACCAGTCAGTTTCATTCTAGCACTAACCTTTCTTTTCTGTTTTGAGAAAGGGCCTAAACTGCCAAAGCTGGCCTCAAACTTACAGTCTTCCTAACCATTTACGATTACTGGCATGTCCCACTATGTCCAGCAAATACATGAAGATTAGCTGATTTACCTGCTTTGTTAAATAATTTTGTCCTTCATCTAAAACGTGAGCGATCCTGCTATGGTAGCACACATTTATATACTGCACACACTTGTGAGGTGGAAGCAGAAGAACCAGGAGTTCAAAGTCATTATCAGTTACTCAGCGAGTTTAAGGCCAGCCTGGGCTATATATTCATACCCTGTCTCTGGGAAACTAATAATTCTCCACTAAGCTGAATACATTAACACTGTGAAATTCAACTGTCATTTCTACTTCTCTAAGTAGTGCCCCCCACCCCACCCCTACGCCACCCCCACCCCAAGCAACCTCAGCCCTTTCAGGACAAAGTAGAATAAAAGTTTAAGATTCCAATTCCTAAGCACAGCGTGATGGTACACAACTAGGCTCCCAGCTACTCGGGAGGCGTAAGTAGGAGGATCTCCTGAGCCCGAGTGGACTTCTACACACAGTCTGGACAATGCAGATACCTGACCTCAAAGTAGAACTAATTGGGGCACACAAGGTAGGAGGGTCTCAGAGTTCAAGGCCAGCATGGACTACAGGTCAACTGTCTCACACACAAAAGAGCCAAGCCCAAATAACTAGATAAAAGATCCTAATTCTTCACCATAAATCTGTTAATCTGGCCTCCGAATACACTATTTAAGGCCATTTTGGTATATACTGTTACACTATATACTAGCATCTAACCCACACCAAATGTCAACATAAAAAAAAAAAAAACCCACAAACTTCACACTATGGAGCAGTCATTTCTACCTGTCAGAACACTAGATAGGGTGGAGCGGGCCATACCGTAATTACTGATTTTCACGGTGTATCCTGTTGTAAGAGGCGCGACCACAGCAGCTGGCTTTTCACTATCAAGTTCTGTTTTCTTCTGTGACTTCTGCTGCATCTTGTTTTTTAACTCCGTCTCAATCTTGGATTTTTCACTTGTAAGAGTATCACGTAGTCTTTTCCTAGTGGTCTTTTCCAGCAATACTTTGACCTCTTCTAGGTCTTTCTGCAACTGTGTTGAAGTAGAGGTAAGGTAAGATAAGTAAGGTCTGCTGCCCACTTCAACTTACTGAACTAAAAATTAAGTTCATTTTAACTCTTTAAGAGTTGCAAACTGTTATTCTTGTTCACTGAGCTGTAAATAACTCTCACTTCTTTTTTGTTAAAGGAAAACAATCTTAATCAATAGAAATTAAGCCTGTATTTTGCCATTTAATAGGCTATTACCTGCCTTTGTTTTAGAACACTGAAAAGGAAGGTAGGGAGATTTAATAACACCAAGTCTAGGCATCAAATACTAGAAAAACTTAAATATAGTAAAAGAGATGAGAATCCATCTGACTGGAGGCACTACAGAAACTTTACTGAGGTAAGGAAAGCTGTACTTTCAGTTCTCATAGATTTTCTTATCTTAGAATTTGAATTTTTAGGACAAAAAATAAAAAATAAAAATAAAATAAAAAGAATCTGCTAGATGGCTCAGTGGGTCAAGTGCTTGCTACCAAGCTTGATGGCCTGAGCTCAGTTTCAGGATCCAGGGGAGAGGAGAATCTATACCCACAAGACCACCTATCTCCATATGTGCCACGGTAAACAAGTGTAAAAAATACTCTGCTTGTAAGAAAAAGTCTTGTTTAGCAGTTCAGTTGCTCTCTTGGTAGAGTCTGTAGAAAGGAAACCTCAATATCCAATCCCATATGAACACTCTTGGAAACTGCTCTGTGCAAATCTGTTGTTTTCTTGTCATGCCAATACATCAGGTAAGTCCTCTACCTTTCAGAGACAGGCATGTAATGTGGAACTTCACTGAAGACAATGCTAGAAAACCAATGGGCTGGGGCTAGAGACTGTTTAGTTCCCAGCACCCACAACAGCAGCTCACAAGTCTTTGTGATTCTACCACATTCTGGCCTCCATAGGCCCTTCCATACATGTGGTGTATGTGTGTGTATGTACATACACATACACAGATAGACACAAAAATTAAATATTTCATCAATCATCCTCTGACCTAATGATGAGTAAATGCTTAAAATTTCCTGCCTTGGTAACATGACCATAAAAACCTTACTTTATACCTTCTTACTAAATAAAAGGTTTAATATTAAAATCCTCAACTGCTCCATTTACAACTGGTAAGAGTCCATGACAGAAAACCACACAAAATGCAGTTATAGGGCCGCCCAGTCCCAATGGATATAACTGTAGCATAACTCACCTACTAAAGCGTGTAAGGCGTGATAATGCAGAAGAAAATAACAAATGTTATATATGGAGTTCTTTTGTGCAATTCTTGTGGAAATGGTATATTTTAAGAGCCAGAGGATCAAGGAGCTTGTGGTGAGATTGTGACTCCTGGTAATCAAAGGTTACATCCACCCAAAATAAATCTAGCACGAATGCCTAAACCTTAGCTGAACGAAGAGGACAACAGACACACAAATGTGGACAAGGAAAGCCATGTCACTATTCTACACAGGGACAGGCCCAAAAGAGAGGCTGAGAGCAGGAGAAATAGTTTTCCCCAAGGAAGAGCACACCAATTGTTTAATCAGTACCAAATGGTCAGCCCTGATAGCTTACCTACAAGTAACATCACACAGACTATGTAACATTGAAAGAGAGACAGAGAAACTATGAAATTAGGAGTGCAAATAGGGTTTAGAGGGAGGAAGGGGGAAATGATTTATTATAATTTCAATAAATAAAAAATATTTTTAAAATCTTTTAAATGCTAGATATTAGGTGGTAAAAAGCTCATTTTTATGATACCTCATTACTCTGTGGCCATTATGATCTCATTTGTTGTACATACTAATAACAGTCTATAAAAAAAGCACAACAGTGAAACTCCTGTCCACAATCCCAAGTAAACTTGATTCTAAGATCCAAAACTGCACACTCATCTTTTGAATTTAGAATCAAGATATTTCATTCAAACTCTTTCAGTGGTTTCAAAATTTATATGGATTAGTAAGTACCACTACTGGTGGGGGTGGGTTGGTGAGACCTTAGCCATAGATTTTAAATATCAACATAAAAAAAATTAAAAGTAAAGCAAGCACTTATCCCAAGAATAAAGATTTTCTTAACAACAGAAGGTAAGAGGCTTTGCCTTTAACTGGAATGGGAATCCTTTTTTTTCTAGCTGACTCATGGAAGAATTCCCAGGCCCTCTGACGGCCAGTTTTCACTCTAATGGGCTCTTTAGTAAGATATCAATTGAAGTGACTTACAGAAGAACCATTGCTTGATTTTTGTATTCACAGCCCTGAAACCACTGACAGTGCAGGTTCTGTACCCAAACTTTAAGGTAACTGGGATCAGATAGGCCAGTTTCCTGTCCACTTTTTCTTGCCTTCTTGGCATGCATTTGTTTTCTATACATAAACATGTATCTCCCTTTGAATCTGTTTCCTAGTTGTTAAATAGAGGGTTAGGCTGGCTTGGTGGCACATGCCTTTAGTTGTACCACTCTGGAGACAGAGGCAGGTGTATCTCTACGATACATGCCAGGGGTCCTTAGTGAGATCTACTCCCTCCCAATCACTCAAAATGGAGGAACCCAACTTTCCTTCACAAAGACATGGAACTGGACACCAGGCACACACACAAATAGATGTATCACATCTACGAAGATGCATAGCAAAGCCATAAGATGGTATTACACACTCACGTGGATGGTATCATATGAACAAAAACCACCCAATAAAACAACAAATGTTAATGAGTGTGGTACCTTTTGTGAGATTCCTGTGGAAATGGTAGGTTCCTAAAACTTCCCTTATTATTTGGCAACTACGCGGACTAAAAACATGCCCACAAAACAAAACTTGTTTACAAGAATGCACAACCGCCAAGATGGAGAAACAAGCATGTGGCAGAGATGAGTAAGCATTCTATCTGTACAAGGGAATAGTATTCAACCACAAAGAGGAATGCTACACCGACAGCACGGATGAACTGGAATCACTAGGGCTCCGGGTCCAGCTAGACGGAGCGCCTACAATGGATTTCTATTTGAGGAAATGAAAATAGTGTGCAACTGGTAACACTGATGGCGTACGACAGAAAAAGTCCAATTACACACCTCAATATGATTGAATAAGGTGATTTTTATCTCAAAAGAAAAACGTGCCTCTATATGCGTATCTCCAAGTCTAAAGTTCCTTTGGAGACAATTAACTACCCACCCGTACGCAGAACTCTTAAGCCACCCTCTGCTCTCCCAGAGAGCACATGGTGCCAGAGGCTACTTACTTGTTGCAAGATACCAAGATTTATACTTTAACATAACCTCCTAATTTTTAAGTGTTTAAAGCCCATGTTTCCAAAGTGAGGAGGAAATTTCTGAGAAGCAAATCCTAACAGATAGCCAATGCTTCTGTGAACACAATACATCAATCACATGAAACCTATATTGGCCCGAACCCGGCAATTCAATTACTCTCGTTATGTAGCTGAGTAAAATTTGAGGATCCAAAAAGTCAAGTCATTCACCGTCCACTTTTTACAAATCTAAAAACATGCGCTACGCCATTTCCTAGTAGTACCTACAGATAAATTTCCAGTAACTTTTTAAAAACTGCTTTTTTTAAACATGAAGATTGGTGGTGTAACGCAATGGTAGAGCTCTTACCGAGCATGTCTGTGTAAGGCCTGCAGGTCCACTGACACTGCTAAATAAAAAACTAAAATGGTAAGCACTGCCCAGGGCGTTTAGAAATAATACACAGAATGTATAGCCAGCTATGGAACGGGAGCGGTGACCATAGGTGCGGGCATGGGAATTCCTTCCAATTGCCCCCGGCCCGGAGCTCATAGCTTTTGCAACAGCTTTAGTTGAAGGTTTCTGTTCCCAGGCCGGTAACCCGGACCTCAGGCAATGGAGAGGGGACCGCAACCCGCGAGCCTACCAAGAACCGCGCCAAAAATTGGGATCCAGACACACCCCCGACCTTCCAGCCACGGCCGGGACGCTCAGGGCCCAGGCAGGTGGCGGCGCGGAGGCCGCGGGCCCGCGACAGGGGCAGAGCTGAGGCTACCAGCCCCGGGAAAGCAGCCGCCGCCGGGCGGAGCGAGCCCGTGCGTCCAGGCCGACCCCTACCTCCTCCAAAGCGGAAGAAGCCATGCTGTGGCGCGTCAGACCCGAGGCCGGAGCTGCAGCGGTGCACGGAAGCAGACAGGAAAAGCCGAACACGCCACCCACGAGCGTCGCAACGCCGGCAGCGAGCTACACCGACCCGGCGCGACTCGGCGGCCCGCCCTCCGCACGAGACGGCTCTGGAACCTTCGCGAGGCTCCGCCGCCAGCCCGCAAAGCCCCGCCCAGCTCCGCCCCGCCGAGTCTAGTCCCGCCCCCAGGCGGGTCGCCTAGCAACACTCAATTCTCGCGAGCGATCGAATGCTCACGAAGCGTCAAGCCTCTTCCTTCCGCTCCAGAGACTGAGACGTCATTCCGCTCCGGCACAACCTGGCTGCGCAGTCGCAGCTCGCAACCGCAGCCTGACCTAGCCCAAAGGTTTGGGGAGCCAATAGGAAGTGTCTAGAGAAGGGCTGATTCCGCCGGTAGGATGCTGGGTTGCCAGGCCACCATCTTGTCTTCGGCAGCTGGGAGGTGTTGGGAGAGAACAAAGGAGCGCCCCCATAGAAGCACAGTTACGATAAGGAAAGGACAGATTCGTTAAGGGAGGAAGGCTCCTGAGTAGAACAATGTCTTTGAAGTGGGTATTGGGTTTCTGGAGACGACCCGCTTCTGGCACCATTGACATGGCTCCATCTAGTGGGGAAAGGCTGCACGAGCTCCCTGGCCGGCTCCTAGGCGCAGTAGTGCAAAGGCGGCACGTTTTCAAGTAGCCGAAATCCTCATTCTCCCTTGCCTTTATGAGCTCTTGATACGAGATTTTCCACTGCCTTCGCTCATTACTAACGTTTCAACTATTTTGTATTTTCAGCAGGGTTTTGGATTGAGTGATCCCACGTAAAATGCGGAGAAATTCTTAGGACTTGTGGTTGTAGCAGCCCGGATTAGTAAATCCCCAGCTGAAAACCTCTTTTCAAATCATTTTAATTCTCACAGCATAGAGACGTCCATAACACACAGTAAAACGAGACAGAAAATAAACAGCACGCATTGGGAGGTCAAGCAATCTGCTGTCAGCTCACATATGCCGAGGGAAGCTACTAGAATCAGCAAGTCATGGAAAATGCTGCTATACTACACTTTATGTTATATTAATGTAATTACATCAAGACATTAAAACATACAACATGTATAAATTTCTCACACAAACTTGCACAAAATGACAAGTCAGGCAGGGATGTACATAGTGTATAGTTGCAATTTAAATAAAATTCTCAAACCACCAGTCCCGTGGCCTAAATGATGAAAATGAAAATCTTTTTACGGTGTGGACAATGACAGAAAGGTGCCACCCTTTGAAGTTTAAGTATTTGAATGAAAAAGTAAAATAAAAGAACATAGCTACTTCTAAAGTATGGAGATTTTTATTGTAGCTATAAGGTAGAAATCAGGCAGTGGGAAGAGTCCAGGCTGGCCATGAATGGTAGATTAAATACAACCTAAGAGCAAGAGAGGTGCCTCGACCCTGTAAGGGTCGATGATTCGTCTAAGAATGATACCTTAGACTCAAAACAAATGCAGAAGTCCAGCATGCTGGGATATCCCATTACCAGAATAGAGAGATAGCCAGGTGAGCTCACAGGCCTGATTTAAAGCACGTTAGGAGATTCCACTTATCCCCGCTAGGGGATGACCTTCATCTTACCCCATCTCTAGGGACATTCCATTACCAGGGCGTGGGGGCTAGAAACTTGCTGAGGCAGTCTGGAAACTGGTACTGACCCATTGTCCTTGTCTCGAGCCAGGTGGTGGGTCAGCTTCTGAGGACTGGACTTGCAATTTGAAGCCTATCATGGAGTCAACCTAGCCTTCTCAGACCAAGAAAGTTGGACTAGGACAAGAGACCTATGTAGCAAAAATGGTTGAGTTATATAGGGACTGGTTTTGGCACAAGACACCCCAAGACCAAATTTTCAACCCAAAGATTTATTTGCCCTAGTGAGACGAATAACAGAGACCTAGGGAGAAGCAGAAGGAGCAAAGGAGGCTATTTGTCCTGGGGGTGGGGGTGGGGGCGGGGGGGGGGCAAAGAACTGTCTCTGGATAAGAGAGGAAACAAATGTTAGGAGAGAGCAAGGCATTCCCAAAGCAGCACAGTTTAGGGGCTTGTTAAGGGAGGAGCGCTGGCTTATGAGTGGGTGTTGGGTTTCTAGAGACACCCTGCTCCAAGCCTTTGATGTGGCACCATCTCGTGAGACTGTAGAAAGGTATAAACTGGCCCTTAACAAATGGCAGTTTATAAAGGTAAAACCCATTAGGATGAGGGGTTTCATTTTGATTGGTCATGTTAATTAGGGTTGGAAAAGGGGGCTCTTGGTTGCTGGACTTAAATACTTTGATAGCTGGACCTTAGTAGTCAGCCTCAGGGAATAGTCCTTGGTGGCTGACTTTAAGAATGTAATCTAGGGCTGGAGAGGTGGCTCAGCGGGCAAGAGCGCTGACTGCTCTTCCAGAGTTCAAATCCCAGCAAGCACATGGTGGCTCACAACCATCCGTAATGAGATCTAATACCCTCCTCTGGGGTGTCTGAAGACAGCTACAGTGTAGTTACATATAATAAATAAATCTTTAAAAGAATGTAATCTAAAGGTTTATAGGGGAGAAGAGCAAAGGCTGCCAGAGCCACGGTGCCATGCTCGTGCTGGCTAGAGTCCCTTCAGGGATCAAACTGGAAGAAGGGAAGCAGAAGCCCAGACCCAGGAAGGGAGGGGCTTAAGGCAGGGGGTTGGGTGAGGAGTGCCGGGAGGACTCACAGATGCTGAGACCTAGATTTCTTTTTGTTTATTTGTTTGTTTTTATTTATTTTATTTATTTTTATTGGATATATTCATTATTTACATTTCATTTCCCTTTTCCTGGTTCCCCGCCCCCCCAAAGGTCCCACATGCCCTTTTCCCTCCTCCTGTTCCCCCATCCACCCCTTCCCACTTCCCTGTTCTGGTATTCCTCTACACTGATGCTTTGAGCCTTTCCAGCACCAGGAGACCCAGATTTCTTTCTTTCTTTTTTTTTTTTATTTTTTTTATATAATTTTTATTTTCTATATTCTATGTTTACATTCCAAAGGCTTTCCCCTTTCCCAGTTCCCCCCCATGATATGTCCCATAATTCCTCTCCCCCCCAACTATTCCCCAATCATCCCCCACCCCCCACGATTTCTCTGTTCTGGGTCTACGAAACTGGATCCAATCTTTACAGGCCCAGGGTCCTCTCCTTTCTTCTTCTTGGGAATAATTTGACTTGCTAATTGTGCCTTGAGCATTTAGGGCTTCTGGGCTCATTAATATCCACTTATTAGTGATTGCATTTCATGTGTATTCTTTTGTGATTGGGTTAGCTCACTTAGGATGATATTTTCCAGATCTAACCATTTACCTACAAATTGCATGAGTTCATTATTTTTAATTGCTGAGTAGTACTCCATTGTATAAATATACCACATTTTCTGTATCCATTCCTCTTTTGAGGGATATCTGGGCTCCTTCCAATTTCTGGCTATTATAAACAAGGCTGCTATAAACATAGTGGAGCATGTGTCTTTATTGTATGCAGGGGAATCCTCTGGGTATATGCCCAGGAGTGGTATGCCAGGGTCCTCTGGAAGTGATATGCCCAATTTTCTGAGGAACCGCCACACTGATTTCCAGAGCGGTTTTATCATTTTGCAATCCCACCAACAGTGGAGGAGTGTTCCTCTGTCTCCACATCCTTGCCAGCACTTGTTGTCTCTTGAGTTTTTAATCTTAGCCATTCTGACTGGTGTGAGGTGGAATCTCAGGGTTGTTTTGATTTGCATTTCCCTGATGACTAATGATGTTGAACATCTCTTAAGGTGTTTCTCGGCCATCCGAATTTCTTCTGGTGAAAATTCTTTGTTTAGCTCTGTACCCCATTTTTTTGATAGGGTTATTTGGTTCTTTGGGGTCTAACTTCTTGAGTTCTTTGTATATATTGGATATTAGCCCTCTGTCGGATGTGGGGTTGGTGAAGATCATTTCCCACTTTGTTGGTTGCCGTTTTGTTCTTCTGACAGTGTCCTTTGCCTTACAGAAACTTTGTAATTTTATGAGGTCCCATTTGTCAATTCTTGATCTTAGAGCATAAGCTATTGGTGTTCTGTTCAGGAACTTTCCCCCTGTGCCCATGTCCTCCAGGGTCTTCCCAAGTTTCTTTTCTAATAGTTTCAGTGTGTCTGGTTTTATGTGGAGGTCCTTGATCCACTTGGAGTTGATCTTAGTACAAGGAGATAAGAGTGGGTCAATTCGCATTCTTCTGCATGTTGACCTCCAGTTGAACCAGCACCATTTGTTGAAAAGGCTATCTTTTTTTCCACTGGATGGTTGTGGCTCCTTTATCAAAGATCAAGTGACCATAAGTCTGTGGGTTCATTTCTGGGTCTTCAATCCTATTCCATTGATCTACCTGCCTGTTGCTGTACCAATACCATGCAGTTTTTAACACAATTGCTCTGTAGTACTGCTTGAGGTCAGGGATATTGATTCCCCCAGAAGTCCTTTTATTGTTGAGAATAGTTTTAGCTATCCTGGGTTTTTTGTTGCTCCAGATGAATTTGAGAATTGCTCTTTCTAGATCTATGAAGAATTGATTTGGGATTTTGATGGGGATCACATTGAATCTGTAGATTGCTTTTGGCAAGATGGCCATTTTTACTATATTGATCCTGCCAATCCAGGAGCAAGAAATATTTTTCCATCTTCTGAGGTCTTCTTCGATTTCTTTCTTCAAGGACTTGAAGTTCCTGTCATACGGATCTTTCGCTTGTTTGGTTAGAGTTACGCCAAGGTACTTTATTTTGTTTGTGGCTATTGTGAAGGGTATTTCCCTAACTTCTTTCTCAGCTGATTTGGGTGCAGGTTACAGTGGCATGAGCTGTAAATACAACATTTGTGTGGTGTGGTAGTTTATACCTAAGGCCTGTGAGGGAACTTTTCAAGGTGACAAGTATTACTATTGTGGGGGTCTCACCAGAGATACAACCCTGATGCCATTTATAGCCAAATGAAAGTCTTTAGTCCAGCTGGCTGGGGCTGCACTTGGGTATTCAGGACCGTGGTGTAACTGAGTGTTTCTAGCAAGGGACGCAAAAACCATGTCGTGGTAGCTCAGCAGTTGCAAGGAGAAGGTTTTGTGCAAGCTAGCATTTTAACAAAGCTAAGTGATGTTAGCTGGAAGGGAAGGTTTAACCAGAAACTAAGAAAAGTTAGTTGGGGCATTTTGACCTTGGATTTCTAGAATAGTGTTGAGTAATTTCCCATGGGATTCTCCATCAAGGTGATCAAATTCTAATTAAACCTAAATTGACCTCAGCAAGAATACAAGATGGAGGAGCCTCACTACTATATTGCTCTGTCATGTTACTAGTGGGCTAAGGGAAGTAAGTATATGAAGATCATTTGGACTCAGTTGTAAGTCAGCCTGCACAAAGCAGCAAAATCCTTTAAGTTAGTGTTGTGAATTAACAGGTATATATTTTATATTTCAATTTTTAAAATATCCAAACACTAAACAAATGAGGACTGGAATAGGAACAAATACTCCAGTGTACTCCATTGAAGCGTTACCTAACCCGTTCAAGAGGATATGAACTGGTTGGAACGTAATTCTTAATTCTTCTGTAAGCATCAGCCTTTCTTGTTTTTAAGACATTACAATGGGTAGAACTATACCTACTTTGATTATTCAAGCTCTCTCCTAAAGTTTAATTATGACTTCGTGGGAGTACAGGTGAACCAAGTTCACTTGTCAAAGACTACCCAGCCGACTAACGCATTTCACCCACACCAGTCTCACGCTGTCCTCACCCGGTCACTCTGCTGTTTTTTGTTTGTTTGTTTGTTTTTTCGAGACAGGGTTCCTCTGTGTAGCCCTGGCTGCCCTGGAACTCACTCTGTAGACCAGGCTGGCCTCAAACTCAGAAATCCACCTGCCTCTGCCTCCCAAGTGCTGGGATTAAAGGCGTGCACCACCACTGCCCAGCTAACTCTGCTGTTCTTTATACCCTTTTGCTACCTAAAACTTATTAGCCTTTTTTCTGTTAGGAAAGTTTACTTACTTGAGAGTTGTAGATATTTTGTTCATCTCTTCCCCCATACAAGGAAGCCACCATGGCCTTCCTGAATAATGGGACTGTGCTGGAGATTGGTACTAATGCTTTGATTAAATAAGAAATCTATGTGTCCAAATGCTAAAGGTCCTTGTCCCCAACTGGTTTCTGATTGATCAATAAAGATGCCAATAGCCAATGGCTGGGCATGGGGTGGGACCCTTAGAGCTTTGAGTCCTAGGATTCAGGGGAGAGAATTGCCATGACTTGGGGGGAGAAGAATGAGGTGCAGGAGCTTCAGGAGAGAAAGCCAGCCAGCCTTGTGAGATTTCAGGTAAGCAGCCACTAGCCACTTCCCCCATTGAGCCTTGTGTAGCAGGTAGAGGATTAAAAGGCCCAGCCTTTGAGCAGCCAAGGCATTTAAAAAAATAAGCTAATTGTGTGTGTGTGTGTGTGTGTGTGTGTGTGTGTGTGTGTATGTGTTTCCTTCACGGATCCGAAGAGTTCCTGGGCAGGTGGCTAGAAGTGTGCAGCCCAACAGGAGCACAAGGCAGTGTAGCATAAACTCAGGACTACAGGACCGCAACCTGGAATTGTGAGCCAGATAAAAACTCTTTCTTCTTTAATTTTTAATATATTCTCATAGCAACAGGAAAGGAAACCAACAGTGTTCTTTTCCAGGAAGTTTGGGATCAAGTCCTAGATGTAAGAAATACTTTTACATTTTTTTGTTTCAAATCAAGTTTCAAGGATTTAGTAGCTTTCAGTTTTTAGACTCTCAGATAGCTATCTCTCCTTCTTCTTCTTCTTCCTCTTCTTCTTCTTCTTCTTCTTCTTCTTCTTCTTCTTCTTCCTCTTCCTCTTCCTCTTCCTCTTCCTCTTCCTCTTCCTCTTCCTCTTCCTCTTCTTCTTCTTCTTCTCCTCCTCCTCCTCCTCCTCCTCCTCCTCCTCCTCCTCCTCCTCCTCCTCCTCCTCCTTCTTCGAGACAGGGTTTCTCTGTATAGCCCTGGCTGTCCTGGAACTCACTCTGTAGACCAGACCAGGCTGGCTTCGAACTCAGAAATCTGCCTGCCTCTGCCTCCCAAGTGCTGGGATTACAGTTGTGCGCCACCACACCCGGCTCCAGCCCCAACTTCTTTAGGAAGCATTTCAAATAGTTCAAGTCTCACATCTTAAGAGATTCAACAAAACAAACCCAATTTGGTTTCTTTACCTGTTTCCAAAGCCCCTATGTATACCATATGAAAGCAAAACTCCTAAGGCATGGTAATTCACATCTACAATGATGTCAACCCTAACACAGGATGGCTGTGAGCTTGAGGCCAGCCTTAGTTACTGTCTTAGTGTTATATTGCTGTGACAAGACAGCACGACCACAGCAACTCTTAGAAAGGAAACCATTTAAATGGGGGTTGCTTACATTCTCACAGCTTTATGTCTATTGTCATCATGTCAGAGAGCATGGCAGCAGGCAGGCAAGCTTGGTTCTGGAGAATTTGCTGAGAGCTCTGAATCCAAGTCTTTAGGCAGCAGGAAAAATGAGCCATAGGGCTTGGATTGGGCTTTTGAAGCCTCAGAGCTCATCCCCAGTGACAGACTTCCTCCAACAAGGCCACACCTCCTAATAGTGCCACTCCCCGTGGACCAAGCATTCAAATCTTTGAGCCTATGGGGGTATTCCTATTCAAATCAATACAGTTAGAATAAGACACTGTGTCTCAGACCAAAAGGAGGTAAAACCTTTTACCCCATCACTATTCTGAGTGAGCAGATGCACTAGATTTAAAAGTCAAGAAGACCAAACAACCCCCCTTGTGTCCTGAGATAAAAATGCTAACAATAACACTACAACTTATACATATCAGATTGTTTTTCATACCCCATATAACTCAAACCTTGAATCTCTGAAAAAAATTCCATTTAAATTATGTGGCATCACCCTCTTTTTCTGTATATAGAAAGTAAGCAGTAGCCATTTGACCCAGGATGGACCAAATCATATGTTTTTAATGAATCTAGGTTTGGGATGCTGGAACGGTCTCGTCCAAATCTGCTGACTACTTAAGGATGTGAAAATTTGGTGGATGTGCATGTAAAAGCTAGAAAGCATGCTTTTGGAGGGGAAAAAAAGCATCAGATAATCATTACTTGGAATGCAAAACAAAAGTTAATTTGGAGCTGACTGCTTGGGTCTCAGTACCTCTTCAGGTCCGGTTGGCCTTAGGGTACTATGCTATAAATGTTCCTATTTTATTTGAATTCATTGCCTTTAACGGTTATTAATCTAGCTCAATATGATTTTGTGCTACTTGTAATCAACAAACTTACTGTCTTTAATAGGCTATTAGCACTGGTACTATACTGGCTATCATTTTGCTGTGTACATCCTGGAGCATACTTCTATGTATGATTTCCTTCTATGTTGACTAACACCAGTAAGTGGATTCAAAAATAATGTCAAGTTGAAAAACTTGGACACATGCACTTTAAAACAAATGTTTATTACTGTTTGATGGGACCAAAGGGGGAACACAAAGCATTGAAAATGTCACTGGCTCACAAAACAGCCACCTTGTTACCTTCTTGGTCACATTTGTTTATTCACAAGGTTTCATTCACACATCTAAACAAGATACCAATCCAATACAAGTTCATAACGATTATAAAAGTAAACATTTGTTGGGACAATGTACAATAAATTGCACTTTAACAGGCATCACATTTACATTAACAGAGTGTACTATACATAATGCATGGCATCGGCTGATGGCTAATGTTGATGTTATGGTCAATTAGCACTTTCCAGACTAGACAACTTCTTTATTCTAACATGTTTTTATTGTAGATGCTGGGGAAAATCATATTTCATAAAAATAGCATAGGATTTGTATTACCTCCTCAGTTAAGGAAAAGGCAGGACTTGAAAAGAAATGGGGCTGACAAAAACCCATTCCATAATTTGAACAAAGAATCCATGCATTATGCAAAATGCAAAGAATAGTAAAACCAATGCAGGAGGCTATTGGGACATCTTGGATTCTGGGATCATCTCCATCTTTGTTCTTGTGCTTTTATGACAATAGTCTTTTGATGCATTTATACTCACAAATCAGTCTCTTTGATTATTTCCCATATGTAATATAGTTATTCAAGGTTGTAGGTTAGTGGCAGGAGTCTTGTGTTAATCAATTGTCAGTAAAAAGGAATGTTCATTTTTTTCTCAATGATTCATTTTTCTTAAATGTTTTTCAAATACTGTTAATGATGTTAAACCAGAGATGAGGGCACAATGAGGGGGCATATTGATGGAGATAGTTCACTAGCAGGTGATATGTTTTGTTGGAGGTAAGTTCAAGCTGAAGTTCATTTGGTTTTGTTTTTTAGGAGGAAATTGAGATTGATACATATGACAGCTGACTATAACCACTAAAATTCTATAAGCATCTACTTTTTCTTCTTATAATTCAAGATCAGCCTCACCTGTTGAGGTACAGTCTATATGGAAGTCCTCATGTTTGCAGAGCTTTAAAGCTGAAGACACGGGTAATGTAAAGTGCCTGGCATGTATTACACATAAGCCACCATGAGAAAAGAAGAATGTGTTGGATGTGACCCCCAAACAAAGACTAGACAGTTTTATGCACAGTCATTGAAAACAGGCCACAGAGATGCTGTCTGGGCTTCCAGTTTTGAACATTGTGTCTCAAAATCTAATATGTATTTGGTTGCATGTTATCTAGGTAAACAAAAGAATCATATACTCTATAAAATTTTAACACACACACACACACACACACACACACACACACACAGTCCATGCATGCACACTCATCCCTAACTATTCAAATCATACAACAGAATTGTTCATTATCTCATTTGCTAGATATTAAAGCAAGAGAATATTCTATTGTAGAGTATTATAAAGAATAAGTTATGTAATACAATCATCTTTCTAAGTGTCTTTCTTAGAAGATAAAACTAGGTCCTTTAAAAATGATCTGTCCACTTAAAGGAGTCCTAATGTACAAGCAACCACCTTTGTGTTTGATGCACAGGGCTGGTGAGTTCATTAGCAAAGATGATTTCAGTGAGAGCACAAGAGTGCTTAGTCTGATATTAGCCATACATTTGATTTTTTTTTTTTGTTACTGTTTTTTTCTTTTTTAAATAGGGCCTTGCTATGTAATCCTAGCGAGCTTGGAACTCACCGGGTAGCCCAAGCTGGCCTTGAGCTCACCCCCAGACATGCCTATTCCTCAGCCTCCTGGGTGTTGGGGCTATGGGTGGGTATCACTGTGACCAACACTGATACTTGACCTAGGTGACTACTTTAAAGCTCTTTTATCTGCTGTGCCCTCTTACCTGTATATTGTTTCAGTTTTCTCACTTTAGTTAAAACCACTAATTACCCAATCCAATAGCTGAAGCAGGGGTTGAAGACAAATAAATATACATTGTAGGAAAAAAATGAACATTTCCAAAACATATGAAATAAAACAAATACTAAACTCTTATCATCAGTACAAAGGGGTCTTCTCAACTTTACCAGGTAAATTCAAGAAGACCAAGAAGAAGAAATTATTTAATAGTCTGTGAGGGGAAGACAGATACTGTATGGAAAGAGGCCTAGGTTGTAGCCTATGTGGCTTTCCCATTACTGTTTCTGATAGGCACTCATACTGAAGTGTAGTGAGCCAAAAATTGCTTTGCATTAAATTACAAGTATTAAAAAAAAAACAAACTGTGACTTGGCTCAGGATGTGTGCTAAACATATGCACTCCAAATCCAGCTTAGTGTCTTTCAGCTTTCAGGAATATACTAAAAGAGACCTCCAGGTTAAAAAGCCAATGGGTTGAATCTTCATTGTATTCTACAGAACTCAATGGAAAGAGGAATGATCACCTCTCAGACTCTGCAAATGTAAGCATTTCCGGAGTGTTTACTATCATGTAACTCTTAGGGAAGGATGAAAGAAACTACCATGTTTGAAAATATCTTGGGACACTTGGCTGGTTTATCTCTTCTACAAGGGATTCAAAAGAATCATTTTAGCTGTTGTGGTGCCTGTTTGTAATCTTAGCACTTGGAAGGCTGGGTAGGCAGGTTCTAAGTTCAAGGCTAGCCTAGACTACATAGTGGAACCCATCTCAAGAAAAAAAAGTTTCAATTTTCAAATATATAGAAAAGTAAGTGAAAGTGAGATGAGTTGGTTGCTTTATGTCGGCATCCTGGAGTTTTCAAGCAATGGTGGGGAATATGTGGTCAGACACTGCTCTGGCAAAATAGTGAACAAGCAATCACTTACTATTTCTTGAATTTTCTTTACTTCTGTTATTAACTCAAAGAATGTGTAATGCTGGGCCGCTTAGATATGATACCAACATACATGTCCCAGTATCATATGGTACTGGAGAACAAAAAAGATTATGTATTGCTATTACGTCTTTTGGATGAAAACTCAAAAAGATATATTTAACTCTTAAAGTTCCTGGTGATTTTGTTTAAAGAGAGAAAGGAAAGTGGCCTGAACGGATAAAGACTTGATCTAGAGATATTCTGTTTCTCTCATTTATCACTTATGAAAAACTTGCAACTTAGGTATTTTGTGGAATGTATTTATTTTCAGAAGTTAAAAAGAGCTGTGGATGGTATTTAGGAGTCCACAAAGTGCACCTTAATTCAGTTGGCCATTTGAGACGGTGACGTGTCAAGCTCGCTGGTCGCAAAGCGCACAGTACTAGTAAAGTCAAGTAGCTGCACTGAATGGTTGACAGAAATGGTATAATGTTCTAGCCATTATATTTTATAGGGGAAAAAAGCTTATCTAAACCACTATGTAGGGAATGTTAAAGTCAACAGAGATATCAGGAGTGCTGGATTATTGCCCTTTTGATGAGAAGAAATAAATCTTCTGATAAAAGCTGTCAGAGAAAAACAAATTTCTATATGGAAAGCAGTGTGTGTTAGGTAAGTGTAACATATCAAACAACAACATTCGTTTTATGGCCTGTAGATGATACAGATATTTAGAGATTAAAGAATTTCCACTTACTAGAACTCAGAAGTGATTTGAGGGGAAGGATCTATCATGAGCAGCTGGAAGGCAGGGGTTGAGAGATCTCTCTCAGAGTGTGTTACCACAATATATGGCACAGAGGAGAACCACGGTGGCACTACATACGTTAAGATACTTTGGAAACAGTATGAATAACAGTGAAGCTAAAGATGAATATAAACAAATGTTACTGTACATAACTGACAGTTGTTTGGTTGCTATAAAGGGACCAGAGACTTCCATAGTAGCTTAGAAAATGGTAAAATTAGTTTTGTTCTTTCAAAAGAATTTCTTGCAAGGGCTATTTATACAGGCGTGTCATATAAATGAAAAAAATTTGCACCATTTTTTAAACAGCAACATTACCAATCCATGAGTTAAGAATTTCTATAAATGTTTAGTCAATCCAAAATGTGAAAGATGTACTTGTTTCTCTTTATTCCCAGGTGTGACCCACCATTTGGGAGTTAAGGAAAAGTTAAGAGGGTTGCCCAACACTAAGGTGCTCGGAAGGTCCTCCACTTCTTTGGAGCATCAACTGTGTTTATTAACACAGAACATTGGTGCTGGCCTTAACAAGGCTGTTCTTACCCAGTGCCTGATCAGGGTTTTATTCAAAGTGCAATGCTTGAACATGGGCTTTTTTAGACTTCTCCAGAGAAGGGACCCTAAGTCTGCAACTTACAATATCCATCTATGAGGTTATATTTGCCACAAGTCACCTCTGTGATCAGGAGAACAAGCCCCATGTGGAGTCCTTAAAAGGATCTGCTAGAATACCAGAGCCAAGTGATTTTGTTTTTGCACATTTATTTAAAGTCTCCGCTTACCTAGCGTGCAGTAGCCCATCTACTCTACAGCTCTTGGCCCTCCATTTCCAAATTTAGCCAACTCAAAACAGTTGGAGGGAAACTTTCAAGCCAATCCCTGGTCTGTTCTTTTCTTGGACAGGGGTAGCACTACTCTGGAAGTCACTTTCAGTGTGAAACCTGTCAGTGTGCTTTATATGAATAATCCTGGAACGCTAAAGAAGTTTAGTTTCCCCTTAAAAACAGAATTCTGCATCAACAATCTTACCATTTTAACTTTGGGATAACATGTCTTCATTTTTATGTAAGATAAAAATTATTATGAACAGTTAATTCTAAACAAAAGCATTTAGTTCTAGATTACTCATTTCCAACTAAATTTCAGGCATATAAAACAATGTGTAATACTATGACGGATCTGAATGTGGTTTTCCATGAAGAAGCTGGGAAATAGATACTCAACATAAATCAGGTCAGTTTAAATAACATCCCTTTGAAAAGTGTCATACATGAAAGACAGAGCTGCTGAAAAGAGCCAAACTTGCTTTCTGGTCTCCTTTAGTTTCTTCAAAGGGACAAGAGGAAGAATTCTTGGTTTCTGATGTTTTGATCATTGTGCTCTTGTGCTTGGCTGGGGCTGGAACTATGTGCTCTCCTTGGGCGGCTGGGGAGCCTGTGGCGGCTGCGGTGGCTGAGTGCCTGTGGCTGTTTTGATAGAGTTCAGGGTTTTACTAAACCAAGAGTTTTTTGCAGCTTGTATTTCATTCATAAGCGCTCCTCTCTGATGCTCAAGTTCCTAGTGGAAGAAGATCACAGGTTATATAAATGCCAAAGGAAATCAAGAGATGCTGTTGAGATTCAGCAGGCCTCTGTAGCCAGCCCTCCCTCAAAGCCCAGGAGACATTTAGCTGGTTTCCTAATGGAAGAGAAAAGTGGAGAGCTGAAACAGTTACTGATGAAAGTGAGAATCTGTGCTTTCTATGAATAGAGAAATGAACCACATGTTATTTACCTATCTCCTTGCTATTTAGGTCCACATTTAGGTTTAGGATGCAACTGGAAACTACATTCTTAAAACCACAAATAAATATGAGTACAAATGAGTTCCAATTCAAATAGTGCTCTGAGAACATTCAGGTTCCTAATAAGCCATAGCACTGAGGATCCCTAAAGCAGTCTGTGTGTGGGTATGGGGTTCAGGGGTTACTGGTAAAAAGCAACAGATCAGTCCACCAAGATGCCAGGCGCATTTTTCTAATTGCTATTATCCAATATGGAGAGAATGGAGAAAGGAATTTGGCAAAAATCAGCTGAGACCAAAACAATTCCAAAGCAAAGAGTGGGATTAGCCTTTTGTGAAGGTAAAAACAACTGAGGGCTTGGGTCTGTCGTTTTCAGATCTGCCAACCAAAGGGACCAAGTAAAGGATAAACAGACAAAAAGCCTACTAGTAAGTTCTTATAAAACAAACTGTAATTGTTAAAGATTCACTTAGATTATGTTTGTGTCTATGGGTACATGCTATAAGATACGATGGTCCAGGATATATTAGGAATACAAAATGTACCAAATGCAGAAACATCATGGCTCTATCCAAGAACAGTATTCTGGAGCCCAGACTCTTTTTAAAGGACCGAGTCTCACTGCGTAGCCCAGACTGGTTTCAAACTCTCAGAGATGCACCTGCCTCCATGTCCCGAGTTCATGTATTAATGGAAGATGCCCTGATGTGTGTAAGTTCACCTTCTTAAAGTATAGGTTGAGACTCTCCCAACATGTGGGGTCGCATAACTCAACACAGGAGGTAGGGGAAAGTCAGGGCAAAGTTTGGCAATGCTAAAAACTTAACTCAAAACCAAAGGTGTAGTGAATCTGGTGTTTCTGTCTGTACTTACCCATATTGTATCATGTGACTTCACGTCAGCCTTGGTACTAAGCACAAACTGTACATGTTGCACTCGGCAGGCCATCATGCCATACAGCACCAACAACGCTACTAAAGATACACTTTGGCTCAGATTTTGGACTTGCATATGTTAATGTGTGATAGTATTTTTATTGTACATACAAAAATTTCTGTTCTTATATAGAAGCATAGTTTTATTTTTAAAAAATATTACTGTTTTCCATCATTCCTCAGCATGTACATGTCAAAGTGATATGTATTTGGGTTATAGTGTCTTAAACTGCTTTCAAAATATTTCAAAACACTGGGGGCTGGTGAGAAGGCTCAGTAAGGGCACTGGCAGAGGCCCTGGGTCCAATTCCCATGGTAGTTCACAGCCATCTGTAATTCCATTTTCAGGGGACCCAGTGCCATCTTCTGTCCTCCGTGGGTACTGTACACATGTTGTGCACAGACATAAATGTAGGCTAAATACCCAGACATAAAAATAAAAGTGAATCTTAAAAAATTACAAAAAAAAATCAGTTGTTTGAATTGCTGGCAAGTTTCATTAAAATTAAGCTGTGGAATTAATTTTGTCTTGAAATTAGAACAGAATGTAGTTTCTGAAATGGCCCAGAACATACTTTGCATTTTCGTACTATGTATTTATGTGAAGTGGCAGTCTCAGAATTGATAATTGCAAAATTAAAGTATGAATCAACTCTGAATAACATTGAGAATAGGTCTTTGTCCCACAATATAATATATTCAGCCAAAATTTAATTATTATATCAAAATAAGTATGCCATCTTACAAATCAAATTTACTTTATGTAGAAACTTATTATCTGTATATTAGATTGTTTAAAAATACAACTTTTCACAACTTACTGCCAGTAAGGTTAGATTTTCAGGTCTATTCTATATGGCCATGGTTGTGTAATTTCTCTAGAGTAAAACAGGGTTGGTTGTTTGTCTTGTGTTCTTTTGACCTTTTATCAAATCACCAACCTGAATTTTGCACTTGGCTTCCACCAGCTGCAGTTTAGTTTGTGCAAGTTCCAGCTCCATCTCCCTCAGCTGCTTCTTAAGTGAGTCCTTTTCATCATCTGCTTCAAGTCCCTGGTCCTCTCTACTTATGGCCACTGGCTTTAAAGCTCCTTCCTTGCTGAAGATATCACTGCAGTGTTTGCATGCCATCATCTTACCCTGAAACATGAAAGAGACACCCAACATCAAACTGCATTGCATAGGGCAAACAACTTACCGAAAGAATATATGATTTTAATGATTGGCACATTGCTTTCCAACATCCTATTGCTGAAGGCATTGTTTGACTTGTGGTCACCAAATGGTTACAGCCAGGACAAACCCACCTAATCCCCAAACAGGTATTCCTTGTTCAAGTCCCTTTGTTCTGCTTTAAGCAAAGATAAATATCATTATTTAAGGTAGTAGTTCTCAATCTGTGGATGGAGACCCGGTGGGGAATTGAATGACCCTTTCACAGGGGTCACTTAAGACCATTTTTAAAACACAGATATTTACATTATGATTCATAACAGTAGCAAAATTAGTTATGAAGTAGCAAGAAAGCTAATTTTATGGCTGAGGGTCATTACAACATGAAAAACTGTATTAAAGGGCCCTAGCATTAGGAGTTGAGAAGCACTGATTTAAGGAAATAAAAGTAACAAGAAATAAAAGTAACAACTACATGCTCCCATTGCTGGTCATGCATGCCACACCTAACAAGCAGTCTTTCAAGATATCACTGCCCTTGCTTCATTAAAATACTCAAAAATGAGTTAGAGATAAAATATATACTTCTTATTCTAAGGCCCTACTGTTAAAGAAGTTCAATGTGTCCATAATGATAACCACAGTCCTTTCATGTGTACATGAAGTAACTTTGCCACACTCCTGGGTGACTCCACCAGTCAATGTCTTCATTAGCTACTTCATCAGTGTGTTCAGTTGATCACTAGAATCTTGATTTGACATATTCAAGCACTTCTCATTCAGGACCAAGTCTTCAAGTTTCACCCTTTCAATCCTCACCAGTTTGTCTCTCATTTTCTCCAAAAGCTACTATAGTAGCTATTCCTGGCTGTCAACTCATGTGACTATATCTGGAATGAACTACAATCCAGAATTGGAAGGCTCACCTGAAATCCTAATCTGGAGTCTGGGAGATACAAGTTTCTGACCTGGATCTTGGCATGGAGATCTTGAGGCATAGTGGCTATGAATACCAGGAGACTAAGGCAAGAAGATCTCTGAGTTCAGGGTCATCTGGGACAAAACAAGCCCCAGATCCAGGTGTGGTGGCACACATCTTTAATCTGGGCCACACCTTCTGCTGTACACCTACTTAAGGACACTGGAAGAAGGAAAGACTCTTCTTTGCCTGCTTGCCTTGTGGGACTGAACAACTGCTAGATCCTTGAACTTCCATCCACAGCTGCTGCTGACCATTGTTGGGAGTTCGACTAAGTGATCAACACATTCCATTGCTATATAGAGACTCTAGGGAACCCTGACTAATACAGCTATTCCTCACATTGATGTTGAGTAATATTCACTGGACACACTGAATGAAAAAAACACTCTATTTTTCAATCTCTTACTTAACCTATAGCAATAGGTTAACTCAGCTCTGGCACAAAATAAAACACACTCTTTGCCATTCTTATATTGTTGACTAAATGTTTGGTGCTTAAATGATGCATACTGACTTCTTATTGCATTGCAAATGATGCAAATTACCAAATAAATAGGCGGCTTCTCCAGCCTCTTTCATCTGTTTCAAGATGGGGTTACTTGATATTAAATAAGTGTATTGATTCTTAGATAAACAATTTTAAGTTGAACAAAATGAAAGACTAGACAGATGTCACAGGAAGGCACACCTTCATAGAACTCAAGAATTCTGAAATGGACAAAGTGTAAGTGACATGGGAGCTAGAAGTAAGAAACCAGAGTTCTCCATGGCCTGGTATAAGTCATGATGGGTTCATTCCACCAGCCCCATGCTATATGCTGAAGATCCACTCTGTAGAGCTGCAATCTGGTAGATAAGGTAGAGTGTGGTAGATAATGGAAATCCCACCCAATATCCACCTTTTCTTTCTTAGTAATAGAACCCCAAGTTTATTTGAGTTGGCAGCATGTCCATATCAATGGTGATGTTTCTTAGACTCCTTTGTAGTTAAGTGAATTAAGTTCTGGTATATAAGCAGAAATGTGTTTCAGAAGACTTCTCAGGGCCAGTTAGAGCCTACTCTGCTAGAACTAGGCTGTTAAAGTTCTGCCTTGGAATGTAGGAATGGTGGAATAAGCTTCAGTTAACAATTGTTTCTTCTGTGACCTTGAAGACAGAAGCCCTTGGGGTGGCGTGGAGAAGAGGAGCACCTTTATAAGGTAATGGTGTTATTTATTGCTAGGATTATGTGGACATGGTTCAATAATGACCAAGAATCCACTTCTCTAAAATATGATCTCTTGTGTTTCAGCCAGTGTTCTTTATATGTGTTGATTATATGTACTTGGAAGTCAAACACACAGGGTGCTGTGGTATAATTTGCATATGGGCATGTTTGTTGTGATTAGAGTGTAGTGGATGAACTGGAGACACACCAGGACTACAGACACTAAAGAACCAGTCTGGCACATCATTACCATATGAGATACAGAAGCAGCATGACAGGTTAATGACCAAGGATATGGATTAGAGTCTGACTCTGGGTTCAAATCCTATTTCTGCATTGTAATTCAACCAATGAGTCATCCATCTGGAGCCTCCTTTCAGTCACTGGAAGATGCAATCCTGTCTGTTCCTTGGGTAGCTGTAGGCTATGAGGACGAAGGCACATAAAGCCGTAGGATAGCACAGATCAGTGCATACAACAAGTACTAATAAAAGCCAGTCACTTTTCCTTGTGCAAGTTCACCTTTCTCTTTCAGGATGCCATCACCTTTCATTAGCCAATTTTTTAAAAAAATATTTTTTTTATTTTTGTGCATTTGCATTTTACCTGCATGTACGTCTGTAGGAAGGTGTCAGATCCCCTGGGACTGGAGCTACAGACAAGTGTGAGCTGCCATACGGGTACTGGGAATTGAACCCAGGTCTCTTAGAAGAGCAGCCATCTCTCCAGCCCCTCAGTGGCTAATCTTACCTTCTTGTTTTTCTCCGTTATTAATTAGCACTTATTCTAATCACATCTGTGCCCGCTAATGAATAAGTAACATGGTGACTCTGTGTCTTCACTCACACTGCTTTTCTAGAATATTTTTTTAAATCCTTCTTTCTAACTTTATTCTATGCATCCTGTATTAGTCCTTAAAGTTCTCTGGCTGGTAGCTCTTAGGTTTTGTCTTTCCTAGACATCTGCCAGCGTGATCTACTGCAGAACCACCCTATGTTTCCCAAATGATGCTTGTGTTTGAACGTGTGTAACTTGCCTTACAGGAACATTCCAAGCCTTTTTTTTTTTTTTTGTATTTTTATATCAAAAGGACAGTTCAATGCTATATACAATAACAGTTTCTCAATGAAGACATTTCTGTGTGTTCAAGGAAATTCTTGTTTGGGTTTTATTTCCACAAAGATTTTAGTTTAAGACTTCAATCATGACATATCACTACTCATACTGGTCAAATATACAAGTGGACCTATAACATACAAAGAATGGAAAATGCTAAGTAGAAGAAGAAATGAAAAGGTACACCAGATGGGGAAAAAGTAGCCCTAAAATTTTGATATATTTAGGAAAAAAGACTGCAAACTTTTCCTAATAACCTCAATGTTTTGAAACATGAAGTGAAAAAAAACAACCCACTTAAAATCTAAGGACTGGCTCCTGCTATATCATCCCCAAACTAATCTAAGTACTTATCTTATTACTTTCTAAAATTATGACACAGGCAAAGTTCTATTTTGAAGAAAAACTTTGAAGATGCGAGAAGTTAAATTTATAATGCCATTAAATGCTAATCTGACTAGGACATACTCATATGTGAAACTGAATATGTTCAAATAGAAAGGTATGCAGCAAACTAAAATTGTACTGGTATTTGTAAGAATTTATTGTGGACTGCTGAGATGGCTCAGCAATTAATAATATTGGCTGCTTATTCAAAGGTCCTGAGTTTAATTCCTATCAACCACATGGTGGCTTACGAGATCATCTATGAAGGGATCTGATGTCTTCTTCTGACATTTATGTATTCATGCAGAAAGAACATTTTGACATTTAAAAATGTATACAAAAATAAATTTAATTTTTTTTTTTTTTTTTTTTTTGGTTTTTCGAGACAGGGTTTCTCTATGTAGCCCTGGCTGTCCTGGAACTCACTCTGTAGACCAGGCTGGCCTCGAACTCAGAAATCCGCCTGCCTCTGCCTCCCAAGTGCTGGGATTAAAGGCGTGCGCCACCACCGCCCGGCAAATTTTAAAATTTTTAAAAAAGGAATATATTGTATACTGATATTATTGTGAATACCAGTACATTTGGTGTACTGTTATCTTTATTAGCTCTTTGGGAGGTCCATACAGCTTGTTTAGATCATAGTCACTGCTCCCATTACTCTTCTTTCTAAGAAACAAGCAATCCCTTTTCTGAAATAAAGACATGTACCAATACCATGCAGTTTTTAACACTTTTGCTCTGTAGTACTGCTTGAGATCCGGGATACTGATTCTCCCAGAAGTTCTTTTACATTGAGAATAGTTTTAGCTATCCTGAGTTTTTTGTTATTCCAGATGAATTTGAGAATTGCTCTTTCTAACTCTGTGAAGAATTGAGTTGGGATTTTGATGGGGATTGCACTGAATCTGTATATTGCTTTTGGCAAGATGGCCATTTTTACTATATTAATCCTGCCAATTCATGAGCATGGGAGATCTTTCCATCTTCTGAGATCTTCTTTGATTTCTTTCTTCAAAGACTTGAAATTCTTGTCATGCAGATCTTTCATTTGTTTGGTTAGAGTCACACCAAGATACTTTATATTGTTTCTGACTATTGTGAAGGGTGTCATTTTCCAAATTTCTTTCTCAGCCTGTTTATCCTTTGAGTATAGGAAGGCTACTGATTTGTTTGAGTTAATTTTATATCTGGCCACTTTGCTGAAGTTGTTTATCAGCTGTAGGAGTTTTCTAATTCATTAAAATGTTTAGGCATATAGGTGGAACTAGAAAATATCATCCTAAGAGAGGTAACACAATCACAAAAGAACACACATAGTATGCACTCACTGATAAGTGGATATTAACACAGAAGCTTGGAATACCCAACACAATTCACATATCAAATGATGCCCAAGAAGAAGGAAGAACAAAGTATGGATACTCTGGTCCTTCTTACAAGGGGGATCAAAATACCCACAGGAGATACAGACAAAGTGTGGAGGAGAGTCTGAGGGAAAGACCATCCAGAGACTGCCCCACCTAGTGATCCATCCCATATACAGTTACAAAACCCAGACACTATTATTGATGCCTACAAGAACTTGCTGACTGGAGCCAGATATAGCTGTCACCTGGGAGACTCTGCTAGTGCATGGCAAATACAGAAGGGAACACTCTGAACAAGCCATTGAACTGAGCACAGGGTCCCCAGTGGGGGAGCAAGAGAAAGGACCCATGGAGCAGAAGGGCTTTGCAGCACCATAGGAGGAACAATGATATGAGCCACCCAGTACTCTTAGAGCTCCCAGGGACAAAAACATCAACCAGATAGTGCACATGGTGTTACCCATGGCTCCAGACGAATAGGCAGCAGAAGATGGCCTTGGTGGACATCAAAGGGAGGAGTGGCCCCTGGTTCTGGAAAGGCTCAATGCAGCAGTGTAGGGGTATACCAGGACAGAGAAGCAGGAGGGGGTTGATTGGGGAAGAGGGGAAGGGGAGATGGCTTATGGGACTTGGGGGGCGGGAAGACCAGGAAAGGGAAATCATTTGAAATGCAAATAAAGAATATATCCAATAATAAAAACAAAACAAAACAAAACAAAACAAAAACAAAAAGAAAGGAAAAGAAAAGAAAAAAGAAAAAGAAATGACATAAGGAGTTTTACCCACCAGGGGGCAGCATAAAGATAGCTGGTGTACCTTTCCATGAAACCGTTGAAAACTGGCTTCCAGTTGAGTATTTTATGGGATTCATGAATGTGAGAAGGAGTGGATTTCTAATTCTCACACCTACTCTTGGGCTCTTTTCCTTCTGTTTGTATTCTCCAACTCCAATGTGACAGTTTTTGTTTTCTCTTATTATATTTTACCATGTTATATTTTATTATTAAAATATAAATTGTTTGCTGAATCAAGTTTTTCCAGCAGTGCTTGCTGTTCAAGAGCCTGTCAGGATAACCCTGTAGGTCCCAAATGGAAGCCAGTCCATGTGGGCAACAGTCAGATGTGAGCTGCTGAACAAGACACAAGACTCAGGGCTCATAGAATCTCTTCTTTCCCACTACCTTGCCCGTGAAGTCTGGTGTTAGTCACAGGAGCATAAATATCAGGAAAGACATACCTGGGGCAGGAAAGAGGACTAAGGCTCTCCCTAGTGTCTGAGTGTCTGAGACACAATGTGGAGGAGCCTCTGAGGACGGCTTTGGAAGACACTGAATCACACTTCTTACCTTCACTGCCTCCAGCTCCTCCTTGCTGGCTGCTTGCTGTCTCTCCAGCCTGGTACTTAGCTGAGAACATATCTAAAGACAGAGAAGAGAGTTTCTTTACTAGGAAATGAAAGAACAGGGACTTAACTGTTTATCAATTCACAAAGCACACTAGCATGTCTGATCCTAGGAGATGTTTTGCAAGAGAGCAACACTGCTCAGTCACTTCTGAAATGGGCGGAGCCCCACGAGCTCCAGGTGAGAAGCATGACTTGAGCGGGAGAGACACAGCACAGAATGGGTCCTTGCTGGCACCGGCTCTCTGTGGCTAGCAATAATGAATTCAGAGCCTCCCTGTGCAATCACCTATAAAATATCTATTAAGTATCTACTTCATACAGGGTATTATACTAGGAATTCAATGAAAAGAATTCTGAGCTAGCAACAATTCCCACTGGGCTATAGAATATCTCTTCAATCATAAAAGCTTCCTTAAGGATCATAGTGGATAAAATGTTTCAGTTCCTCCATGACTAAACAGAACTGTGCTACAGTAATCAAATGAGCACAACAGGTGTGCAAGGTCGAGAACTGAACAGCACCTGGCCAGTAGAAAGCACACATTTGATAAAAATCGATTTAATGATTGATTCTGAAATAAGGTGTTGGTAAGTACTAAGAACAAGTCAAAAGAAATGCTTTCCGGGGTGAAAATATTTTAAAAATAGAATGTTTAAATCTATTGTCTGAAATGAGAATCTTTTTTTTTTTTTTTACAAAAATGAATGAAAATAAATCTTAAAACATATGAAACAAAAATAGAAACATGAATGAAAAATAAGAGATGTCAAATTTCAAAGTATACACTGGACTCATAAGATGTATAACCCATCTAGGTTTACTTATTTTTTGTATGTGTGCATTTGCCTGAGTGTATGTGTGTATGCCACGTGTGTACCTGGTGTCCACAGAACTCAAAAAAACCCCAAAACATTGGATCTCATAGAGCTGGAGTTACAGATGGCTGTGAGCCACTATGTGGGCACTGGCAAACGAAGCCAGGTCTTTTGTAAAAGCAACAAGTATTTCTAACTGACGAGTCATCTCTCTAGCCCCTCCAAAAAAAAAATTAAAACCTTCTAGTTAATATATAAAAGCAATTAAGGGCTGGAGAGCTGCTCGGCACATCACAGGGAGTGCTGCGCCAGCCCCAGGACCTGAGTTCAAAGCCCATCTTCAAAGCCTAGTATGGCTGAGCGCCTGGAATAGAGTGGCCACCTATAGCCAAATGTGCCAATTAAATGTATCTGCTTGTAATGACAGGTTACAGTGCTCACAGTCTTCATTTCCTCTGTGCTGATTTCCATCTAATTACCCCACAAAAATCTCAGAATTAGTTTTGCCCTTTCTAGCAAAACCAACTAACCAACCCAAAACAAACCCCATGTCTCTTCTATTTTAACTATTACTATTTTGGCTTTAGAATTAGTTTTCTTCTCATTTTTAGTCTGAGCTGTGTGTGTTCCTGTCTGTGGACCTCTGCCACTGGCTCCGGGTTCCTCACTGCATCTAAACAGTGTCAATAGTCAATAGCACATCCACCACCAGCTACTCCTACTCAAAAAATCATGTTTCAAACAAAACACGAACCCCAACTCTTTGCCCAGGCCAGCCTGGGCCCCTGTGGATTTTTATTTCACTTCTGTATTTGAATCTCTTGCCAAATGAAATGCTTTTCTGTTCATTAATCTACCTACATTCCATCTTTCTTTCCACCATTTTCTATCTGGAATTCCTCCAAATCCACACTCTAAGTCTTGCCCGGCCTTTAAAGTAGAGGTCAAACCATGACATGTTCATAGAGGGTTTCCTGCACTTGCTCTGGGAGCACATACGCTAACATGCAGAGGGATAATTCCTCACTCCACATGTATAGTATCTTTCCTTGTAAAAGTATCTTTTATTCTGCTGAAATAATTGTCTCAGAGGCTTAACTGCTTCCGTCTGCTAATTAGGTCCTATACTAGAAGGTTCTGGCCTCTATGCAATCTAATCTAGGTTTAGAATGTTTTCAGCCTCTGAGACTTACTGCTAAATAAGTTTACCCTTTCCTAGTTCTTTTTGAACTCTGGCTGGCTGGTTCAATTCAGCTGTTTTGGCTCAAACTCCTCTCCAAGCTGACTAATTCAATCTGCCTCTTTCCCCTCTGCCTCTGCTGAATGAATTGCTCTACCTGGCCTCAAACTAACATTAGCAATCTGTTCTAACCATTCAGCTCTGTCTGTCTTCACCTGTGTCTCCTCAATCTGTAGACTCTCCCTGTAGAGCTGCCTCCTACTGCCTTTCTCTCTCTCACTGCTCTCGTACATAGCTTCCCTTTCCTCTCTTCTCCTGAGAGCTGGGCATATCCTATCCTGTCAAATCTTTCTCTGATTTGTCACTTTGCCACTCAATTAGAGATCAGTTTCAAACATGAGTGCGTCCTTCTACAAACTAACTTTACCTTCACTGTTTGGGATTAAAACTGTGCTAAGGGCTGAGCTATACTACAACTTGAAACAGGTTTTTTTTTTTGTTGTTGTTGTTGTTGTTTTTTTTTTAAGTACGTAACACAATCTCGGGTTCACGGTATAAACCAAATATTCTGCAATAGTTCCTTATGTCTATGTCCAGGAGTTACCCTTCCCATTCTAAGAGAAGCTAGAGGGTGGTGTGAAAGTGAACATCTGTAACCAACACCACAGAGTTAAAGCAGAAGAACTAAGGGTTTCAACCACCTTAAAACAAACAAACAAAAAAATAATTAAAAAAAAAAACACCACAACAAAAAAATGCTTTCTAGAGGAGAAAAAGTAGACTAATTCATTTTATGATTCCCATGAAGTATCAATCAAACTTGACCACCAGAAAGCATTAAATAAACACACTGCTATCACAAAAAGTGGAAGAAAGCTCTGAAACCTCAGTTTGAATACACACTCCATGAACAGAAGGGATATTCACGTGCACGTGCACATGTATACACACACACACACACACACACACACACACACACACACGTGTATGTGCACATGTGTGTATGTATGTACATGTGCATGTATGTACATGCATATGTATATGCATGTTTATGTAAATATATACATATTTATGTGTGTTACATTTATTACCATGGATCTATAGCCTCAGCCCTGAGATAGTTTTATGAAAAGATATTTCTAATGCATAAATGAACTAAGATCCTCCTAAAAAATAACAGAAATTACACAAGTGACACAGTGACTCAGTGACATAATTTATCCCTTTTAAATATTTATATAGTATTTCCTTATATAAAGATGTATATACAATACAATCCTTATCTCTAGTTAGTATAATTAAGGGAGGCTTGTTTTAACCAATTTTTTACAAAACATCTCACTTGTATGCATAAAAACATTTTATAAAGGTGCACATATGAGATGTCAACATCCTTTATACGTTGATATCCCAAGGAAATCCTCTGATGAGAAAATAGCACATAGCACTGTAAATTCTGAAAGCCTAGAATATAAATAAGTATTCCACTCCCTACTCCAAGTCTTCTTAGGATGAGGAGTCCTTGCCATGTCCAGCTACCAACAAGAAGGATATGAAGATAAGGCAGGGCCTGGAGTGAAGGCTTTCCAGGACCACCCTGCTGATGGAGCTACAACACCTTCAGGTACAGACAGCTCTCTAGTAAAGAAGCATTCTAAAGTCCACAGACAATTTTTGGCCAGTACTGGTTTGCAGTGGGCAAGTCTACATAACAGCCTTGGGGAGCATGAGAGCTGATCGAAACTTCCCTAGCCACTGCCCATTTACTATTGTTCCTAAGAGGCAAATGCTACCAGTGTGACTCAGTGGGAATGTCTCCTATCCCACAGGAGCTACACAGCACTAAAAAACCCCAACAGTGTGTGCCGGTCACTTAAGTGTCTCAAGTTATCAGCCAGCAAATCCAACTACTGCCTACTCTAGGGGAGAATGTAAGAAAGACACTTGTCTCCATAAATCAAGATAACGTCTCTGGAAACAACAAACAAAATACCCTAAGTAAAAGTAATTGCTTTTATAGAAAAAAAAAGAAAAAGAAAAGCTCACAGTGGCACATTACCTGTTTATACTCAGCAATGATAGCTGTTGTCTTCTTTATCTCATATTCTGCCTTTTCTAGCTGTTTCCTGAAGACTTCTTTTAGCTAAAAAAAAAAAAATATTCAGGACAGTCAAACTTGGCATTTTTTATGAGTTTTAAATTTCGTGTGTGTGGGCGTGTACGCACGTGTGCCAGCAGTCGGAAGAGGGTGTTGGATTCCAAAGGCCTAGAGCTGCAGCTGGTTGTAAGTCACCCTTGGGTGCTGGGGACTCTGGTCCGCTCTCAGAGCAGCAAGTGCTCTTAGCGGCAGCTCTAGACCTTCCATCAAAATATTAATCAATTTCCATAACTATCTCCACTCAACTCTTCTTGATCTTCATAGTTTAGAGCCTCCCCCCCCCTTTACAGAGATGAAGAAGGCTTTCTCTTTTATAGCGTGGAAGACATGCAAGGGGCCTATACTAACAGCGTTTCTGCTCCCCAGTGCTTGATGAATGTCCTGCTCATGTACTAGGGTTCTGTTAGGTTGTCCACATTCCCCATGGCCACTGCTATTGCAGGGGTAAGAGACTTTAGGGTCAGGATGGAATGGAAGGTAAGAGATCATGAGCAGGACTGGAGGTTCAAGGAGCCAGATAAAAGGAAAGGAGTGACACAGCACATTCCGTCAGTGGAATGCTAAACTATAAATACTGTATTTGCAGCCACATTGTTGTTTTACCAGCAGCTATAGAACTCTAGGTTAGAGGAAGGTTAGGTGATGAAGGGGCAGGTACTAGGGTTCTGTTAGGTTGTTGGCCACACAGGAATGTAAGCAAAGAACCCCACTCTGGTTAGTCTTTCAACACATACACAAAATAAAAAGATGAATTACCAGGGCTGGAGAGATGGCTCAGAAGTTAAAAGCATGATGCTCCTGTAGAGGACCTGAGTTTGGTTCCTAGCCCTCAGGTCGGGAGGGCTCACGGCTGTCTGTAACTCCAGCTCTAGAGCATCCAACACCCATACACACACACACACACACACACACACACACACACACACAGATAAAACAATCTTCTTTAAAAAAAAATGAATTCTTCCTATGCATAATTTGAGATGTTGACATGAAGAATCATCTTTTTAACATATTTCAATTGAAAAAAAATCACAGAACTTTTCTTTATAGACCTTGGAAGGTGCTAATGACACACCTCTCCATGTGTAACTTCACTGACACTTTTCTCTGGCTGTCTGGATGAAGGCCTTTGAAATTCTTGAGAATAAATTCAGTTTATATTTAGCATTACTGAATCTTCCTCGGAAGGAAACTCACGATTTCAGAGACTTCTCCCTCTGGAAGTCAGTTTCGTTCTAATCAGGAGGTGCCATCTCCAGCACTGCACTGTGACTCAGGGAACTGAAGTTACAGATGGAGGCCACAGCTCCTGTCAGCCAGGAAGAGATCCCTGTAGGCCTCTGGTTCCACGGCATCCATAGCTGCTTCACAAGACACCATGGTCTTGCAGATATGGCAGAGAATTTCCAGATTCATCAAGGCTCTTGGATCGAAATTCAAAGCCACTAAATCTAGAAAAAGCTCAACATTCCTGCTGCACATCTCAAAGAAGGCAAACTGCTAAAAGATGTTCAAAAGCCAGAATTACTGCTTAACATTCCCCTTGATTTGGGTGTGTGTGGGGAGGTCAATCCTCACATTCACTCTTTCTTTCTTTCACAATGTTAACCAGCTCCTGACAGTGTGTGGCACACAGAAGGCCTGCCTGGCCCTTACCTGGGCAGTCTCTTCCTCCTGCTTCCTCTTTTCTTCCTCAGTCTCCACCAGTCTCTGCTTGGTAAAGAGGAGCTCCTTATTTAGCACATCAGCCTTGTCTTCTGCCTGCAATAAAGAAGCCATGACAGCGTAGAGAAGGGATGGAGACCATGTTCTGCGTTTCAGCCTCACTAATGACGCCTTCAGGCCGACCTGTTCTCCAGCCCACCTTCCAGGTCGCTTTTTTTCTCCAGCCAATCTTAGGCAGCATTTGGCTCACATTAGTCCTAATCCTTACAGAACAATAATTTATAGCTAATAACAGGTTTGGAGAGATCTGGGGTTAAATACCTAACATAATAGGCATGATTTGGCTTTGGATTTGAATGATATTCAAGTCTGTGTTCTTTCTAAACACTTCTGGCACATTTTTTACATGTCCCAAGAGCACTCTCTCTCTGAATAGATGGACCTGTTGAGTAGGGAGAACCATTTTCTAACAGAAGCCTCAGGTTAGAAGCACATGGGGAGAACCCAGAGAGGACAAGTAGACAGATTGATCCATGGACAGTGTTTAGGCACGAAAATTTGAAAACCAGCTGGGGTACACTGGCCCACAAGGACACTCACATAGGTCTGTGAGCGGAGTAAGAAGAGACAAAAAATCTTCATGAGAGGCTATGAAAAGCTGAAGATTGTATAAGAAATCCAAGGAGCCAATACTGTGCTTCTAGAAGATACAGGAGGAGCTCAAAGAGAGTACCTTCTTGTTAACTTGGATACTTGAGAACCAAAATTAACTAAAGTTCCCCTGCGTATACTTAAGTAGCTAGCCTTGTCTGTTTTGTACTCTTGAGGTCCGAGCTGAACTCTCTGGTTCCAGCCAGACATTCATATCCCAGTGAACAAGCCAGCCTCACTCAGTGCATCTAAACTACTCTGCTGTTTGGACCCTCCATTACACTCCACGCACTGTGGTGAGTTGTATGGGGCTTACATGTCTTGCCACCATGCTTTAAACACTACAAGAAATCTTTTTTTTTTTTTTTTTTGCTTTGTTTTGCTTTGCTTTGAACTGTGCCCCTGGCACCGTAGCCACCCTAGGGACAGGAGTAATCTCTTAAGTGGTTAGTGGATGGATGGATATGCCTTTCTAAGGCACTGGGGAAGCAGACTGCTTGCAAAGGAGGTGGCAGAGGGCCACAGGATGGGTTTAGCAGAGAAGGCCCTGATGCAGAGGAGAGGCAGCTATCTGAAGAAACCATCCTTAACTGAAAGTAGCCTAACACTACCCAAGTAACCACGCCTGTTAGCCAGGTGGCTTCTGTTTGTGCCTGACCGTCTTTCCATGTGTCTAGGTGGCTGGGCCAGCAGTGTGCTAGGAGCTGGCGGAGACTTGCACCCCAGCTTCTCATTCTCACTGCCTTCCAGCTCCTGCTGCCCTCTGAGGTAGTAGCAAGAACTGTCTCAAGCCAGGCAGTGGCGGCACACGCCTGTAATCCCAGCACTGAGGAGGCAGAGGCAGGCGGATTTCTAAGTTCGAGGCCAGCCTGGTCTACAGAGTGAGTTCCAGGACTGCCAGGGCTACACAGAGAAACCCTGTCTCGGGGAAAAAAAAACAAAAAACAAAAAAACCAAGAACTGTCTCTAGAGCAGTCAGGACTATTGGGTACTTAAGGGGAAAGTTCCTTAGGCATCTTAAAGACTCAGGGCAGCAGGGACGCGAGCAGTAGTGGGGCTCATTAAACAGTGCGTGTGTCCACAGGCCTTCAACTCTATCACCACATAAGCGGGACCTGGGGCAGCATGCCAGCAACCCCAGCACTCAGCAGGGAAGCAGGGGACAGACTCTGCATTTTATCCTGATGCACTGAGTTTGGGGGGGGCAGCAATGGCTGGTTTAGTAGGTAAAGACCCTGGCCACCGAGACTGACAACTCAAGTTCCAGTCTGGGAAGCCACATGGCAAATAGAGAGAACTCCCTTCCACACGCATGCTGTTAAACATGCACTCTTCATAAGCAACATAAAACAATGAATAAATATAAATAAGATTTTAAACATTAGGGGAAAGATCAGAAGAGCTGACGGGCATGCTAAAATTAGAGGTGGAGCCTCTAATCCAATTTGCAAAAACTGTTAGTCAAGTAGTCTTGAACTATGAGAATCTCAAAGCACTCAGGAGCTCAAAACTAAATCCTAATAGCGGCTATCCAGATGACTGAGGTGACTCACGAAGCAAGAGACCATCCTCAAAGTCCCTGACGGTGGTCACAGCATGGCGGCTCAGAAGAACCAACTATGCCCAAGTTCCTAAACACTAACCAAATGTGCCTCCCACTGGGTTCAGCTCTACCTGAGAATAGCGGAGTTCTGCCAAAAAAAAAAAAAAAAAAAAAAGATAGCAACAGCTTCTTCTTGTCACAATATAGCAAATTTTACAATTTAAAAGAGAATAATTCCAATATACACAATATAAACTCTGAAATAAATGTTCTAAAGCTCTAATGTCTTCAAGACAGATAACTCAGCCTTTAGTCTACTTGAATATGATTTATGAATACAGTGCTTTTACTGCAGACTTTAGTGGCACGCTTCTTGGGGGCATCTTGTAGCATATCCAGTCATTTTCTGGTTTTGGGGGCTATAGCTATGCTGAAGACCCTATCCTTTTTATGTATATGTTTTCTACTGAATGGTCATTGTGAGGCTGAATTTACTGATGAAGTGTCCAGCATACACAGAGCTTGGGAGCCTGCATGTGAAGAGTTCCACAGTCTGCTAGGAGACTTTATTCCAAGAGTCTTTATGTTCAAAAGGGAAGCAGAAACCATTCTCCTGCCCAGCAAAACAGGAGCAGGCCTTGAATGCCCTGAGTCCCTCTGTAGCAATAGGCTCCTGCCACTGGGAGGTTGTGGTGCATGCCCTTAGGCCTAGTACTGGAGGTGGGGAGAGGTGTAGTGTGGAGGCAGGCAGACTTCGAGGCCAGCCTGGTCTACAGAGTAAGTTCCAGGAAAGCCACAGCTACAGAGAAACCCTGTCTGGAAAAATGAAAAATAAATACACAAACAAACCAATAAGAGAGGTTTCTGGATTTTTGTATGGCCAACAATTCTGTATTTTGTTCAAGCAGGCACCATCTACAGTGCTCAGCAAGCACACACAGTACTGAACGGCTTTACTCAAACAAACCACCTGTGAACCCGGACCCTAAACCCTTCATCGGAGCCGAGAGTCTGAGCAGAGCACAGCAAGCCTTCAGTCACAATGCTGATTGCTATTTGAAGTTCAGATCACAGTCGCCTGTTGTGACATAAATACAAGACAGAAATAGGACGACAATACCTGCTTAATCACAGATCTACCAGAAACCCGATCAAAGGTTTGAGTGAATAGGGATGAGGATCTTACACAAATGATTTCAGATAAAATCCACTCAGCCAATTATTTGATTTAGAACAAACCAAAACAATGTGCCTCTCTAGATCTGCAGCTTCTGGCCTGTAGTCAGAAGGAACTCAAACATAGCCTCCATGGGAAAATACTAATTTTATCTTCTTTCTTGTTCCTGAGATCAGGGAAGGGTGGGGAGGGCCCAGAGACACGGAACTGAAGATGTTTCTTTGATCATTTCTGATTGCTGAGGACCCTTCTCTAGTAAGGAGTCTAAGGGAGTCTTGAAAGGAGTCCTCTCCTAGAGAACAGCTGATGGGCCTGCGCTGCCCAGGGCATTCCGGCTGCTGCACAGCACCAGAGGGATTACTTATTCTGACGGTGTAACTCCTGGCACTTCCTTTACAGACAGCCTCACATGCAACCGCTCGAGCGTTCGTTAACGCCGCTGCTCTGAGGAAAGGGGTGGATTCTGATACCCTGGGCAAGCAGGAGGCGCAGGCAAGCCAGGCTGTTAACCCCAGGCTGATGCACTTCCCTCAAGACCAGTGAGCCAAGGGCTGTGTGACAAGGACAAGCCTCCCATAGAGGCAGAGACTGGGAAATCAGAAGTTAGGTGGTATGCAAGGAGGGACAGCGTTTATTCTTTCTTCTATGTAATTAGCTATGAACTAAAAGGTTGAGGGTATCACCTTTTTAAAAGGCAGAGGGAAGCATAGAGATAGCAAACAGGAAGGAAATAAATAAAGGGCTGTGTGTGTGTGTGTGTGTGTGTGTGTGTGTGTGTGTGTAGGCCAAAGCGCCTTGTATCTTCCTCAGAGCTCACCAATTTGGCTAGGATGAATGCCTAAGAAATTCCACTGACCTGCCTGTCTCCTTTCCCCCGAGTGCTGGGTTCAGACACAGACTATTATTCTTGGCTTTTGCAGTGTATACTGGGGATTCAAACTCAGGTTCTCATGCTTGCATAGCAAACACTATAAATACTGAGCCATCTCCCCCGGCCCTAGACTCCTTTCTAAAGGAACAGATATAGTATCCACATTAAGTACAGAGGCACTCCATAACCAGTTTCTTTCTGTAAAACCCATAATTGCAATCATTTCAGACTAATCCACAAAAGGCATTCTCTTGCAGGAAAGATGACTTTTCAAGTAATATTCCTTTATTTATAAAGTCACGTGTTCTTATATAGAATGCATATTGTTTTTCTAGCCTCATTATCTAAAACAATTATTCCAAAGACATATTTTACAGAAGTATTATCTGTTGTTTTAAAAACAAAAATCCCAGCCATTGGATTTTTACTAATGAAGGCTCAGGAGCCAGATGCTGGGCTGAAAACTTGCTAGCTCAGAGAGGCAGAAAAAGCACCCAGCTGACCTTCCCACTCCACAAACATCCCAGAAGGAAAGAGCCCTTTCTCCGTCTCCCGGCTTCCTTGAATACTGTTCAACTGAGAGACCCTCCTCTCTCTCGCCTGGGTTTTCTTTTCTTTTTTCCTTCTTTTCTTTTCTTTTTTTTTTCCCCCAAGACAGGATTTCTCTGTATAGCCCTGGTTGTCCTGGAACTCACTCTGTAGACCAGGCTGGCCTCGAACTCAGAAATCCGCCTGCCTCTGCCTCCCAAGTGCTGGGATTACAGGCGTGTGCCACTACCTCCCAGCTCGCCTGGGTTTTCTTAAGATCACTCCCTGTCAACTGGCTGCCTGCTCCTCCTCTTGACCTACAGTTGACTTTATTTACCTCTTGTTTACAAGAAGCTCTTGGGGGAAAGGTGTGTGCCAGGGCTGAGTCACACCTCAACCTCTTTATAATGAACAGAAAGCTCTCGGGGAAAGGTGTATGCTAGGGCTGAGCCTCAACCTAACCAGGTTTTTCCAGTTCATAAGCTTGGGGGTTCACAATGTGATCAAATATCCTGCAATAACTACTACTCTCTTCTAATGATGGACATTACATCATTTCTATTCTTTATTTCTTACAAGTAGCATTGTAGTGAACAAACTTCCATGTTCATTTTAAACGAAATCTCTGCTTTAGAGAATAACTTTCCCATGGAAGTATGGTAGTTTTCTCACTTCTGAAATGAGGGCTCTAAAACAGTCCTTGCCTCAAAAGTTGAATTTGTGACAAGCAGAAGTAACTACTGTACAAGATTAAAGGTATGCACGAAGCCGGGAGGTGGCGCACGCCTGTAATCCCAGCACTTGGGAGGCAGAGGCAGGCAGATTTCTGAGTTCCAGGCCAGCCTGGTCTACAAAGTGACAGCCAGCCAGGGCTTCATGGAGAAACTTTATCTCAAGAAAAAAATAAAAGAATAATTTTAGAAAAGTGTCTGTTTCTGAGGGGAAAATAGTGAACTTACCTTGTACCAAAATTCATTAAAAAATAAAATAAAACACCAGCAAAGAGACTGGAGAATTGGGAAAGAGACACCCTCACAACAAGCTGTACCAGAGCCAGCAAAAAGAAAGCTTTCCAAATCAGTGAGGCTGGTGAATAATCTGAGTTCACGGCCTGAGTCAGACTGAAGGTGTCAAACCGAGGCCCCTTCTTTAGGCAGTCAGTGGCATCTGGTGTCCTGTTCATGTACTGAGGACTAGGTCCGGACTGTTCTCAATTCTATCTCTGAAAAAGCAATGACAGCCACTGTAAGAGTACACAGACAAAGCCGGGTGGTGGTGGCGCACGCCTGTAATCCCAGCACTCTGGGAGGCAGAGGCAGGCAGATTTCTGAGTTCGAGGCTAGCCTGGTCTACAGAGTGAGTTCCAGGACAGCCAGGGCTATGTAGAGAAACCCTGTCTCGAAAAAAACCAAAAAAAAAAAAAAAAAAAAAAAAAAGAGTACACAGAGGAGGAAAATATAGAGCACTTCATGCCCAGGCAGAGAGAGAAAAGATGCCAAATGAAGCTTGAGAAAGAGGCTCCGGCAGACTGAGGGACAGAGGAAAGGATTCACTAGCCATGTGTGTAGTTAGGGCACAGCTGACTTGTACGTACTGGTTGTTTCTAAACTGGCAATCTTTGTTTCAGGAGTAGACACGCTGTGCAGATGTCTGGCTACCCTTGCTGGTGACTGCTGGGCAAAGTTGGACGGCTTTCCCTTTTTTTTTTTTAATGATATAAATATTTTTTTTTTATTTTCTATATTCTTTGTTTACATTCTGAAGGCTTTCCCCTTTCCCAGTTTCCCCTTCACCCTATGTCCCATAAGTCCTCTTCCCCCACCCCCACCCTGCCACCTCATCAACATATTTGGACATTTCCATTACCCTGTCCATGGGCCAGACGTAAAACCAAAACAACTGATGTGGTTTGCCAAAATGAATGTCGAAAGGTTCCCCTGAGCTATTCAGATATTAATGTCAGTGTCAGTGTGGCTCTTCTGGTTTGTGCTTTTATAATATAAATCTTGTGGCCCTGACTTTCAGTGCCAAGAGTTCATTGGGGCAAGAGCTAGATTTCTGGCTTTAAACAAAAGGCTCTTATTTGGCTTTATATGCAAGGTATTTGAAATTTTACAATTAGATGTGATTAAGCTCAACTTCACTCTTCATAAAAATTTAATGAAAATTCAGAGTAACCATGAGTATTTTTTGCTCATGGTTTTCTTTGGAGGCTTTCCCTTTTATAGTGAGTGATCAGGCCTGGCGACATCCCAGAGGTCTGACATGAATGTCCCTACCACTGTATACATTGAGAAGCATTTGTTTCATGGGATTATCAATAAGATTAAAGAAGACACCACTTGTAAGTCATTATGCATCCTGCTTGCTTAGCCGGCAGAGAGTAATTACTAAAAACCTATTTGCTTAAATATTCTCTAGGCTTAATACAAACGACCACATAAAGTTCCTTTTCTTCTTAGCTCATCATCTTAAGACAATTAGTAGGGAATAAATGATCAAAATGGGAGAGCCAGGGGAGCAGGCACCTGGAAGGAGAGAATGGACTTTCCGTGTAGCCCTGCTTTCCTGAGGCCAGGCGGAACTAGCCCTGCCTGGCTGGGGACCGTCCTCAGCTCCCGCTCACTCTTCTCTGACTTCTATCAACTTCCCCTGCACCAGGAGGAATAGGATTTGTAGTTGAAAGAGACTAAGTGGGCTTCTTCTTCTACCTTCTACTCCCTGTGCTCCAAGCAGCCTGATTTGCTTTTTTGTTTGTTTTCATTTTCAAAGTCAATGTCGGCATTGGTCCTGTGGTAAATGCCTAGCACGCCCGAGTTCTGGAGCGCAATCTCTAGCTCTAGGCAGAAAAAAAATCAGATTTAATTCCGGTTCTCACAGCTTCATCCGGCCCTATTATTATTATTCTCCATAGTATTTAGGTCTTATCTCCCATTTAAAAGCTTCTGAATTGGGCCTGGGGAGATCTGTACTGGGAAGACATACTGCTTTTGCAGAGGACTCACATTCGGTTCCTAGCACCCACACGACAGCTCACAAAGGTCCCTAACTATAGTTTCAGGGGATCCAAGTCCCTCCTTTGGCCTCCTCAAATACCAGGCACAATCTTACAAACACATTAAAAAGAAATTAAAAACTTTGAATCACATAATTAGTTATTTAAATTGGGAAATGAAAAAGTCTTAGCAGAGACCATTTGAAGCCATCCTTCAATTTTAAGTCAATGACATTATCAATGAATTTGTGTTTAAATCCTATAAAAATTCAGTTAGCCCACGGGCATCAATTTACTGTCTGAGAGTCATCTCGTGTTTTCTGACCTTGGCCTATCTATTATGAACATTTTCACTTTAGGAAGCAGACTGCAGTGGAAAGTTAAAACTGTACAAGATCGCTTCCATCCTAGCACTCATCTCTGTAAATGCTTGCAAAAGAAAACAGGAAGTGCAGAGCCGTCAGCACTGTTGTAAGGAACAAGGGAAGCCAAACAACAGAGGTTTCCTGGAGACAGCAACCAGGTAATATACACACCGCTTGTCTGAGGTTATTAGAGCTGGGATAAAACACAGTGACAAAATGAAGCTTACACTGTCAGTGAGGAGAGTCAGGTCAGGAGCTATTAGGGAAGGGCTTCTATATCCTCACTTGCTAAGCCTGCATTCTTACACAACTCAGGACCACCTTCCCCAGGGTTGGTACCATTCACCATGAGCTATAACACCCCCCCCACACACACACACAGCCATCAAGAAAATGTGAAACAGGCTTGGCCCCAGTCCATCTGTGGTGGGCATTTTCTTAACTGAGGTCCCTCTTCCTAAATGACCCAGCTTGTATCAAGCTGACCCAAAACTAGCTGGCACAGAACTGAAGGACTTTTGGGATTCCTACATCATCCCCAGGAGGGCGGTAGTTTTTATACCTAGAGACTGATCAAGAGCTGCCCAGGGTATAGCAGTGAGACTCACACCAGGGCAGTCTAGCTTTAACACTGTTCAACAGTCCCTTCTGGTGTCTTCCTTGTTTTCTTTAATGAGATAGGCATCTAGGTAGCTCAGGGTAACCAGAAGGTTGAACTCCCAATCTTCCTGCCTCAGCCTCTTGACTGCTAGGATTAAAGCTGTGTACCTACACACCTGGTCCAACCCTTGATCTATGCTCTTTATACACAGTTCTACATGTCACAGATGTGAACTATGACTGTAACAGGAAGGTGCCTCCGAATGTCAACGTGGCATTAGTATGCTCTTGATGACTAATATTTTTAGGTAATTATGCTGGCAGCTCTTAGTGTAGGAAAAGTACTGACGGAGGATTTTAAAAAGTATGTCTCACAAGTTGTTTGGAACCATTCCAAACCTTTCTCTAAGACTTGCATTTTCCACTCTGTAATTAGCACAAGCTGTCCCCTCCCACTCGCCACCCACCCAGTCATCTATCCAGCTGCTTGCTATGTCAAGAACAGAGAAAGCACAGGGGGCGGTAGGGTGTGTCTTCAACTCCAGCATCTGGGAGGAAGAGGCAGGGAGATCTCTGGGACTTACTTCTAGGCCAGCCTGGTCTATACAGCGAGTTCCAGGACAGCCAGAACTACATAGTGAGACCTCGGCTCAAAAAACAAGACAAAACAAAACAAAAAAATAGAATAAACCAAGACAAAGGAACAGAGCTAGCACCCTAGGCCTCACCCCGAAGGAGCTGTTGCAGTATCCTTTCTGTACAGTGCAGGACAAACTTACCTGATCCAAGTCATTCCGTAGAGCAATTTTGCTTGTTACTAGTTCATGGGCAAGGTCATCATTTTCCTGTTCCAACCTCATGCTGGCCTCCTGTAATCGTCGGTTCTCCCTCTGAAGAAAAAGAGTGAGAGCCAGAAGTCAGCATTAGTGCCCGCAGGGAGGGGTAGAAACCGGCAGGGGAGAAACAAGCGACAACATGTGAACTCTCAGAGGTGTAGAAGGGCGGGCTGGCGGGCGGGCGCAGTGGCGCGGGAAGCAGCTGCTGTCTGGGAAACAACAGTGAGTTTAGGCAGCGGTGCAGATGCGGGTCTCTACCAGTGCAGCTTAACAAACACCCCAGAGCTTCCTTAGGTAAGACGCGCCACAGAGAGCAGAATTTCCAGATGGACTCCCAGTTACGGGAGGTTTTCACATAGACCTAGAACACAGACGCCAACAATTCTTGTTTGAAACATGCACAGTTTGACCTCTAGAGAGATGATCTGCAAAACACAGCAGGGATGATGCTGGTAATTTTTTTTTTCTCAAATTGTTTCTCCAAGATGAGGGACCAAATTAATTGAAGCTGTTTAAAAACACTAAACCTAAAATCAAATTATATAGCGTTCAAAAAGAAGAAAGAAGACATGTGAGTTTGTGATTCTGCTAGCAGCTGATCGTCTTATTCTTTAAGATATGTTTACTTCTATAAATATGTTTTTGTGTGACTGAGAGCAATGGGCCCTGAAATGATTTTTCTAAATGTTTATTCCATTTTATTCAAACTTCAGATTAAAAGACTCTGGGTAAAATACAATACTGATGCCCCCCTCCCCGCACACACACTCTGAACTCTCAAGAAAAGATTAAAAGTTATGATGAATGAATCAAGTTGCTAATTCTTATAAAGCAAGGTACTCTTGATTGGCCATTGTCAACCGGGTGTGTGTGCCTACTTTCAGAGCACTGGTTTAGTGTTTTCTACTGCACACTACCAAATATGTTTTCTTTGCTATTGATTGCGGAAGACTCAAAAGGTGACTGGCAGGAGGGGCTTCAGTGTAACAAGATCAATTTCATTTTAGATTTACACTACTGACTGTTTTCTAAAAGGGTGGTAAATGTAGGCAAACCACCAGCAAAAACACACAAGACAAATATATGTTCTGGAAGATGGTGTGTCAATGCCTACAGGGGGTAGGGATGAATTTTATCTGCTGCAGAACAGCCTGGTTCACAGACAAGAGGGAAATCTCTAATAACCCACTGCCATCTCCATTTCTGAAGAAAGTCTATAAAATAGACCTAAGAGCCAGGCCTGAGACGTTCACGGAGCCCAGGGACCCACAAGCAGGGAAGGTCAGCAGAGAGGTCGTGGAGCCCCACACTCTGACAACGGACAGTTGAGGGGTACAAAAAACTGCTTGCAAGACAGATCTACTAATAAACAAAAGTTAAATTTCCAAATTACTCAAAATTTTGAAGAAAATTCATGATAGGATTCCATATATTAATACATATTAGAGAAAAATTTTAATAATAGCTAGAAAATCTCATTTTTATAATAATATGCACAACAGATATTAGCTGTAGGCCGTGGGTTTGATTTGACATTATCTTTCTCTTTTTAAAATGTTCTCAGGTTTTCCACAATGAATAAAATACAGTTACAACAGGATTTTTAAAAAACTTTTGTTAAACCCCTTCGATTCAGAATTTCAATTCTACTAGAAGTGATAAAAACACTAAAATGTATTGAAGTAAAAAAGAAAGTAAGAAAGAAGGAAAGAAAGAAAAAAGATTTAAGTCTACTGCTAAACAAGGTCATTTCTACATAAAACACACCAGGCCTTTCTACTGACCAACGCACAAGATCTCGCCCGAGGACACCTTTGCCCTATGTGTTCCTGAAGACAGAGCTCCCTGGATTGGTAGGGCGACTGGTATTTGTTAAGTCTGTGCTCACAGCTCTAGCCTCCCACTGAAGTACACGGGTAAGATATACAAACAAAGTCTTCTGAGGATGACCCTTCGCTGAGGAAACCCAATGTCTACCAGGGGCTGGAGAGTTTGTATTTGTGAGACATCTATTACTTCTCCATTGAAACAACTCATGTGCTTGCAGAAAACTTAGATTTTTTTTTAAAAAACACATTTCAGAAACCTGTTCCATCGATGGCCTCCTTGCCAGGAAACAACAGTAAGCCAGCACAGTTTCAACATCACATATTTCCCAAGGCAGACTGCTTGGGTGGGGAAGAGATTTTTCTCATTTTTTGATAAACCCCTCCGAGAGGCCAAGATAAGGCTCCTGTCACCTGGTTCCTGGGTTACTGCTTCTACTGAGTCTGTGCTCACAGAATGCGAAGCTACAAAAGGCTTCCTCAACTAGTATTTACACCATATTAAAATGCTACCAGATTTTCAGGTTCCTGCTGTGTGTAGAACTGAGTTAACCAGCAGGTGGTCATATGATGTCCATGGGAAAGTTCCTCATTCAAGTATTTAAAAGGAGCACAGGGAGCAGCTTCATTCTAAGGAGAGGCCCAGGCCGGATGGAGTATGTATTACAGGAGCGAACCGTGAGTGAGCACGGCTGAAATTCTGACAGGAGACATCTCATTACCGAGGAAACTTGAACCCTTTCTCACAGACACACAGCTCAAGGGCTAAGAACTAGGAGAACTGTGAAGAAGTGAGTATCTGAGAGTCCCTAAGGGCGAGCAGACTGGCCCGTGAGGCATGCCTACTGGCTTTGGCTTTAGCAAGCAGCTCCAGTTTGGTGTCTGCGAAGCAAGCGGTGGGAAGTGTCAGACAGACGCCTGCTCTGCACTCACAGACAGGAAAGCAAGCTATGGGGTCAAAAATGCAGTACCATCCTCCAGCGGGCACTCCCGGGCAACCAGGTGTCCGGTGAGACTCTGCTGCTGCTGAGATCTCCTGGGAAGAACTTGCCCAGGGATTAAAACACATTATCATGCTTAGGTGTCCTTTCCCTAACCCTAACCCTAACCCTAACCCTAACCCCAACCCCAACCCCAACCCCAACCCCAACCCTAACCCTAACCCTAACCCTAACCCTAACTGACCACTTTGGAAAAAAAGGAAAAGTTTTCCTTCACATTACACAGGGACAAAGTTGGGTTTGATAGGCTTGCTTAATTTCAAACCAAGCTTCTGCCTAAGGGAGAGACTATGAAGTCAGCTGGAGGACTTTAGCCAGTGGACATACCCACATGGTGGACGTCAGTGAAGACAGAAGTGCCAACAGCCCAGCGCCTGGAAACAAATCAGGCAGATGGCCGCTCTTAGCGTCTAGAAAGAGTGTGGAGGCACAGGTTACATAACCAGCCTCACATCACACTCTGAGACCCGCTCCATCTCTCACAGCTGATACCATTTGAACAAAAACACACAACTCTCCTCAGCCTCTCTCTCCCTTCTTGCACAGGACTTACAGAGCTGGGGAGTTTGGATAGGAGGATGATACCACATTTTTTTTCAGAGACAGACACGAATACAGATATACACAGATCAAAGAAAACCAACTTACCTCCTCAAAGGTCAAAGACCAACTACCGTTTTCAACCATAGGTACAAAAGACAATTGAAAAAAAAAAAGGAATATCCAGTGAAACTGCACACCTACTAATACATTTAGGAAACAGCAGTAACAGAAACAGACACTTGGTAATACTCCGCTGCTCGTCCAGAATGCCACACAGTGAAGCTCTCGCTGTGACTGCAAACATTCAATGGAGAGTATACTTGAGGAACCAGTGGGCAAGTCTCAACGCAGACGACTCAGGCTTGAAAACTCCTCCCTTGCCACACTGCTCTGTGCCGTTTGCATGACTTATGAAAATGAAAATGCCGCGTGTGGAAACATTAGCAACTTCAGATGACTTGTTGATTTTGTGTTAGTGATGGTGGGGGTGGGGAGGGGAGGGGGCTTCCTCACAGGACAGTATCAGGAGCCTTGCAGAATAGTTGGTTTCTGAAATTGCTAAGCAGGGGCAAGCAAATGGAAAACCATGCCTGGTTCCTGTTTATGTCCGGAGCCTGACGTTTTTAGTGAAGCCATCTAAAGGATGGCGAGGAGAAACCAGAGACGTGCTAACTGGCAAGGAGAAGAAAATGAACTCAGTTTTCAGGGAAAAAGTGACGCAGAGGCAGTGGCTCTGTAACCTCACACAAAGTTTTGGGTGTGTTCCCTGCTGCTGTGGTGAGTTCTTGGCACATGCTTTCAAAAATATTTAAGCGTCAGGAGAATGTGTTTCTCTCACAGACCCAGCACAATTTTATTAGCAACAAAACTGTCAACTTTTGCATGCTGTCTTTTGAATGCTTCTTTTAAAAAGAGTTGATTGTCATCCTCAGATTTTCAGAAGATAGTTCTTTTTTATCTACAACGATAAATGGCTACAGATGAAGTGCTTAGATCTCAATCAATTTCACCTATAAATGAAGATTTGAGAGAAACTTCTGGATATTGAACCACGATGCTTTCTTCCTTTTATATCATTCACTTCATCTTTCTTATGGAAATTTAGACATTTAAAGTATCAAACGAAAAACAAAATAACTACAGGTAGCAAAACACACTGCATTTCTGTATATATTAAAAACAAAACCCCAGTAACCTCAGGTGATATCTTAGCAAAAGAGAGTAAACATTTCAGCAGCACAGACCATGATTCCATGCTGAAATGACAGTCACTGTGCAGAAGCAGTCATGGCAAACAGACACACACTACACCAAGCATCCATAGTTGGCCCACAAACTACTGTGGCTTTCTATCCTAGTGTACAGATTTCCAGGTCATCTTGTATTAATGTGAGACCATCTCTTCAAAAATAAAATAAAAAACAAAACATAAGCCAGGCACTGGTGGCGCACGCCTGTAATCCCAGCACTCTGGGAGGCAGAGGCAGGCGGATTTCTGAGTTCGAGGCCAGCCTGGTCTACAGAGTGAGTTCTAGAACAGCCAGGGCTGTATAGAGAAACCCTATCTCAAAAAACCCAAATCCAAAAAACCAAAAAAAAAAAAAAAAAAAAAAAACACAAAAAACAAAACAACCAAAAGTAGTTACAGATGATAAAGAAACATTATTATCATATAGTTTTTCTCAACAATAACAGGAATAAAAAGTTTCTAAGAAAAACACTGGAAGATGGAGGAAATCAAGGATAAAGAGGCTTTCTTGTGCTTTGAACTTTTAAGAGCTGCACATGCAAAGTGTATCTAAGTCAGGGCAGCGTCATGAGCAGCCACCTGCTACTGCTCCTTAGCTACACGCCAGCAGCCACAGTGACAGGCAAGTGTTATCCAGGCTGGGAAGGATGTGGGGCTTTCTGCAGTTTAACATCACGGTAAATAAATTCTGTTTATCGAAGACAAACATAAACCATCTTCATGTCTGTTATTTCTCTTTCGCACCCTAGTTGATAGGATAGGTATTCCCAAAAGCAAAGAAAGAAATAGCACAGATACTGATACTTATTTTCACTGACAGAACAACATTTTTCTGCAGTAAATTTACATCTTTTGACTTCCATGAGTAATGAAAAGTCCAACACACTAATGTAAAAAACAAAATGAAAGCCACCACCTTCTCGTTTTCAGGTAATAAAGAAAAACTTAGTATGATTTACAGAACTGATTAAAAGAATCACTTCTTCCCCTTTTTTCATAAAGGCGCATCATTTAGAAATATGTGCCTAGTTTTGTTTTGTTTTGCTTAAATTTACTTATTTATGTATATAGTATTCTACCTGCATGTATACCTGCAGGCCAGAAGAGGGAGCCAGAGCTCATTATAGATGGTCATGAGCCACCATGTGGTTGCTGGGAATTGAACTCAAGACTTCTGGAAAAGCAGGCAGTGTGCTTAACCTATGAGCCAACTCTCCAGCCCGGAAGAATCATTTCTATGTGGATTATATTTAAATTTGGATTGGTTTGTGGTGCTGGGGATCAAATCCAGGGTCTTCCACGAGCCAGGCAAGCCTTTCACCACTGACTGACTGATTAGACTTACTGTGTTTTGGCTTTAAAAAAAAAACTTACTATGCCTAATTAAGCCCACAAAGGCAATTAAACATCCCACATTTAACCATACTGAGCATGGCTAGATGATCAAGCTCTAAATTACATATTTATGATACGATGCATGTCTTACGCTGAGCTGTGTAAGCATTCCATTCTTCCCAGGGTCTTCCCTACAGAACAGGTGGCTTTTACTCTGCTTCAGGAAACTCACTGAATTTAATTAATTACTTGTGTTTTTGAAGTCTTGACCTACATTGGCATCAGCAGCTCTTAACTAAATGAGAGAAAGAGTGTATCCTTCTCTAAAGGTAGATGGCGGGCGGGCGGCTGCGGTTCTCTACAAGCTTCACAGTTGACTATACCACTGACGCTCTTCCACACTGAAAACAGTCCATGTGCTCACTCTGTGAAAAGAATATTGATCTCTAACGTTGTTAAATGCTTTGGTGGGTTTGATCACCGATATGTGAAGTGTTCTAAAACAGACACACAAATGTATATTTGGGAGGCATAATTAGACACATATATAGCTCACATTTCAACCCACTTGACCTCAATCAATCTTACAAACCAAAAATTAGATTAAAAAAAAAACAATATTGCATACATTTGATCAAGTTAAGGAGGAAGATAAAAAAAGGTTTAGAAAAAATACTGAGTACTCATCCTCCAGAAAGTTTCCTTTCTCTCTCTTGGAATCTTCTGGGGTTAAGCAGAAAGAGACTCCACGAAAGGCTATGAGCAGTTGTTTGAGGGTTTCCTGGACCTCAATACAACTTTGATGCTGGATTAGGAGGTGTAGGCAGTGTGTATGTATGTGTTTACTACTGTGTGTATGTGTGTGTGTGTGTGTGTGTGTGTATGAACTCCAAATCTTCTACCTGAAAATTAATACAAGTCATTAATTAGCTTGAATTTGTACAAAATTTGCACAAGTATGGCTTCCACATGAGTAATGTATTTTGATGAAGTCACAGAAGAAATGATGGGAGGACGGGGATGCAGCTCAGAAGGCAGAGTGCTCTCCGAGCGTGCAAAAGTCCTGGATTCTCAGTTCAGCCCCCAGCATCATATAACGTGGACATGTGGTTTATACCTGTAGTCTCAGCACTCAGGAAGTAGAGGCAAGAGGTTCAGAAGTCTTAGATAATAATCTTCAGCTACACAGTGAGTTCAAGCCAAGCCTAGGGTATGGGAGACATTGTCTCAAGAAAATAAAGTAGTGCTGGAGAAACTGCTCAGCTGGTAACACGTTTGCCATGCAAACCTCAAGAGATGAGTTTAGGAGGAAACAAGCAAACAACAACAGAGCAGCTGTGGGTGAGCTCACTGACCAGCCAAATTGGTGAGCTCCAGGTTCTATCTTAAAAACTGATGTAGAGAGTAACGAAGAAGATATCAGACACTGACATTTGGCCTCTATGCCCATTTGCACACACTTGTGCATGCATCTGTATATACATGTGCACACTCACACATACATATAAACAAACAAAAGTAAGAAAGGAAGGAGGAAGAAAAGAAGGAAGGAAGGGAGGAAGGGAGGGAGGGAGGGAGGGAGGGAGGGAGGGAGGAAGGAAGGAGGTCTAGAAGCCAATATTCCTGAACACTTGTCTTGGGTTAGGGTACAGATGTAATTCCCATGCCATAACATCACGTGAGTTTGAAGAGGGATTGCTGAGCCTTGGTCTCAATATGTAGCTCAGGTTGGCTTCAAACGCTTCCCTTCTCTCTCAGCCTCTGGTGTGTTAGCATTACAGCTGTACCTCACCATGTCTGACAAAATCATACTTTAGTATTCAATCCAGTTACATGAAACTGTATAGCCATCACCACTACCCAACTGCTGAACATTTCACCATGCATAGAACTTTAAAACTTAACACCATTCCTTCTCTTCCTTCCTGGTGTGAGACTGAACTGTTGCATGTAAGTGAGTCCAGCAATATAAAATGATGACGGGCCCAGAGAGCATGGGAGGGCATGAAGTGGGAGGCTGCTGAGCACTGGACCTACGATCCCACACACACGAGGCAGGGGCCTGCCCCCTGAGGTATACGCCTAGGCCCCTTGTTTAGATTTATCCTGTAAAAAGTACGGCTGTTGAGGGTGGAGTAACCTAAGCACTCCCGGCTCTCTCGTGCTAACCTGTACTTTTCTGCAATCGCCCTTCTTCAGTATCATCCGATGTGGGAGAAATGATAGCACCAAATTGGAACAGCTTCTTGTATGACACTTCTGGGTTTTGTTTTTGTTTGTAAATACTCAGTCTTCCCAACACTCTTGCCATATGGCAACCTGGGCTTGACACGACCATTTATACAGTATGGGTCCAGTGGGGAGAGAGGAATTGTTACTGAATAGGTGTGAGTTCTCAGTGTCTTTAACATCTTCTTTCTCTGCGTAGCCTTGGCTGTCCTCGAACTCACTCTGTAGACAAGGCTGGCCCTGAACTCAGAGATCCACCTGTCTCTCTCTGGAGTGCTAGGATAAAGACGTGCACCACCACTCCCAGCCGGCACATATTTCTTTGAGAGTAAAGTATATGGGCACACATGTCACAGTGTGAGTGTAAAGGTCGAGGCTTTCTCCTTCCACTTGTGGGTCCAGGAAACTGAAGTCAGGTTGTCAGCTTGAAAACAAGTGCCTTGGAGACAGAGCCAGCTCTCCAGCCCCTCATTTACTTTTTAAACCAGAGTTTTGTATATCTGCAGGATCAAAAAATCTGCTGATGACCTGAATTATGTTGGCAATTATTACCTTGAAATATAATTATAACTTGAAGACTGTGAGTTTGCCAAGTAGATCATTGGAACTGATACTTATACATTATAAAAATTTACAGAAATATTAATTACAGACTATATTAGAAAACTATAATAATACATAAAATAGTGATAAAGGGCGTGTGGCATGTACAGATACAGGCTACCACGGCATGGGAATGGTGCGCAGGTCTGGAGGACGATCAGCCTGGAATACCGAGCAAGACCCTATCAAAATGAAACCACACAACCGAAGAGCCAAATCGTGCAGTTGTATTACAGCTTCTTTGGGCTCCATGAGACACTTGCTGTTGTTTTATCTTGTGGTTTTAGATGGGGTCTCACTATGCTCCTGGTTTAAACTCCTGGACATGAATGATCCTGCTGTCCCTCTTCTGTCCCACAGAGTGTCACAGAACTGGTCTCAGTTTCTGTCTATGTAATTAGGTAAGTACGGGCGAGGGTTTCCTTCTCTTTTATTTTTAAAGCACTTTGTAAAGGTCATAGCATTCTGAAAATTAGGATGAACAAACAATAAAAGGGTTTTTACTTTGAATCTTTCTATATCTGCCATTAAAACTGACTAACTGAGAAGATAAATAGTAGAAAGGCACCCAACCTCTATGAGCAACAATCTGGTAATAGTCACTGATCATAACCATACGTGGAGGTATTTTCATTTCTCAAGCAGGTTCCAGAGAAAGGGAAGAAATATATGATTGATGATAAGATCATAGAGTAGTATAGTTCTGAGAGATATGACCATAATCTGTGAAGGACTGGAGAGCCAGAGCCAAGAGAGGTGATATTATTCTAGTCATGCTTGAACGATTTGTGGCAGTGGGCTTTAAAAACCAATAACCATTTATTAAACACCAATTATGTTTTGAATGCTTAACATATGACAGCCTTCAATATCACATTAACCAACCACAAGATCATATATGCCCATGTATTTTACAAACAAGGAAAGGTTCAGTGGCAGCTCAAAATGCTGATCAGTAACATACGGACCAAAATTCCTCATCTACACTGCAAATCCTGTTGCCTTTTCCAGAGAGCACGGACTTTAATTCAAGTTTGCTGTGAACCCACAGATGCTGTCCACCATGCTCCTCTGTGACTGTGAGCACTCCTTGCTATTCTACTCAGCAATAAAATCAAGATGTGTGCCTGCCGCCAACATATACCTTCCCAACCACAGAGGCAGCTCTGGCGATGGAAGCAAAAACCAGCCAGCTGGGTGGCTCCGGTAAGAATGGCACCATAATACTTTCCTGGAAGAATATTTTGGCACCGGTTGGATATTAATGTAGCAAGAAGAGACTCTGACCTATCTGGATGAGTCTCAACAATTAAAACAAGTGAAAGGAGACAATAATGTTTCAGAAGGGAAAAAATAAATTGCAGGTCACTGTTTCCCAGCAGCGTGCCACAGCCAATGCTGCCAATTACTACTGAAGACATTTAACTTTGTGATGAGACAATTTTTAAAAAATACCTCAACTAATGAAGCTATGAATGAGATAATTTTGATTCTCAAACTGCATGCAAATGTCACTATTACCTATGATTTATTTGTGGAAATCAAATTTGCAACAAACACATTACTGTGCTTGATACACCTTTTAGTTTTTATTTTTTCTTCTAAATTTGTATTTTTAACATGTGCTATAGTCAGGGACAAGTTTGCGATATCCTTGAGGGTCTTGGAACAGTCCCATCTAAAAGTCTCTGTGGAAGTGATCGCGCACTGCTAAAACAGTACTTTTGCCATTTTCTGGTTTATTTTCCTCATTTTTGAAAGCAGAAAGCCACTCTCTTTTTCCCTTTCTTTCAGCTTCTCATGAAGAGTCCCAGTATAAATTCAACAGCTGGAGTTTCCTATAAATATACAAACTGAAAGAAAAGAAATATTATAGTTGAATGCTTGACTATGGACTGACTCAGTTGAAAACGAAGACACACACGTAGTCAGCTTGTCGATGTCTGAATAGTTCAGAGTCGAGCAGAGGAAGCTGAAATTACCATAACTGCTTACTTAGGATAACTCCTTTGCCCTGCTAGGTTTCAAGTGTGCGCCATACCTTGTATCTATCCATTGGGTCCTCCTGCTGCAGCTGATTCTCCCGCATTGCCTGATATTCTTTTTCATATTTCTTCAGCTTTTTGGTTGGTACCTGCAGTGTTTGGAAAAGAACATGTTAGATGTTAGATAAGAACCTTATTTTGTTAAAAACAACAACAACAACATACAAACACTTTTAATTGAAGTGTCTTTCAATTATGTTTCGTGTATTCTAAAGTAGCATTTCTAACCCAAAGGTAGGAATAAAAACCAGTCTAGTAAGCTCTTCCTGTAAAGGCCATGGCAGTACACATTGCAGGTTTTGTAAATCATGTAGCTGAGGTTAGAAGCAGTCAGCTCCTCTGTGATAAAAAGGTTCTATGGTCAGTACATAAGCAAATGTGCATGGCTCTGTTCCAATGTTATAAAAATATTCAGAGTTTATCCCTGTTATCATACTGCTGATATCACATTTTGTGAATTAATTTAATATTATTTATTTTAGCTATTATTACAAATAATTTATTCTACCATACCGAGAAATAAATTTTTTATAAAAATAAAAAAGGAGTAACAGTATCATAAAATAAAAAGACTACAAAGTCTGACACTGAAACCCGAAGATGTCAGATTATTATACCAAATAAAACAGTGAAATTAAATTCATCTATTTTCTGCTAAAATTATGTCATCTTCAAAAGACAGCTGCTGTGGTGGCACAGTCAGGAGGCCGAGGCGGGTGGAACTCTGAGTCTGAGAACAGCTTGGTCTGACAGGTTCTGGGCTAGCCAGGGCTAGAGAGTGAGAGCCTATCATAAAATAAAACAAAAAGATAGTTGTTCATTCTTCTCTAAAGAGCACGGCCTTTCAGCATCAGAATTCTAAGAATCAATGTAGGCTATAGCTCACAGATTTTGTCAGTAAAGAAACCATTGTTGAACTATCTATGAATTGTAATATTTCAACAACTAGATACTTAGTTACCTGGCACAGTTTATTCACTTATAAATCTCTACCTGGTAAAGGTTGTTAGAATTGAATGATGAATCAGATAATGTATCTAAAACACTGCTTGGAGAGTAGAAATTTTTAATAAAATCTTAGTAAAAATTACTGTATGGACTCTATTCTGTCCCAAGAGATAGACCAAGTTTATTTTCATCATTGTATAATAAAAATTATCTTTTTTTTTAAAGTGGTGCTAGAGATCAAACCCAGGGCCTTACATGTGCTAAAGTGTTCTACCAGTGACTTATATTTAAGCCCTATATAATTCCCTTAGTTCTAGATCTTAAAGGCACTTGAAGGAAAGTTTATTCTGGATTGTTTTAAAGACTATAAACATGCTATGCCATTGTTTTCTTGAGCAATCAGTCAAAGAAGGAAGATAAGTTTATACCCTTTGCAGACACCATACTTATGAAAGGCTTGGATTTATCCTAAGTTGTAGTCCTCTCAAGTTGCTTCCTGTTAAGTTCACTATTCAACATTTAGAAAATAGAAGGGCCAAAACAAACTCACATGAAAATAGGCTTTTCTGGGGTAAGGATAATGTCAATTTCTCACAATCAGGCCAGGTTTGTTACGTAAACAGATAGCAGGCATTGTTCTTTCTTTCTGATTGCCCTAGCACTCAATAGCAAGAACACCGTGATGCACTGCAGTGATTTGCTTTTGACCACAACTGGAAATTTTCACAAACATGATCCAAATCTGATACACAGAGCAAACTATTCAATAACCACATTATGAGAACTTTTGCCTGGCTATGGGGAAATACCTTCTAGTCAATCAAGGAAGGGCATTCTCCAGGGTGCGACAGAACTGCAAAGATCCTATTGAATCTTGTCATGAGACCCACTAATCCTTGATTAGTCCATCATCAGTGACTTTCCCTAGCACACTGTGACCAACTAGATTGAACAGAAAGCAAAGTGCCATCTGCCTGCAATCACAAAACATTTTCTGATTTTGATGGTATCCCTCCCAACATGTTTTCCTTTCAGTTTTCTATGTGTTAATCATTCACTCAGAAAACTGAAAACAGATTCTTGAGGTCAAGCAGCATCACTGGTGCTTACACTGCCCTGAGCTACGTACGGGAAAGTAGGAAAAAGTCGAGTTTTGGGCAGTTAACCTAGGATGCAGGGCACGGGGCACAGGACATGAAGGGAACTCTAAGCAGCGTCCTCCGTGGATCAGAAGTCTTCCATGTTTTGCAATTGGACTACTATACCACCAGGGACTAGGCAAAGCATCAGTCCCATGTGAATGTATTTCATATACAGTTCTACAGTGGATTCATTAATCAATAACTTATATATAGCAAGCTTATTCATTGAAAAATCTTCAAGCTATTAGCATGCATTTGACATAGAAAACTCCAGCATACTGTTTATATGAAGAGTTTCATTTCAATGTGGAAAAAAATCAAAAGGCATTTAACACTTTCAAATATATGTATTTAAAAATGTACTAAACGCCCTCAGGAAGCGAATCCTTCCCCCATCTGCCTGAGACACTAACATGTTTGGCTTCATTTTCTTTAGGGAAAGAGAACAGGTTCCCAGAGCAATGTGTTGCTAGGAAACCTTCCAAGCTTATTTATCTTGTGCTGTGGGGGATAGCAAACATCCACCTGTAATTGGCACAATGCGAAGGGGTGGGGGTGGGGCCGAGTGGGAAAGAGTCAGCAGGGCTCCTGTGAGGCTCCTGGCATATGTGAGGTAATCAAGCAAATGCTGTCTTCACATTCTCACGTACACTTCAGGAATAAATACAATTATGTTGTTTTAGGGAATGTAATATGGAAATTTGCAAATTTTCTTACTGAAGGAATTAAAGAAGACCTCTTCAGTGTGTAGTTTTCATTAAAAGAACAAAAGGTCAACTAAATATTATTAAAATTGAAAGAATCCATTGTCTCAACCATATGTTTATCTCTTTAAGTAAAATCAATTTACTGGAGGTTCTCCAGCGAAGAGTGTATTAAGGATTAGCACTCCTTCCAGGGCCGAATGGTTGCGGTGGGCGTGGTTTCAGCAGCTGAGCATCCCTCTACCTTCCCAGGACTTCCTGTTTGGCTGAGTTCAGGGAATGAGTACAGCTGACAACAAGCACGCATTATTTCAAAATGTCACTCTGAAAAGGCTGCAGATACAGCTCTGAGATATAGGGCTTTACCTATCAAGACCTCAAATTTAATTTTCCAAGCTATATTTTAAGAATTTTAATTAAAGGAACGGGAAAGTAAAACTGGCTTCCAGCTCGGGCAGGGCTACAGCAGCAGCTGTGTAGACATCCAGCTAAGAGCTGACGGGTCAGGGGACAGCTGCACTCTGGGAAGACAGCTGCACTCTGGGAGGACAGCTTCTTCACACAGAGCCAAGGTCTCGAATCATCCTGGTTAGAGAATGTCTCGCAGTACTTGGCCTGACACAGACAGTGATGTAGTAAATATTCATTCACACAAGGATTCACAAGGGGCTGGAGGGACCTTTGGTGACTGTCTGGCCACTCATCAACCTTTTTAGGATGAGGAAGCTGAACAAATGTGGCCAAGCTCTGGATACCGCCAAACCACTCCCCTGGCCTGTTCCGCACTCCCACACGTGGATGGTGGCCGCACACAGGTGAGATGCCGCAGGATGGCTGACGCCAATGCCACTTTTTTTGTTTTGTTTTTGCCACATTCATACACATTTTATTTACTGCTTTTCCTCTTAACCAACTTTAAAAAATAGACTTATTTTATAAGAAAGCAATCAACTTGGAAACAGAAGTAGAAGTAGAAAAATTGTTCCTCAAAACTGCCTGCAGGCTCATTCTAGAGCCTATAAATATGTTGTTTTACAGTACAGTGCAAATAGATTTTCCAATGTGACTAAGCCTAAGAACTCTGAGATGGAAATATTTTAGATTATTGGGTAGGCCCTGTGTAATTACATGAATCATTAAAAGAGAATTTTTTCCAAGTTCACCGAGATGGGACTATTGCCAAAGGGCTAATCTGCTGCTGCTGCTGCTGGCTTTGGGAAGCAGAATTCCCCCAGTAAAGGAATGTGAGCAGCCTTTACATTGTATAAAAAGCAAGGAAATGAAGCTCCCTAAAAGAATAGTCCTGGGAACACCTTTATCTGGATCAGTGACTTCCAACCTACAAATCTGTAATATACATGTCCTTATAATTGCTTAACTTATAGTGATTTACCATGGTATTAAGAGAGAACTAAAACAATATATTGTAAGTAGTAAGTGCTATTAATTGTACCATTAAATGTTCACAAACATAAGTCAGTAGAGTCTTTATATGTTTGCTAAAAGCAAGAATGACATAATTTTATGAATGTTCCAGAATTAAATCTATTACTGTGCATGTTACTTAAAAATTGAAAAAAGAAAACCCACCCCTCCTCTTCATGTAACTGACTGAAAGAGTGCCATTATAAAATAACTGTAAGTGGTTATACCTCATATTACAAATACCAGGATGTGAATCTAGACAGAGTAAATGACAGTTAAAGGTCATGTGGCTCCAGCCTAAGTGCAAGTCCGTGTGGTCCCTTTGGGCTTTCTCTTTCATATCACTCATTACACTGGCTGTGGTATTTCAGAAATTGCATCCAGGTCTTGCTAAGGAACTGAGCAATATCCACAGGCATTTTCATTATGGTTTCATTGCCTTCCGTTTTTTAAAAAGTCTTTCACACCCTCTAAATTAGTGGTTCTCAACCTTCCTAATGCTGCAACCCTTGAAAACAGTTCCTACTGTCATGGTGACCCCAACCATAAAATTATTTCACAGCTACTTTATGACTGTAATTTTACTATTGTTATCAATCATAATGTATCCTGCAATCATAATATCTGATATGCAGGATATATGTTATCCCCCCGTTGGGATCACAACCCACAGGTTGAGAAACACTGCTCTAGCCGATATGATGACCAGTACTTTGAAGGCACTAAATCAAATGGGTCCTTTCATTTATTTCCCAGATGCTACTGTCTAGTGGGTATCAATTCGGAACCACCGAGGAACCTTTATTAATTCCACTGCTGGTGCAATGCCCTCATCTGACACTTACTGGTGAGAGTACGTCATATTCTGTTGTAATCAGGAAATAATAAAGAAGAGTCTAATAAGTTTAAAGCAGAGGGGAGCGGTAGGAAACTGGTGGAAGAGCACTCACTAGTCATTACCCACATCAATCATACTAGCCTCAGTCAGAGATACTGGAGAGGAACATTGCAAAAGATTACAACGTGTGTGTTTCTTACAGGAAATGCTCAGGCTGAGAAATGCTTTGGATTTTGAAATCCGATTATTTGCCAATATGTAAAGAAGTACCTTGGAGACAGGATCCAAGTGTAACCACTGAGTTCATTTATGTTCCATATACACCTTATATACTAACTAGAAGGTGATTTAAACAGTTATGGTGCATGTGTAGGGTTCTGGGTGAGCATGTGCATGCACACCAGAGTGTGCGCACTTGTACCGTACTTGCAAAAGCAAGAGGAAGTTATAGGGTGTTTTGTTCTGTCACTTTCAGCCTTATTCCTTTAAGATGGTGTCTCTGATTGAACCTGGAGTTAAACTGGCGGACGGACAGAAGACTAGCACATCGTCCTGTGTCCACTCCCCAGTGTGCTAGGGTACAGGTGGGTTTACAACATACCCAGCTTTTAAGTGGGTGCTAAGATATAACTCAGGGCCTCATGTTTCTACAGCTACTGCTCTAAAGTCTCTCTGTACAAACCCTGTGCTTGTGTTTGACTGAGACCTCCCAAATGAAATCAGGTATGGAATTTTCTACTTCTGGTAGTCAGTACTCAAAATCCTTCCAATTTTGGAGCATTCCAGATCAAGAATGTCTAATATGTACACTCAGCTTCCTTCACTCTCCACAGCCTCTCTCACATTTAAAGATGTATTTCTTAGGGCTCTGCAGATGACTCAGTGGGTAAAGTGCTTGTTGCACAAGCGCAGGGCTTGAACCTGTTTGACCAACATTTACTTAAGAATAGCAAAGAAATAAAAACCAGGTGTGATGGCAACCATCCCAGACCTGGGAAGTGGAGACGGGATCCTGGAAACTTGCTAAGACAGCCTGTCTAGCCAATCATGGAGCTCCAGGTCCCGTGAGAGACTATCTCAAAAAAATAAAGTAACAGATGAGGCACGGAGGGTCAGCCTGTGCGCTCCATGTGCACAAGCACGGGTGGGAGGTGGGGGTGGGCACCCGCAGCACATGGGGTTCATCAGAAAGAGAGCATTTCTCATTTTTGGGTGTAGTCAAACAGTTTGTCTAAAATTGTTTTCTATTCATTGCAAATGAACTTGTTGCAATGGTCTTGAATTCACTAATGAAAGATATCACCTTATTCTGCCTTTTCACTTTATTATTTACTTTGAATACTTATTAATATTTTGATTTCATATGTATTGTGGCTCTTATAAATATTACAGTTTATTTTCTGTATGTGCATGCAAATGTATTTGTGGGACAGAGGACAATTTGTGAGAGCTGTTTTTTTTTTTTCCTTTTACCATGTGTGGGTCGCAGGGATCAAACTCAAGTTGTCAGCCTTGATGGCAAATACCTTTACCCACCAGGTCACTCACTAGCCCAAATTTCTGAGTCATTAGCTGGCCTAAATTTGACAGATATATTTTTAATTAAATTTTTTTTAAGCCAGTGAGCTGGCCCAGTGGGTAAAAGTGCTGTGTAAGCCTGGAAACCTACGTTCAAGTCCCAGAGGCCCATAAATGACTGACTCTATAAAGCTGTCCTCTGATGTCCACATCCGTGTGGTGGTATGGACATAAACACACACATTGAACAGTTGAAAATATTTTAAATATGTATTTGTCTTATATGATTTAGTTAAATTTCCCCATCAACAAATGCAATCAGTCTTTGCATGTTTAGGAGTTCAAGAGCTTCCCAACATCACAGATCTTAATTTGGGCTAGTTATTAACTGGACAACCAAATTATTTTTATTTTATTATTTGTTTTATTTTATTTTATTTTATTTTATTTATTTATTTATTTATTTTATTTATTTTATTTATTTTATTATTTTTTATTTTATTTTATTTTATTTTATTTATTTTATTTTATTTTTTTATTTTATTTATTTTATTTTATTTTATTTTATTTTTTTTTATTTTATTTTATTTTATTTTATTTTATTTTATTTTATTTTTTTTATTTTATTTTATTTTATGTATGGGTGTTTTGCCTGCATGTACATCTGTGTATCACGTATGTGCCTGGTGCCCTCACTTCCTGAAGGGACCTTGATCTCCTGGAACTAGAGCTACAGTCGTGAGCTTCCATGATGATTCTGGCCATCCAAACCGGGCCTACTGGAAGAGCAACCAGTAGTCTGTCCAGCCCCAACAACAGAACTCTTAAATAACAAAAATGCATCTGCTTTATTAACTTAAAGAAAACTATTAACAGAGAAAAAGAAACAACACATGATAAAATAAACGTAGAGATTGTCAGCCTGACATATACAATGTTAAATGGCATGATCTTTTGTCTACATGCACTGATGCTGAGGACAGGATGCAAGGTCTTGCCCATGCTAGCCAAGCGCTCTACCTCTGACCTACATGCAGGTAGGACAAGTTTTGTGCATATTTCACCCAGCTCCCGGGCATTCCCGGCTCTATTGATCTCACATATGAATGTCAGCAATACCCTCTTCTCACTGCAACAAGCAGGATATTTTCAAACTGGGGCTGGCAGGTTTGAGTGGTCTACGATCAACATGGGATCTGCACTGCAAATTACTTAGCTAGCCTGCCAATAAATAAAGGATGCCTGCAAGGTTTTCAGTGTGGCATTCTGGTGAGTGGTTCCCTTTCTTGGTTGTGTGTTAGAGACCGGGGCTCACTATGTACCCCAGGCTGTATTTAAACTCACTATGTGACCAATGATGGCCTTTATTCTGGGATTACAATGAATGCTATCATATCCTGCTTTTTCCTTCTGCTTTTAAAAGTTATTTTTATTTTCCCAATTCATTTTGAGAGAGAGAGATGGAATGACGCTGCATGTCTACGATCAAAGGAAAACTTGCAGGAATTGTTTTTTGCTTCCTTCCACCAAGTGGGTCCCTGGGATCAAAAGTGCCTTTAGATGCTAAACCACCGTGCTAGCTACCTGCTCTGTTGTTTTTGATCAGCAATAACTGGTGTTAAAAATTTATGGAATTATTTCAGGTCAAAACTTTACTAACAGTTTTAGAGGGGCAACTCAGGCCTCTTCAGGACTCTGAGGCAAGTTAGTCACAGTTTACACATGAGAACAATGAGAGAGGCAGCACGCAGCAGGCTGTGCAGCTGGTTCAGTCCACTATGGGCAGACAGGAGTCCTCAGCAGCCCACCGTGAACCTCTCCTCTTCCCACTACAATGTAAGACAGGGCTATTTGGGAGGCTTAAGGCCTAGAAAGGTCTAGTTACCACACATCAATAGATGATCAACAGGTATAAGAGGTACAAGGTAGAGCAAGAGGAAACTTGTCCTGTGAAAGGCAGTGGGGGAGGAGCACCTCAGCAAAGAGGATTCTCACGATGCTTGTTTTGGGTACACCTCCTTCTTCAATGAGAAGTACCATTTCTCCTGTGTTCAAAAGTAACATGGAGGGGTGCAGAGATGCTTCAGAGATTGAGAGCACTTGCTGTTCTTGCAGAGGACCTGGGCGCATTCCCAGAATCCACGTGGTAGCTTATAAGCTTATAAGCATCTATAAGTCCAATTCCAGGGGATATTATGCCTTCTCCTTGTCTCTATAGGTACCAAGCAATGCATGTGACAAACATACATACATGTATGTAAAGTATTCACACACATAAAATAAAAATAAGTAAATTGTTTTAAAAAGTAGCATTGGGCCAGTCATTTGTAAAAACTATTTACAGAATAGCTTGAGAAATCTATTTCTTTTATAATTGAAAGACTTTTTTTAAAAAACATCAAACCAGACTTGGTGGTACAGGCCTAAATTACATGTCCAAAGCATGCCTGGGCTACAGAGACTTGTTGAAAGTCTGCCTAAACAATTTAGTGAGACCCTGTCTCAAAATAAATAAAGAAGAATCTATTTCAATAGCAGAGTGCTCACCTAAAAGGAATGAAGGCCTAAGTTCAAGCCATAGTACCTCCCAATATTAAAATAATTTAAAAACTATTAACATATGTAAAAGTTGGTGACATTAATCCCTGCTTAGTAAGTTAAAGTAAAAAGCCAATAGGACCCTTTCTTAGTCATGGTCCTAAGGCTCATGAAGAGACACCATGACAAAGGCAGCACATATGAAAGAAGGATTTAACTAGGGGCTTGCTTACAGTGTACGAGGATACCTCTATCATGACTGGGAGTATGGCAGGAACATGCAGTACAATGGCAATATAACAGTAGCTGGAAGCCATATCCTCACCTCAGGCAGAGCACAGACAGACTCACTGGGCCTGGCATGGGCTTTTGAAACATCAAAGTTCATCCTCAGTGGATACAGTTCTTCTAGCAAAGTCATACCTCCTAATCCCTCTAATCTAGTGGTTCTCAACCTTCCCAATGCTGTGGCCCTTCAATACAGTTCCTCATGTTGTCATGACCTCTAACCATAAAATTATTTTATTGCAACTTCATAACTAATTTCGCTAAATGAGTAATGATGTAAATACCTTATGTGAAGGATATCTGCTATGTGACCCCTGTGAAAGAGTCATTCAGCCCCCAGATGGTCGTGATCCACAGGTTGAGAACTGCTGTTCTAATCCTTTCAAAGAGGTGCACTCCACGGTAACTAAGCATTCAAATATATGAACTTGTGTGGGCCTTTCTCACTCAAACCACCACAAACCCAGGTTAATATTTTTCAAAGCAAATGTTCTGGGTTCTAGGATCAATAAACCATTCCATTTTAAATATCAATCACTAGATGAAGAGAATAGACACAAAATATATTTTGAGGGACCTGAGAAGGTTTCTAAGATAGGGTGGGTCTTAATCACTTCTGCAAGAATTTATCAATCTGGGTACTAAGTGGGACAGTAGTTACCAGAGTTATAACAGTCAGTTTGCAACAGTTTGTAAATTAAAGGACCAGAGAGAAAATGGACAAGAGTCAATGTACAAGAAGAGATCTTATCCTATGGGTTTCACCTTGGTTCCCTTCATATTAGACAGAAACACAAACTACTTTGACTTTTTATGCTTTTAACAATAAGAGAAATGGGACATTAGTCAATGATATTTTATCTGTAAGATTGAGGAATAAAATTAACAAACCATCAGAGCCTATAAAAGATCATTAGACGACTTCTAATACTTATGGATCACAAAATGAGAGAGCAGAGAAAAGAAACACACTCATTCCTTCCAGCTCTAACTCACGAGGCTGGAGCAGCCAGCTTGCTAGGTGTCTCCTCTGCAGTCGCACCAACAACCTGTGGCGCCGACCCTGCCTCCATCTCTTCTGCTATGTCTGTGTTTCTAATTACTCATGCCTAAAGACACACACGCCTGTGACAGATTCCTGAACCCATTACTGATTAATTGGATGTGGGCCATTTTGTGGTGTATATTGTTCTTCACAGAATGTAGCATGCTTAAAGTATCTATGAGAGCTCCTGAAATATCAATTTTCTTTGCCCTAAATATCTAACTATCAGCTGTCTAGTCCTGCGGCTACAGCAACTTTAGAAGTTCTACATTTATAAGATCTGCTTACCTGTCCAGTTCTAATCTTTTTTTCTGTCATCTTAGGTTTAACAAACTATTTTTGTTGAATTCCTTAGCACTTCTATTATAAAACTTTTCATAATTCTGGAAGTAAAGGAATTTCTGTATTGTGTATATGTTGAAAGTGTTCAGATTTATGGTTGTGCATGCCAGTTTTAACTCAACTTAATGACTTAGATGACTAGTCATCTGTAATAAGGGAACCTCAGTTGAAAAACCGCCTCCATTACTAGTCATTAATAGGGGCGGGCCCAGCCCATTGTGGGTGGTGCCATTCCTGGGCTAGTTCATGGATTCTATAAAAAGGCAAGCTGAGCAAGCCATGATGAGAAAGCCAGTAAGCAGCCCCCCCCCCATGGTCTCTGCATCAGCTCCTGCCTCCAGGCTCCCTCCCTGCTGGAATTCCTTACCTGACTTCCTTCAGTGATGAACAGTAATGCGGAAGTATAAGTCATATAAGCCCTTTCCTCCCCAACTTGATTTGGTCATCCTGTTTCATCACAGCAATCATAACCCTACCTAAACCACTGGTTTAGAATTTCCACTGTACTTAACCTCTTATCCAAAGGCTAAAAAATCACTTGGGTGGTTCCCATATGAGAACCTTTAAACCTGTACTCACTCCCCACCCTACTCTCAAGCAGGCTTTTCCCCACTGTTCATCTTCTATCTGGAAGCTCATGTCAGTCACCCAGACGTGACCTTGACTTCCTCCTTCACTAGTGCTCAAGTATGAGAGAGCTTATGCTTGCTTCTCCCTCTAGGCCTCATCGGCAGGGCCTGGTTCAACACCTTGTTTCTCTCAACAGCACTCTTGCATAACCTCCAAACTAGTCTTGGTGCTCTTCTAGAAATATTTTCACTGCAATTTTTCAGAGGCAAATAAGGTATTGTGTTCCCTAAAACTTTTCAGTTACTTTCCACTGCACTCAGCAAAAATATTTGGCAAGGGTCTGGTGATCTATTGAATTCTGATATGTATTTTCTTCATGTCATATATTTTACAAGGAACAAAAAGTGATCATGACAATTTGTTCTGTGAAGTTTTTATCCCATATTTTAAATATAGTTATATTAGTGCCTATTTTATTATAGCAGAGGAGAATAATTTACTATGAAATGAATACATACACTGAAAGTATGGGTAAAACTAATTTTTCACTGACAAGGATATGTAATCAACGAGTTTAGGGACAAACAATTCCTGCTCTATCGACACAGCATATATTATTCTTTTTTTTTTTTTTTTTTTGGTTTTTCGAGACAGGGTTTCTCTGTGTAGCCCTGGCTATCCTGGAACTCACTCGGTAGACCAGGCTGGCCTCGAACTCAGAAATCCGCCTGCCTCTGCTTCCCAAGTGCTGGGATTACAGGTGTGCGCCACCACCGCCTGGCATATTATTCTTTTTTTTAAAGGTATATATATATATATATATATATATATATATATATATATATATATATATATAAGTGCTCTATTTACATGTGAGCCTGCATGACCAAAGAAGGTATCAGACAGAAGAGGGCATCGAATCCCATTACAGATGGTTGTGAGCCACCATGTGCTTGATTGGAATTGAACACAGGACCTCTGGAAGAGCTGCCACGGCCCTTAACTGCCAAGCCATCTCTCTAGCCCTATTTATTCTTTTAAAAAGCATTTTTTGTTGTGTCTCTCTATATGTATGTCTCTCTCTCTTTCTCTCTCTCTCTTTGTGTGTGTGTGTGTGTGTGTGTGTGTGTGTGTGTGCGCGCAACTAACTGAACTACTCAACACAAGGATGCATATACAGCTATTTTAATTCCTGGCCAGAAGATAATGAACCTCAGATCCTTGTCAATATATGGCATAAAAGCCATATGAACACCTTCACTCTGATTTTTCTAGGTAAAAAGAAGGTCAAATAGTCTCTGACGTGGGTAAGCAAGGAATTTAATTCTGGGAGAAACTTGTTTAAAATTCCATAAAGATTTAGAGGAAGCAAGCTGAAACAATATATTTTCTTTCTGCCACAGCCTTCTGGGAAAAAAAGAAAGAAAAAAAAGAAAAAACTGCATTGAGAGCATACATGAGCCAAAAGAGTCACAGCTTAAAGGGTGACTCACCTCACGTCACTGAGGCCCGCCAGTTCTCAGATGGAGTAGCTTCTGCAGCTTGAATGTTCCTTGAGAATGCCCTTCTTTGTGTATTATTTCTTACACTTATTTCTTTCTGTTTCGACTCCACACTGTACTAATTTATATAAATAATGCTAGTTTTTTTTTCTTCACTCCCAGAAGGCAATAGATGCTGTGGAATTTTTATTGTTTTTTAAGTCTCTTTCTTGGATTCTTTGCACATCCAAGAGAGGAAGAAGTCATTTAGTCTGCTTTTAAATTAAGCAATAAAAATTCTGTGACTATATTGGTTATCCTCAATCTGGAGCTAAATTATTAAAATTCGAAGTCTTTTTCACTTTGCAAAAATGAAGACGCAGTAATATCTCAAGTTGGTTCACCATATTGAACACTTTGATTTCTGTTTTAGAAGTACTCAAAATCCACTATAACTCTCAAGTAAAATTCCATCTTTAAAGGACTTCTGGGTTAGAAATTTATTATTTAGAAATTTTAAGTAGGGCCTGGAGAGGACTCAATGGTTAAGAGCACTGGCTGTTTTTCCAGAGGATCCAGGTTTGCTTCCCAGCAACCACATGATGGCTCACAACTGTCTGTAGCTCCTGTTCCACTGGATCTGATACATTCATACACATAAACATGTAGGCACAACACCAATGTATATAAAAAATAAAAATAAATAAGTTTAAAAGAAGGAAACTTCAGTATAGTGTTTGGAGAATAAAAGAATGACTATTAAGTTCTAGAAATTAAGATTACAAATTAAACTATATTGTATTCAATTTGAATACAATTGAATGGCACTGGTTTGATTCCATGGAGTAGATTAATCAGATATGGTTCCAAAACTTGTCCACAGGAAGCCAGTACGGCTGGGCCTCACGAGTGAGCTAATCAAGTGTGTTTGAAGCTGGAGAAGAGAGAAGAGAAGCAATGGCCAGGGAGTCAGGGGCAGACTGCCTTCTGTTCTCATGTAACCTGACAAGCACTGTATCAGCACTGCACTAACATTTGTGAATAAATACAGGATGCTAAGAAAGTGGAAGTTGTCATTGGCAATTAGAGATGCCAGTTGTTATTGGCAATTAGATCAAAAAGAGAAGTCTTGTTGTTGAAAATATCTACAAATAGGCTATAGACTCCTTTTTTTTTGTTTTTTTTTGTTTTTTTAGATAGGATTTCTCTGTGTAGCCCTGGCTGTCCTGGAGCTCACTCTGTAGACCAGGCTGGCCTTGAACTCAGAAACCCACCTGGCTCTGCCTTCCAAGTGCTGGGATTAATGGCATGAGCCACCACTGCCCAGTGGCTATAGATTCTTATACTATGAGAAATTTCATTGAGGCTAAGGCATAGGACAATGTACACAATTTTACCATACCAGGCTAACAGAGATAAACAGCTGGACAGAAAAATGAGCAACTTTATGGTTCCATCCACCTTTAAAGGAAAGAAGTAAAGCTGGCAAAGTCATCATCAGCAGTACTAAGCAACACCAAGACAGTACTGCTATTTTATACAACCTTTTAAGGTTTGGAGTGTTGAATGAAGGTGTTGCTGCTGCTGTTGCTTTTGTGACACAGTCTTTCTATGTAACATTCGCTGGCCTGGAACTTACATAGATCAGGCTAGCCACGAACTTGCATCAATTCTCGTTTGTCTTTCAAAAGCAAAAATATAAACACACACACACACACACACACACACACACACACACTTTTTAAGATGGCAAGAAAAAAGTTATTCCAATATCTTTATTTTTAAAAATCAGCCAAATTTGTTATGGGGATATACACCAGTAATCCTAGAATCTGTGAGACTGGGCAGGAGGAACTCTGAGAGTTCTAGGCCAGCATGGACTCCATAACAAGTATCAGACCAACTATACACTGCTTTCAAAACAACAAAACAACCCCCACAACATCAAAACACACATTACTCAAATCATTTACCCATTCACTCCTTACTCCAGCATTTATTGCCTATCACTGTGCTGTAAGCCTAGCCATCCCAGTAATTGTACAATTAAAATACATGCTGTATTTATTTACGAAGTTAGTATATTGCTGAGGGAACAGTGACACTGGAGAGATAGATAGTGCATAGCCCTCCTTTGACTGCTTCTCTGAGGAATGAGAATGAAACTGAGCTTAGAGTAAGCCAGATAATCCCAAGTAGGCAGGAAGAGTATTCCAAGTGTGGAGACAATGAACACAGATAGGGCTGGCTGTGCAGTTACTAACACAGTGTAGAATGAAAAGTCTAGGCCCTTTGTTAAAACTAAGGAGTCAAGATGTCAGCATAGAGCAGGGAACCAAGTGTGGAGACCCACACAGCTGCACAGGTCACATATGCATGAAAGGATCCTGTTTGAGGGGTGCAAATCAGTTTGGATCATAGAAAGGAGAGGAAGTACTAGCCAAGGCCATAGAGTTCTAAGGTACACAGACATCACTTTGGCAGGAGAGGAGTTCTAAGAACCCAAATCACAGAGACCTGCTGCTGTCTACCTCACAGGCCCTGCAACAATCACTAAGAGCCACTGTGCAAGGCAGGCTTACACAACCAGGCTGTCTGCTAAGTGAGACAGGGCAGTCTCTGCTTTTAAAGGGCTTAAAGATAATTCCTTAATCTAGGGTTTGGTCTTCTGAGTTCTACAAGGAAAGTATAAAAACCATTTGAGGAAGAGTCAAGACATAAAGATTATTCACTTGAAGTGGGGAACTTGAAATTGAGCACAGAGGGGAAATGCAAACAGACTGAAATCAGCATTTGTTTGCCTCGAGAGCAGTGATTCCACCACACCCCGACAATGATCTAGAGGCTGACTTAGGAGTTGTGGAACAGCCTTATAAATAGGCTAAGGTCTGAATTTTTAAAAGATAACATGCAACATGCTACTATTGATACAGTCTGAGGGTATGTCTTTTACAGTGGCCAACTAGAGATCATGTAGTTAAAACTTTCTGTTGCTTATAAGAAGTGTGAACGCTGAATTGACAGAACTCTGGGTGCTCACACACTGGTCTCTAGAGCTCCATGATGCAGTATTGCACCTGTTCCTTACAGACTGGGGAAGAACATGTCTGTGCTTATCACATCAACAGATGCCTCCTGGCTACAAGGCACTGTGCCAAATACTATGAACAAAGGTGGTTTGAAACAATTCTTTCATTGAAAAACTTGAATGCCATAACAAAAATACTAACCCCATGCTATCACAGGTTAGAGGATAACATGCTTAGACAAATTCATTAAGAAAATTGGGACAGAGCGCATGGAGACAGGATGTGAGGATTGTCATACAGAAAGGTTTTGTTATTGACCAAGATCTCAGCAGAGTAGTCACCAAGTACAAGAGACAAAGCGACCACAGTTCTGTTCCACACTCTCATTTGTCACGTAGAAGACAGTTACTGTTGGGTAGTAGTAGCCAATAAATCCAGACATTGTAGATATTCCAGCTACCCAGAGTCTTAGCATACAATTCCTGCCAAACTAGAAAACTCTATATGGTATTTTTTTAATCAATCAGATTTAAAATTGTTTTGATATCCTCTATGCTCATTAGAAAACTGGTGTAGATTCAAGTACAGTTGGATTAAATTCATAGTAATTATCTTCTAACTGGGCCTTTTCAACACCATTCCCTAAATCCATATTAGTGTGCTACCCTTATCCATATACATGTGCATCAAGCATCAGTTAATCATGTCAAGGAATAGATTATTCCCCCTATTACTTAAACAAAACAAAAGAAAATTTCTGAAGGAAAGGGAGGAAACTAAGAAAGTGAAGGCCCCCAGCTGTGCTGAGTTGCGACTGCCCGTGTGAACGGCTGCCCGTGTGAACGGCTGCCCATGTGAACGGCTAGGCGACGTGAAGTCAGGCACCAGTGTGAATGGCTAGGTGATATGAAGTCAGGCACCCGTATGAATGGCTAGGCGATGTGAAGTCAGGCACCCGTGTGAACGGCTAGGCGATGTGAAGTCAGGCACTTGTGAGAGGGCGAAAAGGAACGAGCTGGGACCCGAGTGCAGTCAACCTATGTTGCTGTCACTTGATTTTATTTTTATTTTATTTTATGAATTTATTCTAGTAGTTGGTAGTTCAATGACCATATTTTCTGGAAGAAAAAAAATTGATGCACAGTCTTACCAGATATTTGTATCTCTTTTGGATATGAGAAGCAATTCATGACACGAAGGGGCCTTATAGGAGTTATCGAGCAGAATAATTGATACTAGAAGTCTCATTTGTTTGTGGTGTTAGGATCAAAACCAGGTCTTGACACATGCTAGCAACCATGTTACTTCTCAGCCATACCTAAGTGTTTTATTCCACCACTCCTGTTTCCCAGAACTCTCTTTAAATATAATCTTGGGACTGGAGAAACACCTCAGTGGTTAAGCATGTGTGCTGCTCTTGCAGAAGACGTGTTTTGTTACCAGCACACAGTGCTCACACTTGAAACTCCAGTTCCTGAGGGAGGATCTGAAGCCCTCTTGTCCTCTGCAGGGACTGAGCATACCCGTGGCACACAGGTATGCATGCAAGCAAGGCGGTCAGAAACATAAAGAAATCCTTTAAAAATTGTTTACGTAATTGATGAGCCAGGCTGGGTAACAAATGTCAGAAACTGCAGTCCCTGGGAAGTGGAAGGAGGAGAGTCCGGTGTTCAAGTTTCTCCTCTGCTTCACTGCAAGTTCAAGGCCTACATGAAAGGAAACCTTATCTCACAAAACACAATGTGTGATGGTTAATCACCACCGTCAGCTTACTGGAGTTGGAATCTCCTATAGAGCACCCTCTCCCAGAAATGCCCAGGAGTAGTCCCAGACAGCTTTAACTGAATTGGGCTGCAAAACTAACTAGACTGAGATCTGACTAAGCAGGAGGGAAATGGAAAAGGCAGCGGAATATCACTATTCATCTTTTTCTGCTTCCACACTGTAGATGTAAAGTGACCAGGGACCTCACATCCTGCTGTCATGCCTTCCCTGCCCTGATGGACTGTGTTTCTTCTAATTGTGAGCCTAAACAAACCCTCCAGCCTTAAGGTGCTTAAGAAAAGTAATCAAGAAGAAATAAATACATTATTGTTAGGAAGCTATTAAAATGGAACAGTAGGACTGAGGATGTAGTTCTGTAGGACCCTTGCCAAGCATGCGAGAGACCTTAGAGTCTTTTGATCTCTAGTACTGGGAAAAATAAGTTAATACAAAGTGGTGAGAAGGCTAGGCTGACTCCATGACAGGCTTCAAATATCTGTTTCCAAGAACTGGGCAAGTCTAGGCAAGTCCAGGCCTCAGAAGCTGCCCCACCACCTGGCCTGAGGCAAGGACAATGGGTCAGCAGCAGTTTCCAACCGGCCCCCAAGCTAGGGTAAAGGAAAGTCCTTAGAGATAGAGCCAAGATTAAGATAGAGGGGCCAAGTTTGCTGACGTCTTTTTTTTTTCCACAGTTGACCTACCACATTCCATTTTCAAGGGAGTGACTGCAATAAGAAACAGTGAAAAGACAAGACACGCTTCAAGTCACTGTGATGTCACAAGCTTCCTCCAAGCAGAGGATGTGTGCAAAGTACAGAAGATCTCATTAAACGGAGTGTGGATGAAGAGCAGGGAGAGCCCTGATTTAACATTTAAATGTTAATTATATTTTATCACCAGAAACTTTGTGGAGATTGTCAGCTATACCTAGAGTTACACTAAGACCATCAAATTTGACAAAAGATCTATACTAGAGCTCTCTAAACATAAGGAATTGCTACCCAAACTCATGGACAGAGAGGTATACCTGAATTTCCTTAGCTACTGTCATTGAAAAGTAGAAGGCAGATCCATTTTCTTCTCTACATCCAAAGGCTTTAGAATATATGTAAAATTATTTCTGATGGAAGTTTGCATAACAAACTTTTAGCTCAAGATTAAATATCTCGGTGATAGCCTGAAGGAAATGCCATCATTTGAAATATGTGGGAAGAGATGAAAGGAAAACACATAATTATTTTTGTTTTACAGTTCCGCAGTTCAGTTTTCTCTGAACTGTCAGTGAGAGGTGATCCCTGTAGCAGCTTCTCCTCCTTGGAGCTCTGGTACACAGTCTTTTGACTTTCTAACACAACTCAACAGAACGCTGTCTGTCAAGCACACTAACCAAAGAGGGAAGTGTTCATCATACAGTCGGAGTCTAAATGGGCCTGTTACACTTAACCACAATCTCTACTATGAAATTTCCAAGATAAAAATAGAAAAATAATCCATGGAGGAGCCCTCAAAAGTCTGCTTTTCACTATTGCTGTCAGTGAAGTGTGGTTGTGTTTATTTCAAGGAGTATATATTTCAGACCACTTAGAATCAAGTACTGGTAATACCAACATTTATGACTAAGACTGAGTTTACAACTCACTGTGTGTATGTGTGTATTTGTATTTAAATATAATGTTGCTATTTCAAAATTAATCTTATATAAAAAATATGGTATCTCTCCTTCTCTACTCCTCATTATCATAGAACTCCATCTATAGGAAAACTGTCCTCAGAGGATTTGGAGAAATATCACTTACAGTATAATATACAAATTAAGTTATAAAATGCAAGTCCATGTTCAAAAAAGTACAAGTAACTTCTTGGGGCTAACGGTGAGTCTATAAACACAGGATATAAATAACTGATAAATTCTTGTACTTCCTAACTCTCAGCAAAAAAAATTTATTTCTCTTCCCAAGAGCAAATTGTTACTGGCTAACATAACATCAAGTTAGTTTTTAGAAGCAGTTTGTTGTCTCTATAAAGTATATGGTAATTTAGGTTCATTAACATAAGTGGAAACTACTTCAGAATGTGCCAAGTTAAAGAATGCTTAAATTGACTCTTCCCATTCAAAGCCATCATTTCCTTGGACTCCCATCAATTCTCCTTGCAGAGCTATTGGTTGGCTTAATTTTTAAAGATATTTCCAACTAAGAAACAAAGTTAAATTTAAATCTAAAGACTGAAAAGGCAGTTAACTGGGCTCATCAAGACTTGTTTCTTACCCAGATTCAAGATTTTGTACAATTAGAAATGGTAGTGCCATGACCCTTATACCAAAACACTGAAATCTCATATGATAAACTCATTAATTTAAAAATGTATTCTGAAACTATCAGAATTCTACATTTTCCACATTTCCTTTTTCAATGTTAACAATTTTCTGAGGCATGGTTTAAGAGGTTATTTATAAATGGTTAATCCAAAATTCATATTAAGCAACTAATTTCATAGCCTTGACTTCATAAGTATGTGTATGCATTAGTATGTTATTTATAATCTGGAAAGCCAAAGATTAGATCTAGACATTCTCAAAACAACTTAATTACATAGCACAGAAACTGAGATTCCAAAAAATATTCATAAAAACTTTATGGAAAGAAACTATAATGAGGGACTTTAATGAGAACGCAAGAAATAGTCAGTTGCCTTTGTATGAGTATGTATCCATGCTCATATGTCTCTAACTGAACTTGGAGTTATCAGGCTCAGCTATACTGAAAGCTGGAAAGATAATGGTTCCTTGTACCTGTGCCTCCTGACACTAGAGTTACAAGTACACACCAAGCTGTGTCTGGATTTCTTTCTTTCCTTTTTAAAACTTGGGTGCTGGGAATCAAACTCAGGCTCTCACATTTTTGTTGCAGGTACTTTGCCAACTGAGCCACCTCCCCCTCCCCCACCCCCACCCCGTCACCTACTGATGGTCAGTGCTGAAGCTCATCTGCAGTAGTTAGCTGGGGAATGTGTGCTTTCCCTAGAGTTCTGAGTCAAGGATGGCCTGTGTCCTTTAGCATTCCTATTTATTTGTTTGTTTGTTTATCGTCAGCAAAGGGGGATACATGTATCACATCACCAAATGAAAGGAATGTTTTCCATTCACAGTCAAGCTCCCTTGAACAGGGCTGGTTCATTTCTCTTTTCCAAAGGTAGTTGATAAGCAACAAATGTGTGAGAATCTGAATTTGACTGCCAGCACCCAGGTTTTTTAAAAAACAAAGAAAGAAAACCTCTAGGCACAGCTTGGTGTCTAGTTGTAACTAGTGTGAGGGAGGCAGAGCTACAAGGTCCATTGTCTTTCTGGCTATTCAGCAGCGCTGAACAAGACAGTTCAAAGTTCGGAGAGATCCAATGTGATACTGAATTTGATTCTATTGAGAACATAATTTTTTCATTATATATTCATGCCACTTACAAACTTTAACAAGCTAGGAGACATGCCCTATGGTCGCAATCCTAGTACTTGGGAGGCTGAGGTAGGAAGCTAGAGGCTAGACTGAACTACAGAGTAAATGTGAGGACAGCTGATGCTGTAGAGTGACCCCTCTCTCAAAACCCCTGAATAAATTAAACTCTGCTTTCATGGGTGAGCTCAAAAAATCTGGGTGACTAAAATGTATAAAATACCTAAATTAGTTAAATAAACTCTGTTTTCATGGGTTTGGTTAAAAAAAAAAAAGGTTACAGAACCATATACTTAGTCTGGAGTTACCTCGCTGAAGGGGGCCGGGTCCATGATATGAAAGGGAAACATGCAGACAGATGGTCCTGTGTGCTGGGCTGGAGCGCAGCAAGTGCATCAAGAGCATTTGCACAGAATGGCCGTCTGGCAGGGTGTGCAGGAGCCCAGGCAGAATGCAGAAAGCATGCATGGGAGTGCACAATCTGGCACAAGGACTTACAGCAGGGTGGGGAAGACAGCCAAACAATTCAGGGTGACAGCAGGAATGGCAATTTGGCACAGCCAGGGAGACTTAGCAAGTAAGCTATAGATCCAGACTGAGCGCCATTGGGATTATAACAGAGCTAACACTGGAATGAGCTCATTGGTACTGAGTTGTAAGAAGAATTGATAGTGCAAAGTCAGCTTTCAGGCATGAGATTAGAAAAGTACAGGTGCACAGTGTGTGTGTGTGTGTGTGTGTGTGTGTGTGTGTGTGTGTTTGTAAAGGGGGAAAAGAGTGTGTGTGAGTGTGAATGTATATAAGATAGAATGTGTATGAAAGTGTGTATGTGTCTTGAGTGTGTGAGTCTGTGCGAGTATAAGAGTGTGAGTGTGTGTGAGAGAGTGTAAGTATATGTGTGAGGGTGTGGTGGGGGGAAGAAAGAGAAAAAGAGAAGGGAAAGGGAGAAAGAGTAGAGGGAGAGAGTCTGTGTGTGTCTGACATTTAGCTGTCTGCTAACTTGACCCAGAAGTGATAAATATATCTAATTGCATAATCTTGGTTTCTAACTACTGCTGTCTTATTACAAAAAGGCAGGGTAACTTGGAAAACACAAAAAGGTCTTAAATTCTCTGAGGTTCTTCTTTTTTTTTTTAATAAAGATTTATTTATTGTTATATGTAAGTACACTGTAGCTGTCTTCAGATACCCCAGAAGAGGGCGTCAGATCTCATTATGGATGGTTGTGAGCCACCATGTGGTTGCTGGGATTTGAACTCAGGACCTTCGGAAGAGCAGTCAGTTCTCTTAACCACTGAGCCATCTCTCCAGCCCCCAAATTCTCTGAGGTTCTAAAACCAAGTTCTATGCACACACTGACAGAGAGGCTGGAAGACGGCCCCACAGATGAAGCGAACTCACGGTCCACACAAGCACGAGGCTCTGAGTCTGTACTCCAGCACTCATACAAAGAGCCAGGAAGGCTTGTTGCTGCAGTTGGGACAGTAAATTTTATCTCAAAATATAAAACGAAAAGCATCCTTTTATGTTTTCTTAGGAAAGAAATAGGAAATATTCATATTAAAAAAAACCTAAATTTTACTAGTCACATACATATATTCATTACCACCACCACCCTGTGTGCACCTGAAGATGGTACAAGAGAGCTGAGAGTCTAAGGATCAATAAAAGCATGCACTAAGTATCCGTGTCACTTACTGTTTCAGTCTGTCTTAAAGGAGGATAATGAATGAAGGATTTTTAAATGCTACGTCTCTGTGACAATCTTGTCAACTTGATTGTACTGGAGAGAATCTGGGAGCTTTGTCTACTTCACTTTCAGAAAGATGAACTAGGGGTGATGGCCTCTGCACTGTAGACAGCACCATCTCCCATCTGGTGGTTTGGGAAGAACAACACAGAAAACACAAAAGTTTCCCCAATCCCAATCCCACATTATAAAGTAAAGGACAGCCTAACAACCACCAGAGTTGGGACATGCTGGTAAGTTTCTTTCATTCCCAGTTCTTTTTCCAAAAGACAATGCTAAATTGCAGAGAAGTCAGTATTATTCAAATCGCAGTATTTCAGGATGATAGGACTGCTTTGTATGTGAAGCCAAATCATTTCAATTCTGGATATAAACAAAGTACCCGAGTAACCCTGCACAAGAGTTACTACATAAAGGCAGCTTAAAAATTGTAATGGTGAAGTTCTGAGCCGCCTTCATCAGCTTTCCTGCAGGCAAGTGTGAGGCATTCTGATTGCTAACTGACCCAAGCTACCAGGGATGGTTGTCACCGCTGTGCAGGTGGTCCTGGGTGATATAAGAAAACAAGCTGAACCTGAAAGACAATGTTCCTCTGGTCTCTGCTGCAGTCCCTGTCCTGACTTCCTCACCAACTCCGGGATACCTCTGGGTTCCATGGGCAGCTTCCTATCTCTCTCCCTCTCCCCCTTCCCCTTTCTCCCTCTCCCACCCCATCCCATCCTCCCCCCCCCACACACACCCAAAGGACTGCCAAGGCACAAGTTTGAATAGGAAAGGCCCCATAGACTCGCGTGTTTGAATGCTTGACCCACAGGGAGTGGCACTATTAGAAGGTGTGACCTTGTTGGAGGAAGTGTGTCACTGTGGGGACAGGCTTTTAGGTCTCCTTCAAGCTATGCCCGCCCAGTGTGGCACACAGTCAGTCTCCTTCTGCTGCCTGCCCATAAAGATATAGAACTTTCAGGCTGGAGAGATGGCTCAGCGGTTTAGAGCACTGACTGTTCTTCCAAAGGTCCTGAGTTCAATTCCCAGAAACCACATGGTGGCTAACAACTTTCTGTAATGGGATCTGATGCCCTCTTCTGAGTGGTCTGAAGACGGCTATAGTATACTCATATAAATAAAATAAATCTTAAAAAATATATAGAGAGAACTTTCAGCTCCTCTTCCAGCATCATGTCTGCCTGCACGCTGCCATGCTTCCCACCATGATGATAATGGATTAAACCTCTGAAGCTGTAAGCCAGTCCAATTAAATGTTTTCTTTATAAGAGTTGCTGTGGTCGTGGTGTCTCTTCATAGCCCTAATTAAGACATTGTGTCTTAAGCAACAAAGAAACAAACAAACAAAAAATGTTTTTCCTTTAAAAGACATCATTAATACAAAAAAAAGTTAAAGACGGAGAAAAATATTTATAAATTTGATAAAGAATTTGTGTCCAAAAATCAGTGTATGTATATAATATATAAGAAACTTTCACAATGGTAGTTCAATTTAAAATATATAAGAAACTAGCAAGGTAGTTCAATTTAAAAAGAGGCAAATACTTTGAACAGAGATTGTTCTAGAGAAAACAATGTTGCAAATTTAAAAATATTCCGTAATAGACAGGTGTGGTGGCACATATCTTTAGTCCAGTGCTCAAGAGGCAGAGGCAGGCCATCTGTGAATTCAAAGTCACCTTGGTCTACAAAGAGAAACCCTGTTTCAAAAAAACAAACAAAAAATAATGTTCAACATTATTTAAAAATACAAATTCAAATTTTAAAAGAAAGCAGGAGAGATGGCTTAGAGAGTACAAGTTTGAGAACCTGACCTTGGCTCCCAGCATGAGTGCTGGGTGTCTTACAGCCACTTGAGTCTCTAGCCCCGAAAGCATATGATGCCCCTGGCACATAAATAAAAGTAAATAAAAATCTTAAAATAACATAAAATTCCAAAGAGAAACTATTTATTATACTCATTTAATTATCTAGCCCATAAAAAAGGAGACTACCATCAAGTACTGGAGAGGACATGCAGAACGTAAAATGCCCTGGCGAGGCTGACAGGAATACAGAAAGTGACTTAAAAGTGTGGGGAGGGACAGGAAGGATGGCCAGGCAGCCATGAGAATGAATGGAAATCTGCAACTGACAGGTGTGTGTGTGTGTGGGGGGCATCTCCAGCATGAGACAGAGACCTGGGATAGGGGAGGCTCCCAAGACTCAGTGGGGGTGACCTCAGCTGAGACTCACAGCATCAGGGATGGAGCCTGCAGAGGCCACCTCCTGTAGCTAGGCAGGAACCCCAGGGAGCAATAGGGACACCATCCCACCCACAAAACTCCCCACCCAAAAGCTGTCCTGTCTACAAGAAAAGCAGGCACAAGGAATAGAGCAGAGACTGCGGGAATGGCCAACCAATAACGAGTCCAACTTGAGACCCACCCCATGGGCACCAATCCCTGACACTACTGATGATGCTCTGTTATGCTTGCAGACAGGAGCATGTTGTCCTCCGAGAGGCTCCACCCAGCAGCTGACTCAGACAGATACAGACACCCACAGTGAAACAGTGGATGGAGCTTGGGGACTCTTATAGAATAGAAGGAAAGATTATATCCCTTAAGGGGATAGGAACTCCACAGGAAGATCAACAGGGTCAACAACCTGGACCCTTGGGGCTCTCAGAGACTGAACCAGCAACTGTGGCGCATGTACAGGCTGGACCTAGGCCTCCCTGCACATGTGTAGCAGATGTACAGCTTGGTCTTCATGTGGGTCCCAGCAATTGAATGGGGCGGGGGAGGGGGTGGCTATCCTAAAAGCTGTTGCCTGTCTGTAAGATCTGTTCTTGTAGCCGGGCTGCCTTGTCTGGCCTCAGTGTGAGAGGATGTGCCCAGCTCCGCAGACCTGATGAGCCAGAGTAGAGGTACACCAGGGGGTACCCCGCCCACTCAGAGAAGGGGAGATGTGGGATGGGGACAAAGATTGTGGGAGGGTGACTGGGAGCGGGCAGTGAGTGGGATGTAAAGTGCATAAATACATTTTTAAAAAAATAACAAAGAAAAACATGATAACATATAATTTCTTAGAAGTTAAATTTATACATGACTCAGCAATTGTACTTGTAGGCCTCTACACAAGAGACATGAAAATCTGGGTGGGAATGTTTACAGTATTATTTGTAGTAGTCAAAAACTAGAAACAAAAAGTTTCTAAAAATACCAGCAACTAGGAAATGTTGAGAGTCGAAGAAAGTTTTCCCCAGAGAAGAACAGACCAATTGGTTATCCATACCAAATGGTTAGCCCTGAAAACATACTTATATGTACCATTATACAGAGTATGTTATATAGAGGGGAAAAATATATATATATATATATTATAATTTGTGCTCCCAAAAGGAAGGCATGAGGGAGTGTTTTAGGGTGAGAGAGTGTGTGTATGTGTGTGTGTCTACACACACACATATACATATATACACACACACATATATATATACATATACATACACACACATACATATATACACATATGTATTCTCCCCTGAAAATATTATATATTATATTATTATATTAAATATATATGCATGCAATATCAATTAATGAAAAAAAGGCCATAATTTGAAAAAACAAGTTTTCTCATGGGAGAATATTGGAGGGAGAAAAAGAAAGGGAAAAATATAATTATGATCTCAATTTTTTTTCAAGTAACAAAAAGAACAATAAAACAAAAAGTTTAAAGTTAGGAAACAGATAAACCAAACACAGGCACTCATATTTTGAAATACTATTATGTAAGAAAAAGGAAGAAACTGCTCATACTTAGCATAGCAGAGGAATCTCAAAAATCAGTAGGTTAAATGAAAGAAGGCAGGCACAAAAATACCACCCAGGATACCACTGTATATGTCTAACATTCTCAGAGGCAAATGTGTAGACAGAAGTGGACTGGAGCGATGGGGAGGCAGTGCCTGCTAAGGAGCCTAAGGGAGCATTTGGGGTGACAATTAATACACAGATCTCTACTCACTGCATCGTACAGGAAGGTGAACATAAGATATAAGAACTGCGTCTCTTTATAAAGATGCTCTAAAAAGTAAAAAAAAAAAAAACCTTTCTTCAGAAGTCAGAAAAGGGAGACCAGCACAAAGCTTTCCCAGTCCTTTCCAGGCCCATAGTCTCCTGTCTGCACTGGCAGGAGGACAGGAGGAGGAAGAGGAGGAAGAGGAGGGGGAGGATAAGGAGGTGGAGGAGGAGGAGCAGAAGGAGGAGGAGGAAGAGCTGGAGGAAGAGGAGCAGAAGGAGGAGGAAGGAGGTGGAGGAGGAGGAGAGGGGGGAAGGGAGGGAGAGAGGGCAGGGGAGGGGAAGGAGAGGAATGGGAGGGGGAAGAGAGGGAGGAGGAGAGCTGGCCACTCCGCCTTCACTCGGCATCAATCAGTGCTCTTGCTCCTCACTCTGGGTTAGCCATCTCTCCGACTTGGTGTGACTGTTGAACATAAGGTGTTATGTTTCATATTTGTGCTCCCAAAGAAAAGGCTGTGTCCTCATTTCCATCCACGTAGGCAAGACGAGGACAAGAGCTACATCCCACCAGGACCCACGGCTTCGACAGAAGCAGTCAGACAAACTGCAAAGGCACCAGCTGTCCTTGGCCCTTCCAACTGTGGAGTCTCTGAGAAAAGCCACTAGAGTTTAGAGTAATATAGTTACATTTTAAAACATGAAAAAATGTAGCTCATCCCCTCAGCATTTGTTTTCTGCAGTGTCTTAGGAAAGTCTTTATGAACCATTTGCAGACCAGCAATAAGTATGTCCTTATATAATTACAGAAAAAATTATGCATCAACTTCTGTTGGTTTTCAATATTTAAGATCTGTTGTAGATAAATATGCTGGAAAATCTATCCTGGACACTAGAATGTTCTAAAGTGTATATATTTAAAAAGAACTTTAGAAAGTTACTGAAGCTTTGTAATTGGCTCCCATCTTGGGTGCTGAGACTTTTCTGAAGCAAAGAATTGCCAGCCATTTTCATTTCATATACACACTGGCTTTAACACAGCAGTAAGTGAAAATTTGCCCCCTCTGCTGTGGTTACTCCAATACACTTTTAAGACAGCTACGGGTATTCTAAAGCCTTTATTCAGACAACCCACTGCAGTAGAGAGTTATATAACTACTGGCCTTGCCATTTAACACAGAACCAGAGTGGCTGTGGAGATAACTCAGCGGGTAACGGTACTTTCTGCTGCCAATCTCTGGGACCCACATGGTAGAAGGGCAGAGTGAACCTCGCAAGCTGTTCTCCAATCTTCACATGTGCCCACTCCCATGAACACAAAATAAAATAAAAATTTGAAACATTTTAAAACTTAAAAAATAAAATTGAAAAGCTATAATAGAGCAGACAAGCCGTGCCAGGAGAAAGCTAAGCTGGAAGTTAGAGTGCCTCTTTCTCCGTTTGGGTGATACAGGGCTAGGTCTCAGAAAGTCTGCAGAATGGAAGGTTTTGCTAAACATATTTGCCTTATCACCAGGAGTCAATCAAAAGGAACAGGGGCAAGGCATGCTGTTCTTCAGGCAAAACAAGGCCAACAGCACGCCCTACCTGAGAGCCCATGGATACAAGTCTCTGAAAGCACAGACTTTATTGCTGTTACCTTGATCATACAACAAATGTGTGCAAGTCAAACCTCCAGGGAAACCATCAAAACCCTTTGAGCTGAATTATTTTATTATATAGCTCTTCTAAAGAGATCTGTAGAGAGCAACCTATGTTGTATGCGTCCACTAAGACCCAGTGAGACAGTTTGTCATATAAAGGGCACATTTTCCCACAGTGCCAGGCAATAATTAAAATTTGAACACTAATGCTATTTAATGGGGACAGAAATGAAAGCAACTAGTTTCTGAAACTACTAAAATAGCATATATACAGGTGTATATCTGTGAGGTCAAGGCCAGCCTGATCTACATAGAGTCCAGGCTAGCCAGGACTATAGTAAAGTCCTGGCTCAAAAACCAAAACACAGAAACAAAAAGTTTGGTTGCTGGAGACATGACTCAGCAGTTAAGAAAATCCATTGCTCTTGTATAGGACCTGGGTTCAATTCCAGGCACTCACATGATGGCTCATAACTATCCTTAAATCAGATTAAGGGGGTACAATGCTGTCTTCTCACCTCCATAGGTACCAGACACACACACATGATACAAATGCATACATACATTCAGGCAAAGCACTTGTGTACATAAAATAAAATTTTAAATCTTCTAAAAATAGTACATATTCTAATTATTGTCACTAGCGCCTGGGTTCAAACCGTCTAAGACATATAGACTATAATATATAACCAAAATAAATTTTATTATGGCTCCTTTTCAGACAATCTAGAAGAATAAGAATTCATCCACTTTCAACTAACTGGCACATCTTCTTGCTTAGATGATACACACTTTCCATATTAACTAAACGTAACTAATTAGATACAGCTGGCAGCATCCCAGACAGCATCAGTCTGTGCCCTACAATCTGTTCTTGCCCATAACCTGCTTTGAAGTCACAGATATTTCTAGATTTGAGGGCTCTCTTCCAAGAACACTGAAGTTTCTTGAGATCACAGAGCAAGAACGTAACTTTTGCTACTATTTCCTTTAATAAGATACGAGTTCTGGCCACTAGAATTCTAAGTGTGCGTTCAGCTTATGTGGGATGACACGAGTACCTTGGATATATCTTTGAATGACTTTTCCAGGACTGTGGATGTGAGGAGATATGTCTGTATCTCTTGCCTGGTACCTTTTGTGAGAAATTTGAGCAGCAGTTGGCATGGGAAATAGTAAAATCCACAGAACAGAACACAATCATCTGTCTCATTTGGATACAGAGCATATGGTGTAGCTCATTAACGCCTGCCTGCCACACAGAATGCCTCTGACCAATCTTTTGTGGCTTTGATTTTATCTAAACAATGAGTTCACAAAAGCAGAAATGCCCTCCTAACTCAGTTTATACTTTGCACATTCACGGGTGAAAAAAAACCCAAATTTTATTATTGCCCTAAAACAGGCTGCAGGGAGTAGGGGCTACTGTGAAGAGCAGTGCCAAAAACAGACTAATGAGCTCACTCGAGCCTTGTCAGCACATCACAGGAGCTCCTGGGGGGAAACTGGCATATCTGGAGTGAACTCAGTCCTGGTCTGGGAGGAGTGTAAGAACGGATCCACTGTCTTCAGTCATCTTTATCTCCATTCTACATTATCAAGATAAGCACAGCCCAGAGCTGAGAGCGTAAAGCAGTTCACAGAGCTCAGTGGTGTGTGTGTCTCTGTGTCAGCAACTTAGCAGAATCCCAGAAAGTGAGGGAGCTTTAGTTTTAATAGCAATAAATAATGACTCAATTCCCTCATAAGATTATTGTTTTCAATACCTTGAAATACAAGGCAGATGCCACTACTGAGAGGGTAATATATACATAAAGCATGTGGCTGCTGCTGCGAGCATGCTCTCAGGTTTTATATGTTTCAGAAAAAGATCTCAATGAAGACAAATCTGTGTATAAACCCCTTTATGTGGAATACTTAGTTTTAAAGGGACAGACAGTTAATTAGAGGTTCTCGGGCGTGGGGAGCACTAAGGAGAACATTTAACAAGCACAGAGACTGCCTTAGGAGTTTTGAAATGTCTGATGATACCTGTACAACATTGTGAATACATGAAACTAACATGAGACCTACTTCATTGGTAAGGTGCCTAAAGTGAATATAATTAATGCCACTGAGGTGTAAAAATAAAGACAGTTAAAAGGCCAAGTTTGTTATATATATTTTATCACATCTAAAAAAAAAAAAAAAAAAAAAAGGAAAGAAAAGAAAAGCACAAGGAGGTGCCCCTGTACCCACCAGGATGGAAATTTAAAATAAAAAAGCTGAAGGAATAGCTCATGGACAGGCTTTTGTTTTCTACTATAAGACACTATGGAAAAATTAAGATCCATAATCTCTGACACAAGCCATCATAGCAGTATCATTTAGCAATGTCAAGTGATTTATTAATGTTTCTTAACTTGACATAGAATTTTATACCCAAATTTTTCTCCAATGCAAGCGAATCTTTAGTCAATAGTATAGCATTACCCTTATCCATCTAAACTGTGACTGTGGAAATATCAAATACTTTATATATAGCTACATCCTATTTTAAAGCCTTCTAAAATTGTATTCTATATACCTGATCAGAATTGCTTTGCTTTTTGTCATCTCAAATCTCCTACAATGTTCACCATTAAACGATCTCCACTAAACAAAGCATTTTAAAGTTGCCTGCCAAACTGCAGGAGCACCTTCTTTGAAATGATACTTGATAGACAGATATCATTTCTATGAGAGCAGACTCTTCTGTCAATATGACATCAGCCCAAAGGCCTTAGCCATAGGAACTGTTTGTCCTTTAAAAATCCACCTACACCCAATACTATATGGCTTTACATAGTAACACATAGTAACTGAGTATCCTTTATCAAAACAAATGCTTGAGGCCACAAGTATTTAATATTTTGGATTTTTCTTTTTCTTTTGGAATACTTGAGTGCATAAAAATATCTTTAGTATAGGGCCTAAGCCTAAATGTAATGTTCACTTCTATTTCACAAATAGTTTACACATAGGCTGAAAGCAAATTTATAATATATTTAAAATATAGCTGTTTGACTGTCACTCATAGCAGGCCAGGAATAGAATCGTCCACTGTTAAGGACATGTCAGTATTTGGAAATGTTAGATTTTGTAGCATTTTGGACTTCAGGTTTTCCGTTTAGAGACAGTGAACCTATAATGTTAATCCGCTGCTCAGAATCTCTTCTTCCACCTTTTACATGAACATTTCCTTTCCTGGTGACCCTGCTATACATCTAACACCTATCAGTGACTACTCAAATTCACAACACAACTACAGAAGGTTGTGCCACAATAAAACATGAGTTCTCAACATCAGCTGATCAAACCAGAAACCTCCTAAGACAGGAGCCAAATGGACCTCACTACTGTCTTTACTCTTAGTATTAATGCATCACTGAGTCAAGTAAATAAGTATTTTATTATTAAAAAGCTTACATAAATAAATGAATAAAATAAAACAACAGTCACCTTCAACAGCCATGCTTCAATAATCCAGGAAATTATAAGTATAGGTTTGACATCTAGCTTATCACCTTTTGAGAAAGTGCTGAAGAGTAAAAATGTCCAGATTCTGGCCGTCAAAGTGATATAGAATCAGAGGCGTATTGACTATAGTATCCAATACGGCAGTGCGAAGCCCAACTGCTGTGCCCCTGGGATAGGCATACACAGCACAGGTCACAGACACACGCCTGCGCCTAAACGCTGCCCCCACTTCTCCCACTGAGGCCTTGCCACTACTGTCTTTACAAAGGACCTCCATCCTGAAGTTACTATGTAGACTGAACATGCAGAATGTGCTCCTCTTTTCATTCTGTACATGTAGTGCTGTCAAGACGCTCCATCTCACCAAACATCAGAGAAATGCAGACTAGAACCACACCAAGCATCACCTCGCCCCAGTGAGAATGGCTGTTATCAAAGGCAGGAAAGAGCAAATGTAGGCAAGGGCCCAGAGAGAAGGAAACGTACACACTGCTGCTAGGCACAAGAATCCGTGCAGCCACAAGTGCTACCAAAGGAGCCTGTATGGGTGTCTCTTGAGGGGCCCCACCAGAGCCTCACAGATACAGAGGCGAATACTAGCAGACAACCATTGGACTGAGCGCAAGGAGTTGGAGGGTGGACTGGAGGAGCTGGGGGGTGGTTTGCAGCCCCATGGGAAGAACAACAATGTCAGCCAACCAGACACCCCAGAGCTCCCAGAGCCTAAGCCATCAACCAAGGAGTACACATGGTTCTAGCCAAAAGAGTGGCAGAGGAATGCGTGTCGGGCATTAGTGGGGGGAGAGGTCCTTGGTCCTGTGAAGGCTCAGAAGAGGCCCCAGTGTGGGGAAATCGAGTGGGGGTGTGGGAGTAAGTTGGGTGGAGGAGCATATTCTTGGAGTCAGGGGGTGGGAGGATGGATTGGGGGCTTTGGGGGAAGGGGGAAACCGGGAAGGGGTATAACATTTGAAATGTAAATGAAGAATATATTCAATTAAAAAAAAAAAAAGAATCGGTGTAGCCATTATGGGAAACAGTACTAAGATTTCCCAAAAACTTAAAACAGAGCTACCATATGATCCAGCAATTCTACTACTGGGCATACACCCCAAAGAGATGAAATAGTTATAGTAATAAATACCTCCATATTTATCATAGCACTCATTAAAATAGTCAAAATATGAAATTAATCTAGATGTTTATCAAGGAACGAATGAATAAATTATATATATATATATATATATATACACACACACACATATATATATATATATGTATATATATATTTACATAATGTAATGCTACTTGGCCAAGAAATAATGAAATCCAAATATTTTCAATATTTTGTTAAGTCCCACTGAGAGTTGACAGAACAGTTTCTTAAAAACTTAACAAAAGCCGGGTGGTGGTAGCACACGCCTTTAATCACTTGGGAGGCAGAGGCAGGCAGATTTCTGAGTTCGAGGCCAGCCTGGTCTACAAAGTGAGTTCCAGGACAGCCAGAGCTACACAGAGAAACCCTGTCTCAAAAAACCAACCAACCAACCAAACAAACAAACAAAAAACCCAAAAACTTAACAAAATAAATAATATTCTCTCAGTATCTCAATTGCTTATTTACTCAATTTTAGTAGAATGTCTGTCACATTTTAGCCTTATACAGATGGAGAAAAAGCCCTTGTCTTTCAGCAGGGTTCTGTTAGACAACCTGGGTCTAGTCTCAACAGCAACAGCCCTCATTTGTACCAAATGTAGTACCCTAAGTTTCATTCTTTTCTTAAACAAAATATCTTATAACATTTTAGTTTATTGTATGTATGTGCCCACACACATACACACATGTGTGAGTCCTGCTCTCTGCATGGAGGTGGGGCCTGAGTGAAGCGGGTCTCTCCTTCCACTCTGGGATTGAATTCAGACCATCAGGACTGCTGACAAGCACCCCTACCCACTACTCATCTCTCCGTCCCCCAAGCTTCAGGCCTATCAATAATCAGGAGGAAGGTGAAATCACGGTAAGGTGAATCTCAGAGAAAAAGGAACTTCAGAGAGTTCAGCCAGCTCAGTCATCAGTAAACCATATCGAGCTCTTTTCTAGCCCACTCTCGTATTCTCTTCTCTGTACGTTCTCATCACTGTGAAAGCTGTTCATTAAAACACTTAGTACTTCTGCACCATTCTTCAATGGCAGGTTATACCTTGTTTCTCGAGGTAATACATTATTATTCAAATCTTTGAAGAGTTCAAGTCAATGACAATTTGTACTATACACATTTACAGGTGACATTAATGCTTTAAGTGGGAGATGTATTTAAAAGACGGAAGCCGAGCAGCCCACATTCAAGAGCGAAAGCAATTTGCACTTTTCAGGCAGTAGCAATAAAAATGATCCTTTTACATGAAGGGACTGAATTAATGTAATTGTGACTCCTGGGCTGGCGTACTCTACAGAGAGTTTGGGGTCACACTTTGATTATTTAGAAGAGCTACACTCATTCCTCAGATTTATTACATATGATATAGTTCTCACACTGCCTTGGATATATGGAATTTCAGATCATTAAATTGCCACCATCTATTAGATTGAAGTACTATAGTAACAGATAACTGAGAATGTTCACCCAAGACCTCTGCTCTCCCACAATCCTCCCCTCATTGCCTTGCTTAGAATAAAAATGGAAGAGGGAGTGATTGGCAGGTGCCTCAATGCACTTCTCTAACAGTGGGATGCATATGTTCAGACAGGACACTACTGCTGTGTACATATTTTTAACTCCTACACTCTAAGAACAGCCTTATGAAGGATGTGCCACCAACTGTTCCAACAGACTGCAAGTGGTGCACTTGGCTGTTAACAATATTAGGGTTATTCCAGAAAAGGACTTTTGAGTCTGAACAACAAAGTCGAACTCCATGAAACTCTACATTCCTCCTTGCATTCTGTGTTGCTGTCCAGATTAAAAAATGTTTGCTAGCAAAGTGCTCCCCAAACAAAATGCACATACACTGAAACCTACACAGGGTTTGCAGTAAGATCTCTAAGACAATTAACATGGAACCATCCTTTCTGTCTCTAAAAGAAAGGCATCTACACATTTAAGAAGTCCCTCGTCATATAGATCTCAATGACCAGTTACATCCTTTATAGAGGCATATGGATGGAGTTTTTAAAGTTCTTTCTAGAAAGAGTCACAACAATCTCTTTACAAATAAGTACCTTTAACCTGCGGCTCACACCTATAATCCCAGCAGTCAGGGACTGAAGTAAGAGGCCCACCATGATTTTGAAGCCAGTCTCAAATGAGCTTAATTCAATGTCGTCTAAAAGATTCTCATGACTCCTGCCCACTTTCTCCTTTCTTTCTAGCCTTCCTCAACTGCAGTCAGAAGTTAAAGTTCCCATGCATGCTCCTGGAAGTACTATGATTTCTGTCGAGAATGATTTTCTTCCCAACATTCTGATAAATTCATTTGTTTTGTTTTTCCTTTAAAATAATGCTCAGAAATGCTAGGCAGTGGTGGTGAAACACCTTTAATCCCAGCACCTAGGAGAAAAAAGCAGGCAGATCTCTGAGTTTGAGGTCAGCCTGGTCTACAGAACAAGTTCCAGGACAGCCAGGGCTAAATAGAGAAACCTTGTCTTGAAAAAACCGAAACCTAAACAATAAATAATGCCGAGAACTGAAGTGGCGTGAAAACCCTCACTGGCAGATATGTTCACCAGTGCAGCTGTGACGGGGACAGTGTGGCCTCGTGGGTTCTGTAACATGCTGCCTGCTGGGCACAGGCCTCACTCTGCAGCCCGTCAGCTCTGCTCACTCACCAGAAACACTCCCTGCCGACGGGCCAGAATGGGCAGTAAACAACCCACATGGAAAATAAATTTCAGCACGTAACTTAGAAAGGGAGGCAGGAGATACCGTTTCAGGGAGGCCTGAAGGGACAGCATGTGACGGGAACAACCGGGCAGGGTGACTCACATCTCCAATGCTGTTCCCATCATCAGCTCAGTTGCTTGCGTTGCTGTCTTCCCTACTGACTGTTGTCTGCTTGTAGGTCTTTGAATACTCAATGCTATGTGCTACAGAGGAGGAGGTTACGTGAACCACCAACAAAATAAGTGCGTAATACAAATAACCACTACATTATCTTTTTTATTTAAGCTAAGCTACATTCTAATGTGAGTCCACCATTGGTTTTATAAAAATTTGGTACACAGATCTAAGAGTAGAAAAATAGAAAAAGTTATTTGAAAATAACTTTACAGATACAAATAGTACAGTGCTTGCCCGGAAAGTACAAGGCCTGGGGTTTAATCCTCAGCACAACTACATGAATTAATTCCCTTTTACTTCTTATGCACATAAATACTGATGATGTGTTTGTCATGAACACACGGTAGACCAATAATTATTCTTGCACTGTCTTTACTATTTTCCAGTATCCTGTACTGTTCACTGAGTCCATACAGAATCTAGAGTGCACACCATGCTGGGATGGAGGAAAATGGGAAATAAAACTAAACACAACACACAAACACACAAACACACACACATACATACACACACACACACACACACACACACACACACACACATGCTCGTGCACACAAATATTTTCTGCCAAAGAAGCACAGAAAAACCACACCAAGAAGGTGTGATTAAGATTCTTCCTAGCCAGTTAAAATGTTACAGGAAAAGAAAGGTATCTAAAACTGTTGTGTCAGATAATAAGACTGAGAGGATTCACTATTCTTGAGCCAAGATAGAAAAAAATATCTACTCATCTAAAACTCTGATTGAATTTATCAGCTTTCAGTTATAAATGCTGGTTAGAATATACTATATTATTTGTAAGTGGTCACCAATAAATACTATAATATTTTAAGTCACTCTCGAAGCCTTGCATGTATCTGAAAATATTGTTTATAGTTTTTGTTTTTAGCATTGAGGTAGTCATCAGACTTACTAACATATCTTGCTATCTACTATATTAATACATTAATAATCAGACTATCATATCTTGCTATCTACTATATTAACACATTCATAAAGAAGCATATGCCATAATGTCATAAATTTGGTTATTTGCTTTGACCAATGTATTCCAAGATCATTAGTTTACTATGTAGCATGTGTACTTTCTACATTTGAAAATATTTTCCTGTTCAAGGTCCACAGGCTCAACCAGCCTGCCAAAGAACTCTGACTCCACAGCTCCGAGACTCCCTGGACTGCAGAGCTGGGCCACGTTGAAATCACAGCTTTGGTTCCTAGAGCTTCACTGGCAAGATTGCTGCTCATAATTGCTTTTGGAAGAGATAAGAAAGAAAGGTGCCAATTCACTGGAAAGTTTCAGGAAAAAATGACAGGAAAATTGATGGAACTGGATATTATCATGCTAAATATAATAAAACAGACTCTGAAAAACAGATATCTTCTTCCTCCCTAAGCAGAATCTAGATTTATAAGAAAGAAAAAAAAGAGCAGGAATGGGGATCCTAAGGGAGATGAAAGGGAACGGGAGTGATGGCGTGTGAGCAAAGTATGATATATATGCATAAAAACCTCAAAATGAAGGTTCACATCCTAGAAGGGATGGGGCGGGAAGTGTTTATGTATTTATAAACATATAAGATAACAGGCAGCAAAAACATTTAGTACAGATATCAGTAGTATTATTAGGGGTATATTATCATAAACACATACTCTCATTGTAAAAAGCTTTTAAAAAATGATTCTAAAAGCAATTTAGTAGAAGTGAACTGCGCTGACAAGATGTCCATTGCAAGGACTGGGGACACAGTGCAGCTGGTTGGATACTTGCCTAATATGCACAAAGCTCTAGGTTTCCTAGCTCCGTCTAAACCTGGTATAGTGCTTCACATAGATAACCTAAGTATTGACTGTAAGTAAAGGCAGGAGGATCAGAGGTCAAGGTCTTCCCCTGCTATACAATTTACACAATGAGTTCAAGATCATCCCAAAATATAAGAGACCCTATCTCCAATTTTTTTAAAAAAAAAAAAAAAAAAAAAAAAGATGATTAGTACACACTAACTAGCATGAACCAAAAGTACATTCCTACTGTTATGCAAACAGCATACATGGTTGAGAACAAATTGTCTGCTAACATTTCACATGGATTCAAACAGGTGGAATAGTACAAATGTAGCTGAAGACTGGAGAGACGGCTCTGCAATCAAGCACACTTGCTGCTCTGGGAGAGAGAATGCAGGTTCAGTTCCTAACATCCAGGTCAGTTCACAACCATTGTAAGTTTGATTTCTAGGAATCTGCTGCCCCTTTCTGCCCTTCATAGGAACCTACATTCACATGGTAAGCATACATACACTCAAGCATACATACACATACACAAAATAAATCTTTTCAAAATATATAGTTGAAATGATGGTTAGCGTGAAAAGTACTGAAGAGCCCATAATTAGGTCTAGTCATGCTAGTAATGTGTAGGTATATCTGAATTCCAATGAGATTTTATTACATCGTGTGTGTGTGTGTGTGTGTGTGTGTGTGTGTGTGTGATTTTCTGATGATAAAACTGTGGAGAGACTAGTTTTATAAATACAAAGTGTATAGTGTTGAAAACCAAGGTGTTGTGCCGGGCGTGGTGGTGCACACCTTTAATCCCAGCACTTGGGAGGCAGAGGCAGGTGGATTTCTGAGTTCGAGGCTAGCCTGGTCTATAGAGTGAGTTCCAGGACAGCCAGGACTACACAGAGAAACCCTGTCTCGAAAAACCAAAAAAAAAAAAAAAAAAGAAAGAAAGAAAGAAAGAAAAAAGAAAAAAGAAAACCATGGTGTTAATGTTTTCTACAGCTAATGAAACCATGCTGAGCACATAAAGAGTTGGGAATTTTACACACACACACACACACACACACACACACACTTCCTTACTGATGCATATATGTATATGATATATACATATATACATCTGCAAATCTTTCCCCCTTCCCCTAATATCTGTGGTAGAGTACACACTCCTATGCATGTTTGAAGTAGCCCTTTGCTTTTGGTCGACAGAGCATGCACAAAACTCAGTGTGCTAGATCAAGGTCTAAGTTTAAGCAACGAGTGACTGGTACTGAGGCTGGAGTCCAGGGGCTCCGAACTACACCACCAGCAATTTAAGAGGCATCGGATGTTGCACTGATGTATCCAAGAATGTTCCAGTTCTTCCATAATCATACAAGAGCAGATTCAGTAAAATTTAACAACGCCCAGCAGTGCCCAGCCATGATCAGCCACTCAAACACTAGCCACCCAAGAGGGAAAGACACATGTTGATTGTGACAGACCACTGGAATTGAGGGTTGTCTGCTCTGAACAAACAAAAAAATACAAACAAAAAAATACAACCCCTATATTCTTGCTTAACATTCTCCATTCTGTATATAAGGAAATCTAGTATGCTGAAAGTACTAAACTCTTCAGGGTTCTTGGCTATACTCACACTTTAGTTTATATTTTATAAAGAGTTAAGTGCACTTGTTCTCAAACCTATTTATGTTTATACATAAAATTACATGAGCAGAAAAGGAACTATTCTTTCTCCCCCCCCTTTGTTGTTTGTTTGTTTGTGGGGTTTTTTGTTTGTTTGTTTGTTTTTTCGAGACAGGGTTTCTCTGTGTAGCCCTGGCAGTCCTGGAACTCACTCTGTAGACCAGGCTGGCCTGGAACTCAGAAATCCGCCTGCCTCTGCCTCCCAAGCGCTGGGATTAAAGGCGTGCGCCACTACCGCCCGGCCTATTACTTCTATAGAAGGTATGTTGAATAGTTTGTATAGACCTGACAAATCCGAGGGTAAAGCATAAAGGTATTGTCACACTGGGTAATAGAAATGCCACCATAAAAAGACAAAAAGGAGTCGGACACAAGACAAAAAGGTGGCGCACGCCTTTAATCCCAGCACTTGGGAGGCAGAGGCAGGTGGATTTCTGAGTTCAGGGTCTACAGTGAGTTCCAGGACAGCCAGGGCTATACAGAGAAACCCTGTCTTCCGAAAAACCAACCCCACCCCCAGCCACCCCAAAAAAAGACAAAGGAAAAAGGTTATAAAATCCCTTAATGATTTGCTGTTGGATTACTTCAAACATTTATTAATTACGTGGCCAGGTGATAGCAGCACTGCCTGCAAGTGCAGCACTGGGAGGTGGAGAAAGGGTCAGAAGGTGCAAGGCAATCTAAGCAGGCTTGAGGCTTCATGAGGCCTGGGCTTTATGAGATCCTTTCTCAAAAGCAAAAGCGAAGCAAAAGAAACCAAACAAAAAACCTGAACTGAAAGATACACAATAGCTATTGAACGTCTCAAAGAACCTAGAAATAAAAAGCATAGAATTTCTATAGAAAAAAGGTTAGGAGGGCCTATGATAAAACAAAGTTCTTTAAATTAAAATGGTAATATTTACAACTTTATGCCTCTTTTTTTTAAAAATAGGATTTATTTAATATATATGAGTACACTGTAGCTGTCTTCAGACACCCCAGAAGAGGCCACTGGATCTTGTTACAGATGGTTCTGAGCCACCATGTGTTTGCTGGGAATTGAACTCAGGATCTCTGGAGGAGCAGTCAGTGCTCCTAACCACTGAGCCATCTCTCCAGCCCCTTTATGCTTCTTCTTAACTAACACTTTCTTTAGACCAAACAACTACAGTCCTGACTTTATAGGATGTGAGGTTTTGTTCTCCAACAGATACAACACAACTGAAGAAAATATACTAAATATCATAAAATCATCAGGGAATTTAAAATTAAAGCCACAGTGAGCTATCAACCTTGCTTCAGGAAGAATGGCCATTATAAAATCACTCACAGAACACTGGGGAAGATGCTGAGTAAACCAAACTCTTACTGCTGCTAGAATGTAGGCTAGCACAGGAACTGTGGGAAACAATGTAAACATTCTTTAAAAGATGAAAATAGAACTCTTACATGATCCAGCAATAAATCCCAGTACTGGTTACATATCCAAGGGACAGTAAATCCATCTACAGAGATACCTGCTCTGAGAGCTAAGAAATGGAAACACCTGAGTGTCCACCAACTGCTAAATGGATAAAAAAAAATATAGATTATATGCCAAGAGAATATAGTCTCTTGTTAAGAAGCATACACAGACATATATACACACACACTCGGAAAGAAATCCTGTAATTTGTTTCTATATGGATGCCAAAATGACACTAGCCACCCAGAAAACAATCCGTGATACACTCATATGGTGAATCTGAAACATGATTTCCTACGGAATGTGGTAATACACACCTTTTTTCTCAGCCAGTGCTCTTAATCGCTGAACCATCCTTGCAGCCCTATTTTTTTAAAGATTTATTTATTATTATATGTAAGTATACTGTAGCTGTCTTCAGACACACCAGAAGAAGGCATCAGATCTCATTTCACATGGTTGTGAGCCACCATGTGGTTGCTGGGATTTGAACTCAGGTCTCTTAACCTTTGAGCAGTCTCTCCAATCCCACACCTTTGATCTCCATACCTGAGAAGCAGAGCTAGGCAGATCTTTGTGAGGTCAAGGCCACCAGTCTAATCTATATAGTGAGTTCAAGGTCAGCCAGAACTAGTTACCACAGACTAGGAGACTAGCAGGGTAGAGAGGAAAATCGATCAATGGCAACTGTTTTATAGTTAGGAAAAACAAATTCTGGGGCAGTAGAGTAGAGTAGAGTAGAGTAGCGTAGAGTAGCATAGAGTAGAGTAGTGTAGAGTAGTGTAGAGTGGAGTAGTGTAGAGTAGTGTAGAGTAGTGTAGTGTAGAGTAGAGTAGAGTAGAGTAGTGTAGAGTAGAGTAGTGTAGAGTAGAGTAGTGTAGAGTAGAGTAGAGTAGTGTAGAGTAGAGTAGTGTAGTGTAGTGTAGAGTGGAGTAGTGTAGAGTAGTGTAGAGTAGTGTAGTGTAGAGTAGAGTAGAGTAGCGTAGAGTAGCGTAGAGTAGTGTAGAGTAGTATAGAGTAGTGTAGAGTAGTGTAGTGTAGAGTAGAGTAGAGTAGAGTAGTGTAGAGTAGTGTAGAGTAGAGTAGTGTAGAGTAGCGTAGAATAGAGTAGCGTAGAGTAGCGTAGCGTAGAGTAGAGTAGTGTAGAGTAGTGTAGAGTAGAGTAGAGTAGTGTAGAGTAGAGTAGAGTAGTGTAGAGTAGAGTAGAGTAGAGTAGAGTAGAGTAGTGTAGAGTAGAGTAGAGTAGAGTAGTGTAGAGTAGAGTAGAGTAGTGTAGAGTAGAGTAGTGTAGAGTAGAGTAGTGTAGAGTAGAGTAGAGTAGTGTAGAGTAGAGTAGAGTAGAGGAGTGTAGAGTAGAGTAGAGTAGAGGAGTGTAGAGTAGAGTAGAGTAGAGTAGAGTAGTGTAGAGTAGTGTAGAGTAGAGTAGAGTAGAGTAGAGTAGTATAGAGTAGAGTAGAGTAGTGTAGAGTAGAGTAGAGTAGAGTAGAGTAGAGTAGAGTAGTGTAGAGTAGAGTAGAGTAGAGTAGAGTAGAGTAGAGTAGTATAGAGTAGAGTAGAGTAGTGTAGAGTAGAGTAGAGTAGAGTAGTATAGAGTAGAGTAGTGTAGAGTAGAGTAGAGTAGAGTAGAGTAGAGTAGTGTAGAGTAGAGTAGAGTAGAGTAGAGTAGAGTAGAGTAGAGTAGAGTAGAGTAGAGTAGAGTAGAGTATGGTGATTACAGGGAATAGTAATGTATTATACATGCTTTTTAAAATAAGAAACTGGATCAACCTATAATACCAGTACTTGGAAGATTCATGTAGGAGGATTAGGAGTTTAAGTTTTCACTCTGCTATGTAGAGTTCAGGGTTAACTAGACTACCTAAGTCTCTGGGTGTTTGTTTTTGTTTTGTTTTGTTTTGTTTTGTTTTGTTTTGTTTTTTATCTTAAGAGCTAAAATGTTCTTTACTACAAGGCAATAATAAGTTATTAAGGAAATAGATATAATTACACAACATTTAAATGTATCAAAACATTACACAATACCCAACAAATATGTGCAATTTTTGTCACCAGTTAAAAATCATTTAAAATAATTTATTTTATCAGTTAAAATATCAATTATCAGTTTAAAATAATTTATTTTAAATATTTACTTGTATTTTTATATGTATGTGAGCGTATGTCTTGGTTACTTTTCTACTGCTATTTAGATAGAATCCATGACTATCAGGCAGACAGGCATGGTGCTAGAACAGTAGCTGAGAGTTGACATCCTCATCAGCAAGCAGGAGGCAGAGAGTTAACTAGCAATTGGCTTGGGCCTTTGAAACCTTAAATTCCATACTAAGTCACACACCTCCTCCAACAAGACCTATCGCCTAATCCTTCCTAAACTGGTCTACTAACTCGGGGTGCTGAGCAGAGAAGGGCTATTCTCACTCAAACTACCACAGTCTGTGAGCCTGTATGTTAGGTGAAAGCAGGTATCTTCAGAGACCAGAAGCCCCGGAGATAGAATTTCAAGTAGCTGGAGCCTCCTTACATGACTGAGTGCTGGGAACTGAACTCAGGTTCTCTGGCAGAACAGGAAGTGCTCTTAAGCTGCTGAACCTTCTCTCCAGCCCCCAAGTAATAATTTAATTTAAAAAAAAATAATTAAATTAAAAGCCGGGCGTGGTGGTGCATGCCTGTAATCCCAGCACTTGGGAGGCAGAGGCAGGGGGATTTCTGAGTTCGAGGCCAGCCTGGTCTACAGAGTAAGTTCCAGGACAGCCAGGACTACACAGAGAAACCCTGTCTCAAAAAAAACCAAAATAAATAAATAAATAAATAAATAAATACATACATACATACATACATATATAAATACATAAATACATAAATAAAAATTAAAGAGGGCTTCTACATTATTTTCAGCCTGCTAGAAATCTGAATATAAATATTACAATCGTCAGGGATACAGTGTTATTTTTGTTGTTCATTGAGCTGAGAGTATTATATCTAAGGCAGTGGATAGTCCTCCCATTCACTTTGATATCACAGTTTGATACCGAGCTTGAGCTTTGCTGTGAGTTTTTGTCATAATACTGGCTTCTCTAGTAATAGAACCATAATATTAGATTCCTGTTAACCACACCTAAAATCTGAGTCATCCGATTTTAAAACACAATGTGTCAAAAAGAAATAAGACCTACTATTTCATAGAGTTTACACAGCTCTGCTTCACAGCCTGACCTCTAACTTCCTCCCCAATTTCATTTCTTACCACACTGACTCTCTGGTCCTTCCATTTAGAAGGCTCTCTCCAGGTCCAGCCCCCCTCCCCCATTTGAGATAGATTTTTCCCAATTGTCCCATAGATGTTCACATCTCAGATGGCAGAAGCAAGACCCTTACTGACATACTACTCCATGTGAAGTCTGGTAAACAGCATCACTAGCTCATATTTCTGTTTTGTGTTTCTTACTGTAAGATTCACAATAGATACCATGAATTGCTTTGTATATCTAGATCTTCTGTGCCAAGAACATAATGTAGTCAGCACACAGTAACAGATCAATGAATGTTTGATTGATAATCAAATTAAATAAAAATGTCAATGGCCAATGCAGAACAATAAAAATCTTAGAATGTTTTCACCTAGTAGGAGTATGAACATATAAAACAGATAATAGAAATTACTGCATTGTGTATTTGATGTCAACTATTCTGGTAGCAAACGCTTCTATAAAAGGATATTTAGAATAGGTTCATTGTAATAGGAGATAGCTAGGGCTTCTATGATGTAACTTCCATGAGGTCATCATCTACGATGGGGTGAGATTTTGTGATAATAACTGTTTTGAGATCATCCATGCCCCTGCAAGTAACCCTTCATTCGTGTTCCTAACTTTTCAGGACTGTCTACCCCTTACTCCTCTGGAATTTCACTGTGGACCAAATATGCCCTCCCACCAATCCTTATGCTGATACTCTATTCTTACAGAATTTGTTCATGGGGTCTTTGGGAAGCAAGTTGTTCCTGGGAGGATGGTTATTCTTTCATAGGAAGAAACAAAGGTAAGAAGGTTTGCTCTTTTCTTGCCCTCTGCTATGTCAATCTACAAAAAGATAATCATCTGTAAACAGGAGGAGGGCCTGTACTGAGAGTTCCACAATGCTGGCAGCCTCTCAGGTTTCAGACTTTAGAGCTGAGGAAGTTACCCTCACCTAGTCTCTGGTACTTAGGCTACAGACTGAACTGACTAAGATATTCCCAAGAAAATCTCCCTAAGGAAACCATCTTACCCTGCAGGCAGGCAAGCAATCTTTACAAAGTAACTGCCAACACTGCCTCTGACTCCATGTTTAGAGCCTGCCATTCCTACTTTAAATCACTCTGTATCAGAAAAAACAGCTAGTTTTAGAGTTATGGAATCTTCCTTCCAACACCAATCTCAGTTGTTGGCAGGCAGTTCACTCCCTAGAAACCTTCCCCACATACTTCAGTCAGCCAGTCAAGAAAAAAGCCAAGATGACACCTCTGGTGCTTCTGCTTCCTCCCTGCTTCCGATCCCCAAGAGCAAGTTCTTACTCAGGATTAAGAGGAAAACATACTAGTTTAGGGCTGTCTACAGAGGCTCCGGTGTGTAACAAACCAGGCTTCCCTCCAGCCTCAGGTCCCTCCTTTCCCCTAGGTGATCTTGGGGGAAAGTCACTTAACTTCTTATTATCCATTAGACAGAGATGACAACTATGTCTCTATGGTAGATATCAAACATAAATAAGAATTTTCATCTAAAGCACCTATGCAAATGGGATTTAATAAACGCTATTAGTTATCAATATGACCCAGCCAGCCTCCTGCCCCCAAATAATCAAGGCAGAGTCCTTTATTAAATCCGTTTAGCACAATTCCTGGGGATTATCCCTAATCTATTTTATACACCAGACTGTCTACTTCCTAGCTGTACTACCCAAGTATTTACCATCTGCGTTATTTCTGCTACATCATCTAACCTCAGGGGCATTTCACTCTGGCATGTGCTCTTGGTCTGTCACGTCTAAGGGAGACCTCCTGTTTTCCTTTCTCCTTCTTCCTGTGGTCTCTACCTGTGAGGCCCCAGCCCAGTAATTGAAACTCTACCTACTTCTATTCTCCCCAGTAATTGGCTGTAACCACTTTTATTTAACAAATAGTTTTACATTGGAGAATAGTGTTTACATAGCATCACTTGATGTACATGAGGATCTGCTCATGAGGGCAATCAGATCTTGGCACCAGTATTTATCATTTGGATACATAGCAACACCAGACCAACCCCCAACATGAAGCTAAGGGATCACATATAAAGTAACAGAAACGATGGGGTTTGTTTGTGTATGCACAGTGAACTAAATGCTTGTATATTTTATAGTATAAATCCTATTAGAGCAGGGTGTGGTGATACACATCTTTAATCCCAGAACTTGGAAGGCAGGGGTTTTTAATTCTAGCACTTGGGAGGCAGAACTGGGACAGATCTCTGCAAGTTCCAGTCCAGTCTGATATACAAATGAATTCCTGTCCAGCCAGAACTATTCAGTGGGACTCTATCTCAAAATAAAATTAAATTAAAATAAACACAAGTCCTATTACACACTCACTCCCCAGAAGGGAAGTATACATATAAAGAGAATGCCTGGTCTCAAAGGTGTCCCCAGGAAAGAAGCTTATATGGAAACTAAAATATAGCACCTTTGAAGTGTAGAAGAAGCTATGTGGAATGCTTTTTCAGAGACACAAATGAAAACCACAAGGCTTCTAAACAGATGTAAGCAGGCCACTGAACTCTAAGTGAGCCTTGTCTGGACTATAGGCCAGTACATGGTATCTGAAAGTACACGTTTCCTCTTTGGGAAAAACTCAGTGAAAGAGGAAGCTGAGGGCAGGCAATGAGGAGAAAGTGAGAAGGCAGGCCAGGAGCCCTCTGCTGAGGCGGGAGCACAGCACACTGTGTGTGCGCTTGTAGGGCTATCACAGGCCAGGTCGAGTAAACGAGAAAATAACCAAGAGAGTGGCGTTCAGCAAAGTGTCTCACAGCAGGGTAAGGCTGAAATTGATTTGGTGCTGTTGAAATGTCAACAAAAAGGAACTGAGAACTTAAAAATATGATAAAGAAGAATTTAAGTATACACAAAATATACAGAACAGTCCACCATATATCTTGACTACCCATTCTAAAGTCTCATGTTCAGTGTCAGCAATTGTCCAATATTTAGTCTTTTGTTAGTCACATGTTTGTCAGTTTCTTCTATGTTGTAGCAGGTGTTAGGGTTTCGTTCTTTTAGAATTGGTATTTGTACTCCACTGTATGAATATACCACTGTGTGTTTAAAAACTGACCACATGATAGATCTTTGGATTGTGTCTGGATTGGAGCTACTGAGAATAACGTTGCTATGTCTAGTCACACACTCATGGGTTCTATTCTGTACCATCTTTTACATGAAGATATTGAATCAGTTTCTTTCCAAAAGCAGCACACAGACATGCGAGTCTGAGGCAGCAACGTTATTCAGCATTAAGAGGGAGCTATAAATCTACATGCTGCATAGCAACAGTGTTCTGCCCCAGGAATGAGGAAGCTGGAGAACCCAGGGACAGAGAGATAAATAAACTAGATGCAAAAGAAAGTAATCCGATGGCAGAAGTGCAGAATGCCTGCCAACGAAAGACCAGCGCCAGGCTTGCTGCCTTTCTCAAAGTCTGCCCTTGCACTTCAAGGACACACCCTGGCATCCATGCAATAAATCCCATGTCTTGCTTCCTATAATACAGAATTCTTCTGTTAGGATCCTAAGAACCTTAACTCATCAAAATTAGTAAGTCAAATGGGGAAAGATTTGGTTCCCTAGACCAATTTGAAATTGATAAAAGGTGCCAAGGTAAGAATATGCTAAATGACAATGAGAATAAAACATGTTCAATAAACAATTTAAGTTTGGAAGAATCTTAATTAGCTTTATAATGTTTGATTCTAGTCAGTATTTGAAATGTTTATTCAGTGATGATTTAGAAGTAACTGCATTGATTTTATTATTTTCCTCATCTCTGGCATATGGAATTGCTCTTTTTTGGGGGTGGGGGGGTGGGACTTGCTTGATGCAATTCATGTGCCAAACCACTAAGGGAAGAAACTGCAGACTGCTTACCCTCCTCTTCCATCTATAGAACAGAGAAACTGTGGTTCCCTTGAAGAGGCCCCTTCCGTTGCTGGTCCAGTACTATTTTGGTAACTGTCAGTTAAGAATATCTATCCAGAGCCAACATAAAATAGCCTGTGTTAGATGGTTAAGTGGCTTTTGTTAAAGGTCAAGGTTAGCTACTGATCAATCATGTCTTCTTCATAGATAGAATGATAGTCAATTTCAAGATGTAAGACATAGTAAAGTCAAAATGGGTCATCTCCTTGTTTTACTCTTGGTATCTGTTTTGTGTGTGGGTGGGTGGGGGGGAGGAATAGGTCACCTGGGAAGAGAAAACCTCAGATGAGAAAGTACCTCCATCAGACTGGTTGGTAGACAAGTGTGTGTAGCATATTCTTGGTTAGTGATCGGTATGGGAGGGCTCAGGCTACTGTGGGAACTACCACTTTTGGGCAGGTGGGCCTAGGTGGTATAAGAAAACAAGCTGAACAAGTCATTGAAAGCAAGCCAGTAAGTAAAGTTCCTCCAAGGCTTCTGCTTCAGTTATTACCTGCAGGTTCTGCCTTGAGTTCCTACCGTGACTTTCCTGAATGGCGAGTATTGCTGTACACTGAACTAAATCCTCCTCTCCCCAGGTTGCTTTTGGGTCACTGTTTATCACAGCAGCAGAAAGCAAACCAGGGTACTAGCTAACTTTCCTGTTCTAACACCATGAAAATCTTGTGGTAATTTCAACCTGTTCCAATCAGTCGCTCTTTTCACATGGAGCAATTATATCTTTCTAAGTGTGACTGTATCTATGCACTACAAGAACTAATGGAAAAGTGTGGACTACCTCCTGCCTCAGTCACCTGTCCAGCGATTTTCACTGGCAGTTTTCTATTACCATTGCGTCCCCCAGCCCCTGGGTCCCTGTGGTCCTTCCCTGCCAATATTTGCCACACTACTGCTTATGTAACTGAGCCTATCCTCTCAGGATAGGAGCTCATACACATTCCCCACTACTGGCCCTTCCAGTCATCCTGAGTTCAAGTGTCAGGTCTACACAATCTTCAGGGTGGGGCGCTTCCCTTTTCCTGTAGAACAGATGCCCTAATCAAGCAGGGCAACCCAACACTCTTTCTCGATCATACCCATCCTCTCCTCTTCTACATCCGCACTGTGCTTTATCTACTGGCTCACTCCTTCCTTAGACCTCCTCCTTCTGAAGCTCAGAATAGACCCCTTTCCCAGCAGGGAGGTAATTGGTAAGAGTTCTCACTGTGCTGGTATCTTTACAATGCTTTTCTTCGATCTTTACAGAAATCCAATGAGGATGTTTCTCATTTCTCCAAAGAGGAAACTGAGGCTTAGAGAAATACTGTAATTTCCTAGTAGGTAGCAGATGAAAGTCTTGAACTGACACCCATGTAACTTTTACATGTTAGCTGTGTGTGCTCTTGTACCCTCATGGGTACTTGAAGAGTCTGAAAGTCAACAATTGCAGGTGTTGTTCCCCAGGAGCAGTCCTTTTGTTTTTTGAGACAAGATCTCTCACTTGAGACTTGGGGCTTGACAATTAGGCTCTTCTCAATTACATAAGATCCTTTTATTACCCGCCCCCCTCCAGTGCTGGAATTGTCAGTGTATATTACCACACCTGCCTTTTTATATACTTGCTGGGGACTGAACTCAGGTCCTCTTACTTGTAGCCCAAAAGACCATGTAAGTTCAAAGGACTCTACCAAGGCCAGGTATGGTGGCTCATAGCTGTGATTCCAGCACTCAGAGGTTGAGGAGGGAGGATTGCTGCAAGTTCAAGGTCAGCCCAGACAACACAGTGCATTCCAGCTCGTCCTATATATAGTGCAAGCTCCTTTCTTCATCACTATCTTCCTCTTCCAAAATAAAGTGTCTTAAGCAGTCATGGGCCTTTCAGACTTTGTATGAGCTGTCCCTGTTCACAAGGTACTCCCCTTCCTTGCCTAGCAAACTGCTGACCAGCCTCCAAAGCCAAAGTTACTGCTCTAACCGTACTGTGGAGGCTCCTTCATCACTGCTCAACAGTGGCAATTATTCTCTAGCTTGTTCTACCTCTAGCATCTAACAGGACTCTCATAAATACTAACTTTGGTTCTTATTAGATTAGGGGAGGGGGCTTTGAGAGGTGGACATTCTACTTGTGCCCAGAATACTGTATTAAAACAAACATTAAAGCAATCTACGTATTAGCACTTACTAACATACATCTGAAAGCAATATTCCTTTTGTGGCCACTTAATAAATTAGAAAGTTGAAATAATCTGAGCAGAATATAAGTTGACATTTAACCTGAAATATTTGTGCCTGTTAGAGTTTGCATTAGCTATCAGGCTTATTTACTGTTTAAAGGTAAGATCATGCATTTTGAATTTATATATTCAAAGCCTTCCCAGGAATACAATAAACGTACCAGGAGTGGCTTTCTCCGCCAGCTTTAGTAGGCAGTTAGAAATAGCGGAAGCTGGGCACAGGAGTGGTACATGCCTGCAGCTCCAGCTACTGAGAAGCTAACTCACTTGAGCTTAAGAGTTCAAGGGCAACCTGGCAATTCAGCAAGACTGAATCAAGAGAAAAGCCTGCAAAAGAACTCAGAAAGGCAGAGGTGGCCGAGGCTGGCCACTCTACTCACAGGGAGAGGGCCTGGGCAGCCTCAGTCCCTCAACTGTTCTGTAAGCATCTCTGCTAAGTAAGACTTGTATACACACAGGGAGTGTGGTGGTATGGTTTTCTCTCTAAATACAAGGCAGCTAACTTTCAAACTTTCATTCTACATGCCAATTTATTTATATTTTTGTTTAAAAACAAAAACAAACTTCCGGTCTAGTAAGATGGCTCGGTGGGTGAAGATGAAGGCGCCTGCCACCAGCCGACAGTTTGTGTTTATCAGGACCCACGTAATGAGAGAAAAAAGCGGATTCCTGCCAGTTATCGTCTGGCCTCCTCGTGTGTGTGTGTGTGTGTGTGTGTGTGTGTGTGTGTGTGTGTGAGAGAGAGAGAGAGAGAGAGAGAGAGAGAGAGAGAGAGAGAGAAATGGCTCATCAGTTAAGAGCATTTTTTAATTAATTAATTGTTTAAACTCCATATTTTATTCCCCCACCCTGTCCACTCCAAACCTTCTTCCCACCCCTGTCTCCATGAGGATGTCCTCACACTCCCACACCCCCTGACCTCTAAACTCCCTGGGGCTTCCAGTCTCTTGAGAGTTAGGTGCATAATCTCTAAACAAACACAGACCCGGCAGTCCTCTACTGTATGTGTGTTGGTGTGGGGGGCTCATATCAGCACCAGCTATATGTAATTGTGCCTCTATGAAAGAATTACAAGGATGGAAATGGAGAGGAGCCTGAGGAAAAGAAGGTCCAGCAACAGGCCCAAAGTGGGATCCAGCTCAAGGAGAGGTCCCTACTCCTAACACTATTCTGAGGCTATGGAGAGCTCACAAAAAGGGAAGTGTCATGACGGCACTCCAGAAGACCCAACAAGCAGCTGAAAGAGTCAGATGCAGATAAGATATTTGCACCAATGGACAGAAGCAGCTGACCCCTGTTGTTGAATTAGGGAAGGCTGAAAGAAGCTGAGGAGAAGGGCGACCCTGTAGGAGGACCAGCAGTCTCATTTAATCAGGACCCCTGAGATCTCTCAGACACTGGACCACCAACCAGGTGAAGAGCATTCTTTTTTTTTTTTTTAAAGATTTATTTATTATATATGTAAGTACACTCTAGCTGTCTTCAGACACACCAGAAGAGGGCGTCAGATCTCATTCAGTTGGTTGTGAGCCCCCATGTGGATGCTGGGATTTGAACTCGGGACCTTTGGAAGAGCAGTCGGTGCTCTTAACCACTGAGCCATCTCTCCAGCCCCGTGAAGAGCATTCTTGTTTCCTCAGAGGACCCAGGCGTGATTACCAGCACCCATATGCTGGCTCACATCCATCTATAACTCCAGCTGCAAGGGATCTGATGCCCTCCCTCTTCTGACCTCCTCAAGCGCCAGGCACATACATGGTATACAGCCATACAAGCAGATAAAGCGCGCATACACACACACACACACAAAATAAATCTAAAAAAACTGAAATTATGTTTACTTTAATAAAACACGTCATTGGCCAGATGATTCTCTCAATAAATACCTCCAGAAGCATATTATGATTTTGTTTTTGCTTTCATCCACCTAGTTATCAATACGGCATTTAGGACAGGTGACAGAAGTGGAGTGTCTAAGGAAGCTCTGAGCACTCTCCCCTCCACGTTATTATCAGCAACTCCAGCTTCCTTCTACAACACCAATCCCTCTATGGGGTCCTCTAGAACTTCTTTAGATGATTAGCTCATAACTTTTCAATTATGTATGTCTAAGTAACTATTTTAATATAATATTGTGGTACAAAAAAATTTTAAAAATCCACTAATATCATTAAAGAACTAATCAGAGGCCAATTCCTCCCTCTTCCCCCATTATTGTACATTTCTTTTTATAGTTTACAGATTAGCAGCTAAACAATGTTGATACTTTACATCTGGTTGGTAAAACCTTTAAGTGTCTTTCAATCAATCCAGAATTTGTCCCTTTATCTTTTTCATGCTAATTTACCACTTTAAAACAAAAAACAAACAAAGAACAACAACAAAACCCCTGCCACATTATGATCTCAGTGGTCCTGTGCCCTGACACGGAGAAGCAGGTTTCCACACTGGTAAGCTTTAGCTGTCGTGGTAAACTTTTCTTTCTTTCTGCTGCTGCACAGAGCACTGTCCAGCGAGCAGGGCCCCAGTACAGGCACAGTGAGGAGAGTGTGCTTCCGACAGGGATCACCTGGGAGCCTCCCTGGCCAGTGCAAAGATGGAACAACAAACACTCTAACACTGTTTCCTATCATTCCAGAATCCACATGTCGAGACTATAAGAAGGCAAAAAAATAATAATAATAATTTTTATAGATATTAAATCACACCTAAAATTTTCCAAGAAGTTAGTTTGTTCTAGTTCTTCTTGGAGATAATTTAAGACCTGAAAGCTATTTGATTTCTATTTACAAAGCGATTTGATTCAATTTACAAAAGTAACATGGCCCATTGAAAGAAATGTTCTACTTCAAAGAGACTGAACAGAATGTATGAACCTGTAGCTAGTTTCATAACAATCATACACAGACACAAAACTAAGTGGTATTTGGCATTATAAAACTCTTCTCAACCTCACCACAGTAGTCTTTAAATTACTGACATATAACAGTGTTTATTTATGAGGCAAACCCACTAAAGCCTTCAGACCTTGCTGTAGCCTGTAATAGTCAACAGCAGTGCTCCCGTTTACTTCACAAGAACCTACCCCTCTCTTGCTATGGAAGATTCCCACCCATTCATTATGTTACAGAAAGAGGAGCCAGTGTAGTTAGTGTGCAAGGTGCCACCTACCATGGACCTGGGTTTGCTGATGGCCACCAGGCTAGTGAGGAAGTCTTCATCATGCAGCTGGCTGAAAACATGGGCGTCATAGGCTACCATAATGGAGATTTCTTCCATCATCTTGCCAGCTGGCTTCTCCACAGCAGCAGCTTGCTGCCCCAGCTCCAGACCAGACTATCCAGGGAGAAACTCCCAGGGCAGCTCAGTGCTAGTGCACACACCCACCTGAGAGCCAGGGGCTGAGTGTCGAAATCCAGAGGGAAAGAGGAGGAAAAAAAGAAAAGGCAGCTGCTATCACAGACTTGCCTAGTAATTCACCCCCAGTGGAAAACCCGAGGTCTCTTATCTATGCAGGAAGTGTACACCATAAACACCTGCATTCTCAATACAGCACAAGAGAACTTCAGGTTGGGAATCTTCTTTACACTTCAAAAATCAGAAATAAAAAGGTTTCCTTACTAGAAATATCCAAATAAAATTCCTCCCAAACCAAAAGTTGATTTATGTTATGTCCTTGGTAATTCAGAGTTTCAAACAGTTCATCACTTCATTAGTATTCACATGAAGATTCTTCTTGAAAGAAGAGTAATTTTTCTTAAAGCAGTGCTTATTTTTCCTTATTCTTAGAAAATAAAAAGATGATAAATCATTATTATTTCTCAAAATTTATAGAATTCTTGGTGCAGTTAAAATTTATCTCCTGAAGTTGGAAGGGAGGGGAAGAAAGAATCCTTCTCCCTTCTGAGTATTTCTGTTAAAAAAAAAAGTACCAAAATATAAAAATGAAACAATTAATTTGGAACATGAATACTAGTTGATAAGGATTTTTTCCTTTCTCTCACTAAAATACAAATATCTGATGTGATTCTGGAGAAACACAAGGGTCTCATTTATAAACTGTTTTTCTCCTCACTGATAAATATTCTTAGTTATTTTATATTTAAAGTTAAAGGTTTCTTTTAATTACTCAAACCAGCAGATACTCACAAACTACCCATTCCTTAGTCCCCCAGTGGTTTTAGGAGGACAGCTGGAGATGGTAAGTAGGCTTTATGTTTTTAGAAGGAAAGTTCTCTCAATCACCAAGATAAATGACACACGCTTATTCCCTGCAGTGTGCCTTTAGGCAAATAAAATAGGAGATGGGAACATTCCTCCAAAGCATGTTACCTGCTAAATTTCCTGTATCTGCCCTGATTATCAGTACAGTACTGAGAAGCATTTTTCTGTTAGTATTAAACATTAATTTGGTGACATCTGCTAAAATACAAAGAAACACTGCTATGTGCTGTCTTTAGGCTTTATCACCAATACCAGGATTCTGTTATCTGTATTTGCTGGCTAGTGAGAAATGGGTAAACAAACTCAGAATGAAATCTGTCTATTTTCCCAGTCTTTCTAAAACTTTTCATATTCCATAGAATGTCTACTTAACCAGTGTCACCTTGTGCCATTTCCCGGTAACTGTGGGAGCTCTGCCAGTTCTGTGAGCGCTCTGTGGTAAAGCGCCTGCTCACACAAGGCAAACATCCTTGCTAGGAAACGGCCAAGTCTAAGAAGCTTACTTAAACAGAAAATGCAGTATCTTAAATAAAGTCTCATGATTAAAACAACTTCAAGCTGTGTGCGACCCTTCCGGGAGCCAGTAAAGCATTCTTACTTCATTTTCCCCACAATGCAGCTTTGGGTTTAGAGAATTACTTTCATTAAGAATTTCCCAGCACATTTATCTTAAAGATGACTAGCCAAGTAAAAATTAAAACACCATCAGGACTCAAGGCATCGTGAATTATCCTGGCAGTCCATACCTTTGAATTCCTTTTTATCTTTTCAGTAGTAGTTTTAAAGATAGCGTGGGCCTTGGCACACTTTGATCAGGGCAGCAGACTTGGAGACTTACCCTGCTGCGCGGCTCCTCAGATGGAAAGCCAGAGCAGCGGCTTGCCTGCTTGCCTTCCTGCACTGACCCAGAGCTTCCACTGTGAAATCTGAATAGCACTGACAAAGACACCTGTTGTGAAAGGTAACCAAACTACTTCCCATCATGCCTTTCGTTGTGCTGGCAACCACCCAGGGGCAAACAAGGCATTATAACCTCATTTGAGCAGTCCTCTCTGTGCCCAGCGAGAGCACATTTAGAGAAACAATAGGTACTCTTCTTGGTTAAGAACGCTTAAAGCCCAAGGGGGAAACCAGCACCTGGGGGAACAACAGACCCAGGCACCTTAAAGAGGCTGCATATTCAACCAGGAAGGCTTAAGGGCGCAGAAGACGACGGAAGGCTGTAAAGATAGTTTTAACTTTACATAAATGGTGGGTGGTTTTTCTCAAACAAACAATTCTATAAGCTCAAACCTTACTTCCTTCAAGAATGCTCTAAGAGCCAGAGACTAGAGTACTACTGACATTTCATTTCTAAATCCAAACTCCCTTTCCTGTCCACCACCGTGCTTAGGTTTTCATAAGCAACACTGACTAGGATTTCTAACCTCTTTCTTTGTATTTTTGCCATTCTTAAATATTTCTTAAAATATACATTGTGGGTCTTGCTAGGAAACTAAGTTTTTTTTCTTTACAGAAACAAAAAGCATGCTCTTTGAAAACTGTTGATCTTAGGAAAAACTGTTCCTGTACCGTTTTTTTTTTCCTTGATAAAGACATTTTCTCCTGACTGAAGCAGTCTACTAACATCCTCCCCAACTTCAGCAGCTTTTGTTCTCTGTTTATCGCTAAACAGTGAAGGGTGTCAGTTTCACCAGACACCCTTCTTGTGACTCACCCTCTGCCCATGGGTTGACTGAAACCCATTGGATCATCTCCAGAGAGCTCCTGCAGTTCTGAAGCTCACAGTATGCCACTGACTGGGAGAAAAGGCAATGGGGCAGAGAATTACCTGTGACCAAGTGCTGAGGACACCACCACTAGAGAAGCTGTGTCTCAACAGGCAGCAGGAAGCAAGGCTCTCCTGTGAACACAGCTCCCCAGCTCAAACAGGAGCCTGCTAGCTGTCTGTCACGGACAACTCATTTAAATGTAGGTTTCACTTTCCTCTTGGTCATGTAAATTGAGAGGGACAGGCTAGATCAGTGGTTTCCCCAATACGCAGGAAAAGCAAAAGCAATGTGTCTGGTTTCCATCTACTAAATGGGCTAAGTGGGGGATTTCAAAGAGAGAATGCCTCTGAAACCTCTATCCGAGTAAAGAGCGAAGGGCAGCATGAAATCTAGGTATGAAGAACTCCCCAGAGTTGCTAAGTGTTCCAATAAATGCAGTCTACTTTGACAGACAACCGGAGATCTTCCAATATCAAGTCTTTATACCAAGAAAAAGGGATTCAAGGAAAAAGCAATTCTGACACGTTCAGAGTCAGAGTAACTAAAATATAAGTGTTTTTCCAGATGTGTTAATATGTTAAGATTTAATCACCAAACCTTTTAGAAATTAACATACAAAAGCAATGGTTTTCATTATGGCATGTGATACAAATGCCAGTATGCCGGGTTTTTAACCACACCCCTCCCTGCCTGGTGGCTGGTCTCTTTTCTTCCCGCTGCTGTCTTTAATGTCACACTATTCCGTTACTTTTTTTTTCTTTTTCCTTCCTTCTCCCTTAAAATCTTCCTCCTTCTCCCATGGTTCATTTTCTACATTCATAATCACTCACCCACATGTGTGTACAGATGTTTCTACATGGCGCACATGTGTATAACCACAGATTTGAATCCGGAGCAGTGCCTTGCCATGGTTTTAAATGCTGTTTTAAGAAGGTGAACTGAGAAGATAATTTACTCTGGAGGCAGTTGTCCCCCAAGTCATCTTTCTAAAACTATACTTTTTAAAAGAAAACCACATTTGTTTCTCACTAAATAAGTTTGAGTTGAATACCATATCCTAGCCTTCCAAGAACATCTATCTATTCTGAGATGTCAAAGCTAGAAACAGGAATGACCAAAATGAAACTTAGGGAAAGCCTAAATCTGATGACCTTTTTCTAGTCCAGGCTCTCTCAAATACAGTACAGCAAGGATTTTATTGTGGAAACAGTATTTTGTTATCCATCAAGAAGCAAATGCATTAAGAAACTGATCCTACCTCCAAAGAAAATTCTCTCACCTCACGAGGGTGCCTGCAAAGACTCTTCTCTGTTTCCAGCTCTACCTGTGGAACATGCTCATCACAACAGCCATAAAATCAGGTGAGAGGGAGAGGAAAACAGGATAGGCCAGGCAGAACTACAGCCCAGAGGGCAGAGGCTGTGTGCAGTGCATGGGCAGAGCCCCAGAGAGAACTGCTCTTCTGCTTCATGCCTCACCCCCACCTTCCAGTGCACTCTCATACTTCATTTTAGGTGCTCAGGACTTCATGTTAAGGGATCCCCAAACCACGAAATGCCATAGGGTTGGTATAGAAAGAGAAGTAAGATGGTGAGCTCCTTTGCCAACCATCAAATCCCAGTATTTTATCTATACTTTGGAGTGCACATTACAAAACCCAAGCTTGGCAAGACCAGAACAAAAGAAACAAAACAATGTGAATAAGAAACCGTACAGAGAAACAAGAAAGCTTTCTAGAGTGCTACCATTTCAGTCACTGACACTGAGTGGAGAACTGCTAGGACAAAGAGTAGAGAAACCTTAGTTCTCTTTAAAATTATACAGAGATAAGGAAAGAAAACCATTTTCCTAGTGTTGAATTCCAGCCTTTCAGCTCATTATCTTCCCTATCTTTGTGAGCAAATCCAAAACCTCAGCAAACAGAAAAACCAACCCCAAGGTATTAAGTGAGAAAAGAAAACCAGGAGGACATAAATACCTGCCCGACAGGCTCTCAGGCTAGCCTCCTGCCTCATTTGCATCTTACCACAAAGAAAGGGTGAGGCAAGTCCAGAGGAGGAAAGAACGTCCCTAACCAACAATCCAGCTTTCCTTCTCAGTTAAAACACTAAAATCCAGAGCAAACTTATCCAAATTAAACTTGACCTAATCAGCAACAAATGTGCTAAGTGACCTTACACATTCACTGATATTTGCTCTCATTCTTAATGAAGACTAGTTCAGACCCAGCCCAGCCCAGCAGCACAGCACAGACTGAGCACAGTGCAGCTGAATTCTACTTACAAGTGACTTTACCTTAATTTCTACAATATTCAATGATTTGATATGCTTTACTCCCCCAGAACAAATACTCTAAGTTATGCACTGCAGCCATGTTTTCCCACAGGATCCTGACAGGGTTGGTCTAGGGAGCACAGCAGGGCTCTGTTCAGGTGCTTACTGGTCCCAGGCTTTCTCAGCCTGTAGGTCTTCCTTCTTAAACCAAAAGCAAAACCAAACCCTCAAGACAAACAACACATAAAAAATTAGTAGTTTTGCTACTGATAATAATAGTGAATTATGGATTCAAGTTAGAGTCATCTGACAGGAAAGAACCTCAGATGACAGAATGCCCTGCACAAGATTGGCTTGAGCGCAAAACCTGTTGGTCATTTTCCTGATTAATGATTACTGTAAGAGGGCCCAGCCCATTGTGGGAGATGCCACTGGGTTACAAGAGAAAGGGGGCTAAGCATGCCATTAGGGAGTCGTGCAAGCAGCACTCTTCCAAGGCTTCTGCTCCAGTTCCGGGTTCCAGATTCCCACCTGAGTCCTTTCCCTGACTTCCTCTGTAATGTAAGCTCCACCCCACAATTACGTGGCAACAGCCAGGTATGCCCCGCCCCACAGTTGCCTGGCAACAGCCAGGTAGGCCTGGCCCACTATAAAAGGGGCTGCTTTCTCTCTCTCTCTCTCTCTCTCTCTCTCTCTCTCTCCCTCCCTCCCTCCCTCCCTCCCTCTCTCTCTCTCTCTCTCTCTCTGCCTTTCTCTGCCTCCACTACCCCATTAACTCCCATCCTCTGCCCTGAATAAACGCTACTCTATACCATGTCTGTGTATGTCTGGTCCCTCAGAGGGAAGGGGTGCCTGGGCATGGGCCCACTGGGGAACCCCCTTCCCCACACCACCGTATACCATTCTCTAAATCTCTTTCTCTTTTTATGAATCCAACATTTGGCGGGCACCCCTGCTTCAGTTCCTGGTTCCAGGTTCCCACCGAATCCCTTCGCTGACTTCGTCTGTAATGGAGTGTGACCTGCCAGTATAAACTGAAATAAACCCTTTCCCTTCCAAGTTGCTTTAGGTCATTGTGTTTTATCACAGGAATAGAAATCCTAGGTAAGTTAATAATATACAATAAAATAAAATACCCAGGAATGAAGTTAATCAAAGAAGGAAAGATCTCTATAATGAAAACTCCAAAACACTGATGAAAAAATTGAAGACATATACTTTTCTTAGATCAGAAGGATAAATATTATTAAATGTTCACACTACTCAGAGAAATCTGCAGATTTAATTTCATAATCCCTATGAAGATACAAATGACATTAAAGATATAAAGAACTAGACAAACACAATTCCAGATTTTTGTTTTGTTTTTTGGATTTTCATGACAGGTTTCTCTGTGTAACCCTATTCATCCTGGAACTTGATCTGTAGACCAGGCTGGCCTCAAACTTAGAGATCCTCCTGTTTCTGCCTCCTGAATATTGAGATTAAAGCCACCATTGACAGGCTTTTGTTTCTGATTTTGTTTTTCTAGATTTGTGTGTGTGTGTGTGTGTGTGTGTGTGTGTGTTTACTCTCACGTGCATGTGCACACACCCTGAAAAAAAGCAATTTTGAGCAAAAAGAGCAAACTAGAATGTTTACATCAATACTATTCACAAGCACCAAGAATCAACCTAAATGTGCATCAGCTGATAAGTGAATACAGAGAATGTGGAACACAGACACAATGGGATACTAGTCAGCCATAAGAAGAAATGAATCTGTTATTTGTGAGCACAAAGCAGGGACACAATATCACTAGGGTAAATAAATAAGCCGGGCACAGAAAGACAGAGTACATATGGACTCTACGAAACCTGACTTTGTGGGAGCTGAGAGGAGGGCGGTGGTTACCGACCCGGGGCAGTAAAAGCTGCTCAACGGCACTAGTTACAGCAAGGGAGGCTCAGAGGTGCTCGGGGCTACTACACACACGAGTGACAACAAATACTGTGTACTACATAGTTCAAGAAGCTAGAATAAAGAGTTCATATATTATTAGCATAAAGAAGCAATAAATGGTGACTGGAGAGACGGCTCAGCAGTTCCCATTGGCTGCTCCTCCGAAGAACCTGAAGGTTCTTTTCTAGCATGTGTATGGAGGTTCACAACTATCTGTAACTCTAGTTCCTGGGGATCCAGAGTCCTTTTCGGCCTCTGTGGGTACAGAATGAAGGTGGTATACAAAAGCATGTAGGCGAATAAAAATTAGAGTAAATACAATTTAAAAATAGAGTAAAATTTTTTTAAAATGATATTTAGGAGATCATGTATTTAAACAGACCTAAAAATTATACAATATAGCCGGCCATGGTGGAACATATCTTTAATCCCAGCAATCAGGATGCAGAGGAAGGTGGATCTCCATGAGTTCAAGACCTATTCACTATGTAAACAATCTAGTGAATTCCAGGCCAGCTGTGTCTGGAACCGAAGAAGGACCATCTCAAAACAAAAACATCATACAATGTATATCAAAACATCACATGAAGGCGGGCGGTGGTGGCGCACGCTTGTAATCCCAGGCGGATTTCTGAATTCGAGGCCAGCCTGGTCTACAGAGTGAGTTCCAGGACAGCCAGGGCTACACAGAGAAACCCTGTCTCGAAGAAAACCAAAAAATCCAAAAACAAAAACAAACAAACAAAAATCACATGATACCTATTAATATAATGAATGTAATCTGTAGATATTAATTTTAAAAGGTACTGCATATCCCTTCTGCCCCAGCTCTCCTTGAGCCATCTGTAGCCTCGGCTGCATTGAGAGCATTCTAAACCCACACAGATGGACCCTGCCAGCAAGGCCTTTAGACAGGCCAGAGGTGGCGGAAGGGAACTCTGCAGTGGGAAGCAGGCTCCTCTTCCTTATCCTCTCTACCTTCCTGACTACAAGACTAGCAGAGTGTAATCAATTACACTTTATTAAAATGAGCGACGGTGACAACAGGGAGTGAAGAGAGCATCTACTGAATGATGGCGTTCATCTGTTAGAACCCGGTCAGCAGAACACCAGGGCTATGTATGGGCTCTCACATGGAGGTAAGTCATCCTTCTTTATGATTGTATTGTACTCTGCATGGCCTTCCACTACTCCTTTGTACCTCAGAGTCAGAAAAAAAACATTTGTGAGATCGTTTAAGAGCCACAGCGTACCCTGAAGCTTGGAGCTGAACAACAAACTCCTCACTCACTCCTTTCCAAAGGTGACAGGGAGTTTGGGTTAAGGGTGCCTGGATGACAGGGTGAGGTAAAAAAAAAACATGGTAGACTGTAGGCCTGGGGACTCCAGTGACGTGACTTCTGCTCACACAGTACACGAGGCTGGTTTCCTCATTCTCACTGTAAGATGCTACCTGACTTAAGAGTTCAAGCAGCTCCAAGCGTGACTAGGAAAGTCCAGGGTTTGTCCTGCCTCTGTCAGCTTCATCGCAAGTGCAAGACAGAAGAAAGGTTCGCTCAGTTTGTATTTGGAGTCTGTCTGTTCATTTGTTGGTTTGGTGTGGTTTTTGAGACGGGGTCTCACTATGTAGCCTTGGCCCGGAACTTGCTGCAACAGATCAGCTGGCAGGCTTCCTCCCACTGCCTCCAGAGTGCTGGGATTACAGGCATGCATCACCATGACAAGTGTTGTCTTTTTTATTGTTGGTGTTATTATTAAATCACTCCTTAAAAGCAAACCGTTTTTGAGTGATTTGTGTATGTGTGTGTGTTGCCTGTATGTATCTATGTATCACATGCATGCCTAGTGCCCACATAGGCACAAAGAGGGTGCCAGATTCCCCGAAACTGGAATTACAGATAGTTGTAAGTTGCCATGTGTGTACTGAGAATCAAACCAAGAACCAAGGGAAGAACAGCCAGTGTTCTTGACTACAGAGCCATCTCTCCACCCACTACTTTTTATTCGATTCACTTAAGATTTTTTTTAAAGATTTGTTCATTTTATTTTATGTTCAAGTATTTTGTCTGCATATATGCATGTGCATTCCATGTGCTTGGTACCAGAAGAGGTCAAAAGATAGCACTGGGTCTGCTGGACCCAGAGTTAGAGATGGTCATAAACCACCGTGTGGATGCTGGAAACTGAGCCTGGGTCCTCTGAAAAGAGCAACAGGTACATTTACCTGCTGAACCATCTCTCTAGGCCCTTGATTCACTTTTCAATAGTCAATATTATGTTGCTTTCAGTATATCATTATAAACTTAAAATGTTAACTGAAAAGATAAGTGTCCAATATTATTTATATGGCATTGCCAAGTATAAAGAAAAAGAAGACTGCAGGCAGGGCATGCATTTTCCCTCCAGTTACTGATGAATGGCACCAGTCAACAGTCTGCTACAGTCAAAAGAGTTATGAGTGAGGTGGATGGTAGTTAAAAGGCAGCTTTGAGGTTTGCTTTAAGAGTCAGTCAAGCTGGGCATGGTGGCGCATGCCTGTAATCCCAGCACTTGGGAGGCAGAGGCAGGCGGATTTCTGAGTTCGAGGCCAGCCTGGTCTACAGAGTGAGTTCCAGGACAGCCAGGGCTACATAGAGAAACCCTGTTTCGAAAAAAACCAAAAAAAAAAAAAAAAAAAAAAGAGTCAGTCAACTGCCTAATGGGCTAAGAAAATTTTTAAAAAAAATTTTAAAGATTTATTTTTTAGCTTTTATTTATGTTTGTGTTTGTGCCTACCTGAGTTCATGTGTACTATATGCATTTGAGTGCCCAAAGACACCAGAAGAGGGCACTAGTTCCTCAGGAACAAGAGTTACAGATGGTTGTGCGCACTCTTGTGGGTGCTAAGATAACTTCTGAGCCATCTCCAGTTCAGAATATATAATTTAAAAAATTTTTATGTGTATGAACACTTTGCTTACATGTGTGTAAGTGTACCACATGTGTGTCTGGTCGTACGTGAAGAGGGCATTAGACTCCTCAGAAGTGGAAGTTAGAGACAGGTGCGAGCAACCAAGTCCATGCTGGGACCTGAACCCACCTCTACAAGAGCAGCCGGTGCTCAACTGCTGAGGTCTCTGTCCAACCGCAGGCTTTAAACAGAAGTCAGAAAGCTGTGCAAAGCCAAGAACACTTTACCCACTGAATGACAATGTATGTTTATGTCTTTTTGTTTTGTTTTCTTTTTTAAGATTTATTTATTTTATTTATGTGAGTACACTGTGCAGCTGTCTTCAGACACACCAGAAGAAGGCTTTGGATCCCATTACAATGCTGTGAGCCACCCTGTGGTTGCTGAGAACTGAATTTAGGAGCTCTGGAACAGCAGTCAGTGCTCTTAACCACTGAGCCATCTCTCTAGTCCTCTAAGTTAAAGTTAAGACATTTTATTTTTCTTGTTTCTTTTTTGAAAAAAGGTTTCATTTAGCCTAGGCTGGCCTTGAACTCATTTCAAGATGTATCCAAGGTTGGCCTTGAACTTTGGCTTCTCTTACTCCACTCTTAAAGACTACAGTTTATAAATGAGCCCTACATTATAGCCAATTGTAGATTAACAATTGTATTATTCATAATTACTGGAGCTACCGATAGTTTAATATTGCTTTAAAAAGCACATGCTTTTTTGTGTTAGGAAAATGACTTACTGAAGGCATTCCATGAAAAGGAAAACCCGCCTCTGGTGTGCTGAGGGAAATTAACTACCACGGAAAATGCTATCCCAGAAGCTTTCCTATTAGAGAAAATAAGCTATGAATGCCTGAGTGAGCTTTGTGAATACAATTATGAAGCAGCCATTTTGTGAAAAGCTTCATTACAAGTCAAAAACTCTCTTTCCAAACACACACATTTTCTTTGTGGAGACCCCCTTAGGATAGAGATTGTCTGTGATCTATTTAATGTTTCTATACTAGTCATTTTTAACTTCACACAATGTAAAGGGAGCAGTGAGCAAACTCGATGAGATTTTGTTTTTACTGCAGCACACTTGAATAGAAGCACAATGAGAAAAATAGAATTAAGATTAGGTAATGCAGTGTAGGAAATAGTGGGAGGACATGACCCTCAGCCAGGTAAGCACAACGTGGCTCCTTGGAGCAGGAGAGAGCACTGCAGTAACAGCCCTGCCTCTACCTCAGGTCTGAACACTAAGATATTTCTGCTGAATCAAATGCTCCCATCCCCCCCCCAAAAAAAAATTACAAGAAGCAGCCATTACTTTAATTTAGTCACTAATTCCCTCTCCTAATACCTTAATATATGTCTTCTGACCTCAAAGCAGCTTAGGATTTGAAAGCAAAACTCCAGACTCGTATTTATAAGAACTAGTATTTCCTTTGTCAGCATATTGTCGCTGGCAGGCTACACTGTTAGGGAAGAAGGACAGCCAGGCCGAGGGAAGAAGAGAGGCACAGGCTAAGTGCTCCCCTTTGTTGGTTTTGGTTTGGTTTTGATACAAATAACATATCTATAAATTAACTACCAATAAAAAGCAGAAATTAGAAGAAATTAAAAGCAAAATGATTTCCTCCTGGTTTTGATGATTAATGCTTAATAAATATATAAATTTCAAATAAGGAAGTCTTGCAGGATTTACCAGTGGTACAGATCTATTGGTTATTTTGGCGGTCGGGAACCAACATTCCCTTCTATAGGCTAAAGTGCATGGACTTACCAGGAGTTATCAGGCTTCCCCAAAGGCAAACTGAGTGAAAACGTGAGGAATAGCAGAAAGGAACAAGCATTAACTTAGAAATGAGGCTGTAGTAAGTGCAGAGACTTTAGCTAGAGCTGTTAGCATTCTGTCTAAACTCCACTCCACAGTCACCTGGCCACAGCCAGGTAGGCCTGACCCACTATAAAAGGGGTTGCGTGCCCTCCTCTCTCTCTCTTGCTCTCTTGCTCTCTCGTTCTCCCCTTCTTATTCCCACTCTGTCCCCCTCCTTCTCCCATTCCCTGTCCCCCTCTCTCCACCTGCTCATGGTCGGCCGGCTTCCCCTCTCCTTTTCTCTTCCTCTCTCCTCTTCCCTCCCCTCTCCCTTCCCCTCCCTTCCCCCCTCCCCTCCCTCTCCTCCCCTTTCTTCCCCTCCCCTCCCCTCCTCTCCTCTCTCCTCCATTCCCCTCCACTCTCTTCTATTCTATAGAGTGGCTGGCCCCTCAGTAGGCAGGATGCCTTGGAATGGGCCCGCAGAGGTACCCCTCCCTCACACCTCACCACACCCCCATAGAACATATTCCCTTCTCTATCTTTATACAAACACATCAAGAGTGTCTACACATAAGGCTTTCTGTTGGTAGCAAATTAGGTGGTTCCTCAGCAAGTCAAGACTGTACTTTTATTAAAATAGTGATAACACTTCTATTCTCAAAAGCCTGACTGGGTTGAATACCTCACACCAATTCAGACTATGACACCCTAATTACTACTACTGACCATGATCTCGATGGATATCCTTCCCTAAGAGTATTCTCCTCAAACTTATCCGTTTCAATGTATGCTACACCCTTGGTTTGTACCTAAAAATATTGTGGCTGTAGAGATGGCACAGCAATTAAGAGCACTGACAGCTCTTTCAGGGAACCCAGGTTTGATCACCAGTTCCCACATGGTGACGCACAATTATCTATGACTCCAGTCACAGGATATGTGCCATCCTCTTCTAGCCTCTTTGGGAACAGGGCACGCATGTGGTGCACAGAAATACATATAGACAAAACCTCCAGTGCATTTAATTAATTAACTAATTAATTAATAGTATTGTCAATGAAGATGCAGCTATAGCATCATAATGCAGTGCATAACTACTGTAGTTATAGTCTTTGAGAAGAGCACAAAGCATACACAATGGGAGAGACATTTTCTTCTAATACATTCAGGGAAAACTGGATGTGCATGTGCAAGAGTAAATGTAGATTCTCACAGCATCACAACAACTAACTTGTGGCGATAAAGAGATGGCTCATTGGTCAAGAATACTTGCTGCTTTTGCATAGAACTGGGTTCAGTTCCCACCACATTCACCTATGTGTGTAACAGTTTCAGGGAATCTGACACTTTGTGAATTCCCCGTGCACTAGACATCTACAAGGTACACATGCTTACATACACGCAAAGCATTTAAAATGGATTAAAAGTTATAGTAAGGGTTTCAAATCACAAAGCTATGACAGAAGACATTGGGCTGAAGTTCTTTACACTGGTGCTATCCTGTTTTTTGAACAAGACAATACAAAGTAGAAAATTTTTTAAAAATGGGACTACACTCAACTAGAAAATTAACAAGATGAAAAATAAGGGAATGGCTTAAGTATTTTTAAATGATGCATCTAGTGAAAAGTTATTAATCAAAATATATCAGAAGTATACATAATTCAATAGCAAACAAGAACCTAAACAGAGTGATTCAACTGAAGAAATGGCAGGGAACCTAGAGAAACACTTTCCCCAACAATGGCGAGTCACCAGAGAAATGGAAGTCAAAACCAACAACTACTGCTTTTAGGATAGCTACTGGCACATCTCCCAACAGAGACAGAGACAGGAGAAGTTCTATGAGTTCCAGGCCAGTCAAAGTGACACAGGGAGTTTCATAAAATAACAAAAAATGACATGTGTTGGTGAGGGTGTGGAGAAAACAGAACCTTACACACTGTTAGGATATTCATCTGCACAAGCATTATGAAAAAGAGCATCACAGTTCCTCAAAAGAGTTATTAGGAGAAACGTTCTTTGGTCAGCAATCACCTCACTGAGGAGGTCAGCATTTGTATTTGGTGGAGTTTTGTTGCTCTTTTAAGTATTTTTCTTTCTTTTCTCTTTTCTTCCTCCCTCCCTCCCTCCCTCCCTTCCTTCCTTCCTTCCTTCCTTCCTTCCTTCCTTCCTTCCTTCCTTCCTTCCTTCCTTCCTTCCCTTCTTTCTTTCTTTTGATACAGGGTGTCACTATTTAGCATTGACTAACCTAGAACTTACTGTGTAGACTAGGCTGAACTTGACCTCACAGATATCTGCCTCCTCAGTACTGGGATTACGGACATGTCCCACTATGCCCTGTGAACTCAGTATCTTGAAGGGACAGCCACACTTCCATGTTCATTGAAGCATTATTCACAACAACCAAGAATCAACTTAAGTGCCAGTTAATGGGTGGCTGCATGTAGGATATGTGGTATGCAAGAATACACATATGTATGTATGTATGTATGTATGTATGTTGTGTATGTATGTATATATATCATTCATTCATATATATGCACATATATGCTTATACATGTAAGTTAGATATGTGGTATACAAGCATGCACATATGTATATATGTATATATAGCATATTTATATGCTTACATAAGTTGGATATTAAATCATTAAAAAGAAAAACTGCCATCTGAAAGAAATTAGATGATCCTGGAGGACGTTATAGTAAATGCAATAAGCTACCACAATGAAAAAGATACTGTCTGACATCAATTATATGTATAATGTAAGAATATCAATCTCATAGAAGTCTGGTTGCCACTATCCACAACAGAGAGCAATGGGGAGATATTGGTCAAACGGCATACACTCTCAGTTCTAACAGTCTGCTCCCACATCCTAAGTACTAAGATTGCAGGCATGTCCTATCATGCCCCATCTGAATGGTTAAATTTTGAGAATGCAATGTACAGTTTGGTGATTATCATTGAAACTATGTTGTATATTGAAATTGTTAGAGTAGATACTGTTTTACCATGTAAGTATATGTATGTTCATGTGTGTGTGTGAGTACAGACATAAACACAGCACATGTGAAGATCAAAAACAACCCTGGGTGTCAGTCTTCACTTTCTCCTCAATTAAGATCTCTTGATCAGTGCTGTGTGCACAAGGCTAGCTGCCTGTAAGCTCCAAGATTCTCCTGCTTTGCCTCTCATCTCACCACAGACACACTGGTACTACAGTGCTATGGTGTGGCTTTATGCAGTAAATCCAGAGGCTCTGACCTCAGGTCCTCATGCTTCTATGACCCAATGAGCTTCCTCCCCAGACTCCCTTTCCTGTTTTGTTATCTGGGATGGGATCTTGCTGTGGTCCCACTCCACAGAATTGCCATATAATTCTGTATGCCAGGTTGTCTGACCTTCAGTTCACAATCCTCCTGCCTCAGCTTCCAGGTGCTGTAATTAGGGGCATATGCCACCGTGCCTAGCTATTTCACTTTTTATTATTGTATTCTGAACCATATATATGAAACCAGGGAACAATTTCCAATCCCCGTATTCACTAAATGAATTCCTCCTCGGGTTCCCCACAATCCTATTTAAACAGTGGAGACTGAACCCAGGCTACTATAATAGACAAGTATTGAACTTCATCCTCAAACTATTTTTGTTTTGTTGTTGTTGTTTTTGTTTTATTTTAAGACATGGTATAACTAAGTTTCCCAGGCTGGGGTTGCAGGTATGGACAACCAGGGCCAGTTTTCCTCAAATACTTTTAAAGTCAACACTGAATAAAACTTAATGGAGAAACTAGATGAAGCCAGCTTTTACAAATAATCACAGGCAAACATCTTACATTAGTCATGAATATCATAATGGGAGAAAAAGAAGTGTTTTGTTTCTGGGATGTAATTGGCCTTGTATTCTGTAATCAATATGCCATGTGAGAGTCTCAGTTTATTTTAAGACAGCAGCATGGGAGAGAAGCCAAATCTACTTAAACTTCTTTTACACCATTTTAAATCATGCTGCTATGTAAGAATTGCTATTTATGAAAGAATTATTCAAACTGCGTGTATGGTGCTGGAAATCAAACGGCGCTTCACACTTGCTGGGCTACTGCTCATACAGAACTAAGTCAGCTACATACTCAAGTTATTTAAACTGATCTCCTTAGATGGGGCACTTTATCAGATAGTGGGTTTTTGAGGTGCTTTTCTTTTTTTCTTCTTCTTTTTTTTTTTTTTTTTTTTTTTTTTTTGAGACAGGGTTTCTCTGTATAACCCTGGCTGTCCTGGAACTCACTCTGTAGACCAGGCTGGCCTCGAACTCAGAAATCTGCCTGCCTCTGCCTCCCAGAGTGCTGGGATTATAGGCGTATGCCACCACCACCCAGCTTCTTTTTTATAGTAATTACAGTAATATTAATGCCTCTGACCAAACCAAATTTTGTTGTGAAGGTCTGATTGTCTGGGTAGGAGTAAAAGAGTCAACAAGCAATACTTAATGCTATACATGTAGGAACACAATTTTAATGGCCCTTAGTTTTACAACCTATTACAGTTTTTTATCAATGGACTATAGCAATAATATAAATTTTATACATATAATGAAAATATGTGTACACACATACATGCACACACACACATACACAGAGACAGAGAGAGACAGAGACAAGAGAGAAAGAGAGAGAACCTTTTAAAAACATTGTGTCATTTAAGTTTTCTTTCTCAAGGGTTTTGTCTTTAGCAGGTACAGAACACAAGGCTGTAGAGGCAGATTTCAGGAATCTAAGAAATGACAGATGAAAGTCAGACCCAGGTGGTACCAGAGTGGGACGAGCCTGCTGGCGTCCTCTAACGCAACTGCTTTAACATCAGAGCTTCCCAGAGCCAACTTCAGATGGACCCAGCCTCAGTGGCTCTTAAGACCCCAAGGAAAGCTAAAAGCATGGCTTGCTTTTGGCCTGTCCACAGGACAATTACTCTTAATGTTCTTCCCACAGTTACTCCACGGAACACAGCTGAACTCTTGAGGCAAAATTAGGCCAGTGGGGCCTCAGTGTCCACATAGCTGGGCTAAACTTCCTGCAGACTGCAGAAGGAAGCAAGAAACGAGCTGTCCCACTACCACCGAACAGACGGCACAGGCTTAATGGGAAGTTGATAACTTATAATTAATACATGAAATCAGGCTTCCTTTAAAAACTTAATTTCATATTTTTATAGCCTTTTATTGAAAATACAGCAGGGAAAGCATTGTAGGAAAAAAAGGGCTGGACTTAGAAAAGAAAATAAATTATTTTATAATTATTATATTATATATATTATTCTAATGTATTATAATATGTAATATAATATATTATTATATTATTATATCATATATAATTATTTTATAATTATTATAATTGGGTTGAGGAGTAACCTTATACTGAGTATGTTTTTTAAAAATGTAAAAGGTTTACTTTTATTATTTTTAATTGTGTGTAGGTAGAGCTATTCCTGCATGAAGAGACCAGAGGCATTGGATCCCACAGAGCTGGAGTTACAGATGGTTGGAAACTGCCTCATATGGGTGCTGCAAACTGAATTGGGGTCTCCTGAACGAGAAGTAAGTGTGCTTAAGCTCTCCAGCTTAATGAAGGCTCTCCAGCCAGGAGCCTTCATTTTTAAAAGGCAGGAAGTTTTATTTCAAATTCACTGGTGGAATCTATAAATATGTTGCTCATTTCCTGGTTGCATAGGCCATTAAGGGTCTAATCTATTTCCTGAGCTGAAAGTAGCTGATGGGCACATATTAGAACAGTAATCAGGTGAGAAGGGCACTTGGCATCTATTTGCCCAAAACATGTTCTCAGTCGTAATTCCTTTTGGCAGTGTGTATAGCTTCTAAGGGAATCATCTCACTTTTAACAATGAGAGGTCCCTGCTTCATAAATCATGGTGGTGCCCTTCCCTGAGTGTCTTAGCAATAAGAGTACTCTTATTTGAGGTTGTTTAACCTTAACAGATATGTAATATGGGACCTGAAATGTACTATTTCATTCTCAAAAAGCATTATATTAGATAGATAGATAGATAGATAGATAGATAGATAGATAGATAGATAGATAGATAGACAGACAGATAAAGTAATATACAGGCCATGTTCAGAACATAACAAAATCTGAGATTTCTGTAGGATGGAAATAGGGGGCAGGAGAAAAGCTCAGTGTGCATGAGGACTGAGTTTGACCCACAGCACCCCTGCAAAAAACATGCCATAGTAGGTATTGCTGAGTGATTGTCAGTGTGTGTGGCAGGCAGGAGAATCCTGGAGGCTTCCTGGTCACAGTTACACTGAAACAGCTTTCTTCAGGTCAGGGATATTCTCTATTCTTTTGTTTTGTTTTTGTTTGTTTCTTTGTGTAGCCCTAGATATCCTGGAATTCTCTTTGTAGACCAGGCTAGCCTCAAATTCAGAGATCCACCTGCCTGTGCCTCTGCCTCATGAGTACTTGGATTAAAGTCATTCACCACCACTGGAGAGATTCCCTAGCTCAGAACTGTAGAATGTAGAGGGAGACGCATGAGCCCTACCTCTGTCTCACATATGAATATGCATGGGCACATGCATTTGTACTACATGGACTTTGACACACAGAAGGAGATAGAATGTAATGTGCTTCCTTTTTTATAATACTGCCCCAAAGCACAGGTTTCTGTGAAAAACTCAACTGACCTTCACTGTTCTTCCCAGGATTTTATCTCTAAGACTATCTTTGACAAGGAGCAACAAGCCCAACCCATCTGTGATGGGGCGGGCGGGGGTGAGGACAGACAGCAGCTGGTTTTGTATTTGACCTAGGAAAAATACTATTCTGAAGGCCAACAAAATTCCAAATGTGGCTGATACCAAAGATCACAGGGAGTCATCAGCATACCCACCACCCACGCATGCCCCTCTGCAAAGTTTAACCTCTGGAAACTATCTACCAGAGCGAGGCCTGGCCACTGGAGTGAAGCTAGCTTTCAGGAGCTCATTTCACAGGACCATCCCAAGAGACACTGCTACTTTTCAAACTGAGCCCACTGGGTTTAACTTCTTTTCAACCATCATCTACAAAGCATGGCCTATACAGAAGACGTAGCCCACGCAAGGTAGGATGTGACACATAAAATGAAAATGGTCACTGGTCTTCAAACACCAGCAACTGTCCTGTAAGTAGCAATCTTAACATGATAGAAATTATTCCCCTTCCATATAGAGATGTCCATCAGTGATAAAGGTATTTTATATGCATTGGCACTCAGCATTAAGATAACTTTATCAACAATATTGTTAGTGAATTGACACTTTGTCATTGTTACGTCAATACTGCCCTATTTTCTGTAGTCTTCACTTTTTACTACTGCTTTGAAGCAATCTTCACTTTTAACTTTCCCCCCTAGGTTTGATCTTGTTTAACATTAAAGATACAATCTCTACTTTTTGGTCTTAATTTGTTTTTAATGTGATTTGGGAGACTTCACTGAGCCCCTGCCAGGTTCTTTAAGTATCCTGAAGGCCTGGCATGTGCCTGTGGACTTTGTTGGCTTTGTTTCTCTGAGAATTCTGTCATCTTTGTCTGAGATGTACAGCCATGGGCATTTTTATCATGTGCATTTCTCATGCCCTTCAACATATTTTGGGGTTTGGGGCTGCATATAGTCCCTACTTTCTTTGACATGAGGACTATATTCTGTGTCTTTTGTTCTAGCACATTTGTGTGATTTTGAAGGGAGAAGAATGATGTTTTGAATTTTGCCATTTAGAAATCAGAATCTAGAATTTAAATCTGGCCAGTTCTCCTCACAATCTTATGCCTTACTTATCCTCTTTGACCAAAGTATAAGCTCTTCTGGGCCCTGCTGATATGTGTGATAACAGCATATTCTAATTCTTAGTATACAAAATATGGATGGAGGTCTATTTTTGGAAAATTTTAAAACACACTTTGTTTCGTGTGTGTGTGTGTGTGTGTGTGTGTGTGTGTGTGTGAGAGAGAGAGAGAGAGAGAGAGAGAGAGAGAGAGAGAGACAATCAAAGGGCAGCTTGTAGGAGTTCCTTCCCTCCTTCCACCAGTGGGTCCTGGGGACTCACACAGGGTTGTCAGGCTCACAGCAAGTGCCTTTACTTGTTGAGCCTCCTCATCAGCCCAGCAGAGTCTGTTTTTACAGTCCAGACTGGCCTGAGAGCTACGATACTGACGCTTCAGCCTCCTGGGAGCTAGTGTGGCAGGCATATGCTAGCCAAAGAAGGCAGATTCTGTGGTGGTGTTCTTTCAAATTATTTCCTGAGTTGTTTTATACCCATTTCATGGTCTACTAGAAAATTCTGGAAATCATGTTCTCTGTGACAGATTTCTTTCTTTCTACATTTGGTCTGCCTAAAAGCATTCCTTCTAAACCCAGTGGACTCCAAACAGTTTTATTTACTAGGAAAAAATGTCACTTTAATAATGACTTTAATTTTTCCATTTATTTATTCATTTTGCATGTTTGGGAGTGGTGAGGTAGGCACACCCACGCTGCCACAGTATATATACAGAAGTCAGAGGACTACTTGTAGACACCAATTCTCTCCTTTAATCATATGAGTTCCTGGCATGGAGCTCAGCCATCAGGCTTGGTGGCAAGTCTTTCACCCACGAGCCACCTACCTGGCCTCTAGGACATTCTCAACTCATCCTCAGCTAGTGAAATCCTATTATTCTTCTGAGGTTTAACTTTAAATGCCATTTTTTTTCAGAATTTTTTCCTTCATTCCTTAATCTAGATTATATTATTTTTGTCTGTTAAGAACCTTCCCTTTCCCTTCCTCTCATTATGATTTCTAATATATACATTATTTTATGTTATATTCTTTCCTGTTACCCTGCAAATTTCAGGAAAACAGGAATATTGTCTATTTTTGATCATCCTACTAAAGTAGCAGGATATAATAACCATTAAATATCAACAAATAAAAAATGAATTGTATAGCAACATACTCTTGTTGTATTAAGAGTAGTTTTAAATACATTATGTGGTTGATAAATACTAGTAATATTAAACAAATTTGAAAAACTTACTTTTTTTTTAACAACTAATCACTGCAGCCTTAGATAAATATGAACAAATGTCCGAGAGAGGTAGCAAGTCACTGATGCAGGAGCTACATGGCCTAGATCTAAAAATTGACTATTAGCCAGGTAGCTTTTACTAGGGATTTAACACTGTGCCCAATCTATAAACCTGTGTCAGTGAAAGTACCCACTTTATGGCATTATTTTGGTGATTAAATGATAAATATACTAGACTTGCAAACAGCACAATACAACTGCTTTGTTATCATTACAAAGTTAATGCTAACTAATGTAGGTCTTCAACAAAACGACTGTTGCTTCCCATTTCCAGCTGCATTTTTCTCCAATCAATCTCTCTCTCTCTCTCTCTCTCTCTCTCTCTCTCTCTCTCTCTCTCTGTGTGTGTGTGTGTGTGTGTGTGTGTGTGTGTGCAAAATCTCATGTGCCCAGTCCAACTCTCACTCTCCTATACTAGGTTCTAGACTCGTTAAGGTAACAGTCATTAGGGGCTAAAGAGACTGGTAATGTGCTTGCCATGAAAATGTGAGGGCATGAGTTTGATCTCCAGAATCCACATAAAAATGCTGGTGAGTGGCTCCATCTTTGTAATCTAAGTGTTGGGGGAGGGGAGGGGCTCCATCTTTGTAATCTAAGTGCTGGGGAGAAGAGGGGTTCCATCTTTGTAATCTAAGTGCAGGGGAGGTGGAGACAAGTGCACCATTAGGGCGTGTTGGCCAACCAGACTAGCCTAATTGGTGAGTTCCAGGCCAACAGACACTGTTTCAAAAAACACCCAAGGATGTGGTCTAGCTTCCATGTGCACACACAAGCACATGCACTAAAACTGGATCAAGCATCCAGGCTATTCTCAAACGCAGCACAAAGCCAAGGATCACCTTTACCTTCCTGATCCTTCCGCCTCTACCCTCACGCGCTGGGATCACAGGCATGCATAACCACTCCTAGGTTATGCAGCGGTGGGGATCTAGTCAGGGCTTCATTCATGCTAGGCAAAATCATCTACCAAATGAGATACAACTCCAGCTCCTAATTCATTTTTTATTTCACTTTTCTATAGCAAAGAAGGCTAGAATTCCATTCATATTACTTGCAAGGGTTTTTAAAACATTATTATTTCCATCAGGATTTTCAGAAAAAATTACCCTTGATCTTAACAAAAGCCCAACAATCAAATTTTTATGAAAAAATCTTGAAGCTCAAGATTCTTTATATCTTACAAACAGAATCTGTTAACTAAATAAGTATAAACAAATAATAGGTAGATTTCCTTCCTACATCTACATGAATGTATTATGCATACTATTTAAGAGCAGTAGGTGGACTTCCTTCATACATCTACATATATACATGCATCACATACTATCTAAAACAGGTAAGACAGGTTGACTAAAATCATTATAGAAATAATTAAAAACTACATTTTATCCCCTTCCTTCTGCAGTGCTTCTTTTTTTAAAAAAAAAGATTTATTTATTTATTTATTTATTTATTTATTTAATGTATCTGAGTACACTGTAGATGTCTTCAGACACACCAGAAGAGGGCATCAGATAGTTGTGAGCCACCATGTGATTGCTGGGAATTGAACTCAGGACCTCTGGAAGAGCAGTCAGTGCTCTTAACTGCTGAGCCACTGCTCTAGCCCCTGCAGTGCTTCTTGCCTACAGAACCCACACGTAAGCTGCATGGCAATACTCTTTATCTTCTCTATTTTTATGGAAGAGAAAACTGAAATGGTGAGGATGAAGACCTGCCAGAGCTGGTGAGGAAGAAACCAAAACTTGAATTCCACTAACAAGGCTTGAGGAAAGTACAGTCTTACCCCTTCGTGGGGTCTAATGGAGGAACTGCAGAGTCAGAATAAATAGCAGTCTAGGTTCCCAGAGGGAACAACTTACTATCTGGTCTTAAAAAGTAAATGAGTGTGCTTGACCACACAGCTATGGGAAGAAACGGGAAACTAATTGAGCCAGCGCTTCACATATCTGCTTAGCTTAATTAATTCTAACAATCCCCTGTGTGGTTGGCATTGGCCTTATTTCATGGTTAGAAAGACACCGTGTTCAAGGAGATTCAATAACTGCTTTAGGATCCCTTAGTCAGTAGAAACTAGAGACAGAATCAAACCTTGATGGGTCAGCCCCCCAAACCCCTGTCTTCTTCAAGAACTCTACCGAAGGAAGTGCTGTAGGCGGAAGAGTCTGTGACAGGAGCCTGACATCCTGGTGTGGACTGAGAGTAAGTGAGCTGAGCGGAACGGGGTGAGTGCATCCTTCCGAAAACAGGGGACTGCACCAAGAAGCAATTCCCCCGGGCTAGGAATTCAGCTTGGCTGGAGAGAACCTGCTTAAGATGCACACAGGAGGTAGTGGATAGAGAAAACTAGAAGGCACAGGAAGTAAAAGGCAGAGATCTGTTCTGAATGCTCCTAGAAAACCCCACTCTATCAGCCTTCCTAAAAGCCTCCCCTTCCGTGGAAAATGTCTGCTACAAACTTAAAACAGTGGCTATCCTAAAATTGGGTAAAACATTTTATTCAAACCCTGTTCTTGCTTAAAATACTCATTCAATTAAAATACACTATAGGCTTTCTTCTTCCATTGGGCACTGTGCTAGACATCCACTTGTACGATTCATTGCCTCTCCTTTAGGCAAAGAAAGGAATGGGGGAAGGGGCAGCGTTTGCATGAGGTATACAGTACTGTCAGTTTATGTAGGAGAGTCACTAGTCCAGAGCACTGAGGTAAGTCAGAGCTCTCAGTTAACATGCATACAACTGACAGTCTTTGCCAAACAAGTGGGTGGATACAAGTGGGGGTGCAGATGTGAGAAAAAGTAGGCTCTTTCCGATAATCTGGTGGTTTGGGAGAAGACTGGAGAGTTGGCAAATGCTGACAAAAATAGGAATGCATCATGTGCTAGTAGATATGGGAGGTACAGCTCAGAGCTGCTAAGTAAGACTCATGCTCAGATGGAGAAAATAGTTTCAGAGAGACCAAGAAAGCATTTCTATTCAGCAGACTAGGAAAAGAAATGGGGAAATTTGTGTGCTGAAGCCCTAACTCCCCTGTGTGTTTAAATATATAAATGTATAAATGTATAAAGCCTTTAAAATGGAATTAATGTCAAGCAAGGTGTTCCCTAGTTTAAAGCAACTTGTGTTCTTATGGAAAGAGGTTAGGACACAGAACACACAGACAAGAGATTTAAAAATGCCCACTGTGTGCCCTTGAGAGGGTCCTCTCATAAATCAGTTGAATATCCCTTGATCTTAGGCATTTAGTCTCCAGGACTTTGGGAAAATAAATTTCTGTTGCTTGAGACTCCAGGCTGTGTAAGATTCTTGGTGTGATCATTATAGTAATAGCAAGTGCATACAGACACACACACAAAAATGGTAGCTGGTAGCTTACAGACAAAAACCCAAGGGAGAAATGAAGATATGGGGGAAGTGAAAAGAGAGAAAGAAAAAGTTTAAAGAAGGGGAGGGAGAAAGAGAGAGGGGGGGGAGTGGAAGGGGAGAGAGAGAGAGAGAGAGAGAGAGAGCAAGGGAGTGGAAGGGGAGAGAGAGAAAGAGAGAGAGAGAGAGCAAGGGAGTGGAAGGGGAGAGAGAGAGAGAGAGAGAGAGAGAGAGAGAGAGAGAGAGAGAGAGAGAGAGAGAGAAAGAGAAAGAGAGAGAGAGAACAAGGGAGCAGAGAACATTTGTGTGTAGTGATTTATTTGCCTGTAAGTGGAAATTTATAAAAGTTGACAAATACGTGTGAGAAATTTCAGCCTAAACTGTTTAGGTCAAAAGTATCAAGAGATACTTTTATTGAGAGTACAGTGACCCTCAGATAAGGGATGACAGGGAATAAGGTGTGCCTGGATAGAGCAAAGAATGCATGTACTGAACTTGTGCCAAGCTGAGTAGCAGAAGATTGCCCTGGTCAACTGTGGCCCCTCTTTGTGTGGTTTGTAGTGTAAGACTCACTCACAATACAATAATCATCCCCCCCCACACTCCCCAGTAAGGATCTGAAAGAGACAGTGAGCTACATATTATGACTGGGGCAGGTAACAGTTTAGTTTTTATCATGCTATTACCAAATACTTACAGAAAAGAGAGGAAAGGCAGTCTAATTTGTGGTTTTGAAGACGCCTGCCCACAATCCTTGGTTCTGTTAATTCTTGGCTAGTTTTGCAGCAGCAGAAGATTATGGCAGCAGAAGTCTAATGGAACAAAACTTCCTACCTCACAGCAGTCGGAAAGCAGCCAGAGAAAAGGGACAGAGAGAAGATCTTTTCCCCAGAGCCTGCCCTTGGTTACATACTTTCCCCAATTGGGTCCCACCTCCTATTTTCTTTTTAATTTAACTTTTTTTTAGATTTTTAAGAAGCGTGTGTAAATGTTTTGGCTAAATACGTGTCTGTGCAGCACATTGCCTCGTCTCTGTGCAAGTCAGAAGAGGGCGTCAACCCCTGCGACTGAAGCTCTAGATGTTCACGGACTGCCATGTGAGAGCTGGGAATTGAAACAGGGTCTTTGTGTGTGTGTTTGTGTGTGCGCATGCATGCGTGTGCATATGTGTCTGTGTGTGGTGTCTCTGTAATTAGCCAGGCACGCAGACTAATGATCTATACAAGATAAGAACACAGTTTGGCTCAACATGACTCAGGAACTGGTGTTGGGTCAAATTTCAAAGTCTGACCCCGAGTAGTTTATTTTAGGTTTATTTAAGCATAGCACAATTTTCTGAAAAAAATTTCCTGGCAATAATTACCTCAATTGTGTGCACAACAAAGCTTTAGACATTATTACAACAAAACTCTTTGTAAAGTCCATGTGACATTTTCCATAAAGATGGGTAGATTGACAGAGAAAAACACACTCACAGTAAGGGTCTAGGTCTTCCCCTAGACTCCAGGGGAGTGGGGAAAGCTCTGGTGTGGTCTGGGCCTCACAGTACACACGTCACTAGGCTCTCTCTGCTCCCCACCTTCTGGACAGAAAACAGGTTCTACATCTCTCTGAAGAGACAACCCTGCATGATTAATGCTCCTGGCTTCCCTAGTGCTAATCTGAGCACAGGGACCTCTGCAAGAGCAACAAGTGCTTTAAATCACCCACCGAACCATGTCTTCAGCCCCAGCTCCTTACTTACTATCATCTCCCATAGTGCCATCTTAAATTAATCAATCAAGGGCTTAATCCATTCAGGAGGCCAGGACTCCATGACCTAGTCATCTCAGGAAGTCCGGGCATAGACACATAGACATTCTAGATCAAAGAACTGGCTCTCTGTTCCCACATACGGTAGTAATAGACAGTCCCCAAGCCAGGGAACTTTCCAGTGAAAAGACTCTCCACTTGATCATGCCCTTTAATTACAGCAAGGGATAGAACTTTTCCTCTTAGTAGTTTGTCTTTGACTGGAATTTCATAAAACTTGACAAGCAACTATCTGAAATACATGAATGACGCAAATTTTCATTTTTTCTTTTGAGATGCTGTGCTCATTTACATATTCTCTGACCACTTCAAGTACAAGAACAAATGCTTAAGAAGAGATATTACTTACCAACAGGAAGAGAAGAGGGATAGAGTAGCAAAATAAGTAGCTAGTCAGGGTACCAGATTCTGAGTGCCTACCAGTGAAATGCTAAGTGGATTAAAGGCTTGGAGAAATGAGAATATAAATAACAGTATAGCAAATACACTGTGATTATGCTTTATATCTAAGTAGATGCACTGAAGCTGCCGTGGCTGAGTGTCTAGAATATAGACAGCCTCCAATTTATATTGATTAAAGTGAAAGATTTTTCAATTGTACTGTTACATAAAAGCAATACATGTTCAGTAGAAACCATACTTACCATTTGAATTTGAAATTTTGACCTTTACCCAGTGAGTGGTATGTGTTAAATTTTCATGCTGCACTTCCCAGCCAGTCACAGAATCAAAGGGCAAAGAAGCAATATTCTACATTAGAGTATGTTCTTCAGCTATATTTGTTTCAGCTGATTACATATACAAAGTATATCTTTTTTATTTAATCATATTTGCAACCTTATGATGGGCTTACACGATTATATCTCATCTTAAGTTGTGGAACATCTTATTGAACCCCAGGCACCCAATTAGCTGCCTTCTTAAGCTAACTTAGACTAAATACACAAGAAACTAAGTTTCATTTTTATTTATGGCTAAGAGAACAAAATCAAATTCTTTACAATGGGCAAGCTACAAGAGACAGAAGAATACTATATTTATTTTCCTGTACACATCAGCACAATTAAAATATATTCTTAATATGAAATAAAATAGAAAAATATATACACGACTTAAAGAAATGTTGATCTTATAAATAGTTATGGGGGAGTTATCTGCTGTTCTCAATTAAGGAAAAGACTAGGTCTACTATCCAATATTGATAAATGTAAATCATAACAACTGGCTTAACACTTCAGGATAGTATATGAAGAAATATGAAAATTCCCTTTCAAAGCCCAAACATTAATCTTACTGAGACTGTCAATGATTGCTAGGAGAGAGTAAGATGGAGGGAAGAATAAAATTTCTAGAGACAGAGAAGCTACTAGATGAGAAAGCAATTATGGTGTCCTTGTTCTTGTTAATTACATGCAGGGAGGGAGAACACAGTACCAACGTGGATTTGTACTTAAGGGTACAAAACAGCATTCTTCACATTCACTATTTATTTTTGTAAAAAGAAAAAAGAGACATACATATAAGAAGCATTTTTGTATCAGTTTATCTTATTTTCTGTGGGAAAAGAGCATTTAAAGATATCTATGTAGAATAATTCATGAAACAATACACAGTTCACCCATCAAGTTAAATTTTAAATGTCGACATGGCTTTCTTTTTAATGAACTGGCAGACGTACATATAAGGGTAAAGATGGAATATAGAGTCAACCAACTGCCTGCAACACCCAAGAACAGCCTAGAGCCTGAGCCTCCTGTGTGTGCAGGAGGGTTGCTGCCTGAGTGTGCAAGGGGCCTGCTGCCTGAGTGTGCAAGGGGCCTGCTGCCTGACTGTGCAGGAGGCCCGCTGCCTGAGTGTACAGAGGCCTGCTGCCTGTGTGTGCAAGGGGCCTGCTGCCTGAGTGTGCAAGGGACCTGCTGCCTGAGTGTGCAGGAGAGCCTGTCTTCTAAACTCCACTGATTATCTCAGACAACATCCAACATTTACCTGCTCCCTGCTTCTTGGGAAAGAACAGAACATGCCCCAGATCTGAGGCACTCCGGGGATTAGGAATGCTATTGGAAGTTTCAAAAGAGGGGAGAGAAATAAAAGACGTGTTATAAACTGTTTCATTATCAGTTACTAATCCCACATCTCTGTATCCTAAAACAATGAACATTTCTTCAGCAAGGGATTATAGCATTAAAACAAAAGTCCAAAGTGTGTTTGTCCATATTACAGAGAGGTCTTTTCAGGAGAGGAACACAAGACACAGTTTTACAAAATTTAAAAAGTAAATAAATAAAAAAAGAACTTCACTGTTGCACATAAGGACAGAGAATGTGGTTCCACAGAGTTAATAAAACCTTCTGTGTGGCTTTTAATAATTCAGAGGAAATCTTTATTTGGGAGAGTACATTCTCATTCACATAAAACAATCACGTCTAGCAATAAATAGCAAACAGCATATAGAAATTAGAAGCAAAGTGACCTAAGTATTAATGCTATTTATAGTTTTGGTTTATAGCAAAGTTACTCTCAAATGAATTAAAATCCTTGGTTAAAAATATGGATGAAGGGGGCTGGAGAGATGGCTCAGCGGTTAAGGGCACTGACTGCTCTTCCGAAGGTCCTGAGTTCAATTCCCAGAAACCACATGGTGACTCAAAACTGTCTGTAATGGGATCTGATGCTCTCTTCTGGTGTGTCTGAAGACAGTTACAGTGTAGTCAGATAAAATAAATAAATCTTTACAAAAATATGGATGAAGGGGCTCAGCAGTAAGAGCACTGTCAGCTCTCCCGGAGGTCCTGAGTTCAATTCCCAGCAACCACATGGAGGCTCACAACCATCTATACTGAGATCTGATGCCCTCTTCTGGCATGCAGGTGTACATGCAGATAGAACACTCACATATAAAATAAATAAATCCAAATCTTAAAAAAAAATATGGATGGAGTCCTCAGAAGAGAATTCACCACTATCGTTAAAATAATGGTTTATGAGGAGTAAGATCAAATTGTACTCATCTATTCTGGAAGACTGGAGACTGACTAGCCGAGAACACAGGTCATTAAGCTAGAAGACAGTTTAGAATTTTCTGAGGCAATCAGTTAGTATAGTAACACCTTGTTGTTGGTAGCTACTAGTCCAGAAAAGAACAGGATGACACTTCTGGTGTATAAGCCCCAGGCCAGGGTAGGGTCGTCCATTTAGCCGAGAGCAGCCTCTTCACTCACCCCAGCAAAATCATTTGCTTATGCTATTTTTATTTTTTCTTCCTCACACATTTTAAAGGTTTGAACACGTGATCCGCATGAACCAGAAGCAATGATGACCCTGTCGTTAGGACAAAGAGAAGTACATTCTGGCTGACCATGAATACCAATAGCTATGGTAACAGTTTTACTGCAACCAACTAACTTGAACTGATAACCAAATGATTTTGATCATGATGTTTGAAAACTACCTTTAAGAGCTTTTTGAAACAAAGTTTTATTCCTTGAGTAACTATAAACAAGTCGTTTAACCACCTCATCTACCATTCTATTTATGGTGTCTAACAGTTCCTTTATTTATTTTCCTCCTTTTCCAGTCACTTAGTCCCATTCTGTCTTTACTTCCTGCTTAATGAGAGGTCAGTATCCCTTATGTTGATCCCCCCGCCACCAGCCTTATCTCCGTAACCTTCGGATATGCTGGGGCCAGCAGCGACCAGCATGGGAGGATGACAATATCTGGAAACTGACATGGCTACTGAGTCACTGGTAGGTTAAAACCGCCTAGCCTGGGAGCATTCACACCATAAAAATAGGCAGAAGCTGCAAATCAGGGATGCTCCCATTCTTCTCTTACCCAAGATACATCTTACTAACATACCGCTGCCCTTTGCCATGCTGGCAAACCCCAACTCAGGTTGAAATAGCTTTCTCCTCTCTCCAAATATATATTTATACCGCTGAAGATTTCTAGAAAAACTACAAAACATTTAGACTTTTTGCTACTACAGACTCATGCTCTCTTCATACAGTTCAGCAATTCTTTTGTTTTCCGCAATGCCTGAAACCTTCCCCGTGTGCTTCAGACTTCTTACTCTACTGCAGTTCCTTCATCCCAGGCCCTGCTTAACAGAAATAACACAGAGCTCCCGACGGAACAGCTCCTGTTTCCTCCTCACTCAGGTGTGCAACGGCCTTACTCAGCCATCCATCCCTTCCTGGTTTTCCTCTGTTATAATGGATGGAAGACCTAGTCTTCTAAGATGAATCTACTTCCTTGAAGGCGTTTCACTGTTCATATATTTCTTTTTCCTGTTGAATCTTCAATTTGTCTCTTTTCTGTGTTTTCTTTGCTCTCTTATATCCCTGTTAGTGTTCTCATCGACGGTTTGTCGATGAGACGTGACCATTCACCCCTCTGGTTCCTACCCCACACCTCCCCTTCCCACTGATATGCTTCCCTGTCATGAGACTGTATTTCTCTAAAACTATAAGCCAAGGCAAACACTTTTTTTCTTTAAGTTGCGTTTGCTTGGGTAGTTTATCATAAATCTAACGAAATAACTAAGACAATGGCAAGCAATCTACAGTTACAGTCCCATCTTCATAACTGTATTACTGATGTGGTTATCTTACTTACTTTATTACTAATAATTTCATTACTTTATTCCCATCCCCATCACTGTACACTCATGTGGCTATCTGACTAACATCTTCCTCACAGCACTATGAGCTCTGTGAGTTTGGAGAGCACCCTTGCTCTATCTCAGCCTCGCGTTCTTAGATTTAGCACAGAGCCCAGGACACTGCAGACGCTCAGTGTAAACGTACATCTCACTAAGGTTTTCCTCTCAGCATTTAAAGACTCAGCGTTGCCACTCCCACAATGCCTGCTGTGCCCATCTTCAGTCTTGCTCATGTGTTTACCCTCTGACTTACCTGCTGGCTACCTTGTCCGCTTCCTGTCCTCTACAGCCTTTTAGAAAAAGTGCCTCATCTCCATTCCTTCCTATTTATCCTTTGAATGATTGCCTTCTTCCTCACTCCACTGAAACTGCTCCCTCTAAGGCCATCCTTTAATGTACCTCTTGAGCATTATGTATTGTACAAAGTCCATCTCCAGTCCTCAATCCCGCACACGATTTCCAGGCACCACTGATATTTGCTTAACTCGCCTTCACCATTTTCCTCTTCTTGTGCTGAGGATAGAACCCAGGGCCTCAGATACATTTCATTGATAGCAATGCCCTTTCTCTTAACAGTCACATGTCTTCTTCTTGTGAGTTTCTCCTGCATTTGTAGTTTTGCCCTCTTCTAAGCACAGTTCACTTTTATGTGTTTATGCATTGATCCTCAATCCTTCTCTGAACACTTCCAAGTATAAACTTTTAGCTCAGCTCTTACTTTAATATCCACCTGATTACTAGATACACTACTTATTGGGATATGAGTGCTGGGCTATATACCAGCAATGTAAATAACTTAACTCATTATCACGCCAATGCATTCTCTTATTTTCTTTCTTGGTGTGACGATTACCAAGCTGCCAACATAAAAATGCCGAGTTCCTTCCCTGGCTCTCCTCCCCATCCTAGTGCTCATTAAATCATGAAGTCTGCTGATTCTATCTCTTTAATAACGCCTGTCCATCTCTCTCCAGCCCATAATAATCAGTCTTGCCACTCCTCTCTTGAAAGTGCAAGGGTGATTGAACAGTGCTGTCAGCACCATCATAAGACACCCGACAATACATTTTCCACAGAGCAGCTAGAACGACATGGTTAAAACAGAACTCTGGCCATCTCTGTCCTTCAGTCCTTAGCAGAGTTCTCAGGTCAAACCCGGACTGCTTCCCAAGCTCTGCTCACCTCGCCTGTCTTCCCGTCCCCTCGCCCCACTGCCCAGCCCCAGCCCCTCCCTCCCTAATCTCTGATCAGGACCTACATTTAAGTCTGGCATAACTATGTATTCTCTTCACCCACGGATTTCTTCATTCCCAAACCCACCCCACGCTGCTTACCTCTTTTACTCCCCTAGGGCCCATTTTAATCCTTACTTCCTGAGATCTCTCTCTCTTTCTCTCTCTCTCTCTCTCTCTCTCTCTCTCTCTCTCTCTCTTTTGGTTTTTTTCGAGACAGGGTTTCTCTGTGTAGTTCGGGCTGTCCTGGAACTCACTTTGTAGACCAGGCTGGCCTCGAACTCAGAAATCCACCTGCCTCTGCCTTCCAAGTGCTGGGATTAAGGGCGTGCGCCACCACCGCCCAGCCTGAGATCTCTTATATAGTTCCTTGTGTAAAATAATCACCCAACACCTCATCTTCCTTTCCTGACTTCCTTCTTCTAGCTAATGTTGCCTTTTGTATGTTACTTTTATCATTTTATTTTTTGAAACAGAATCTCACTATGTAGCCCTGGCTAGTCTAGAACTTGATATGTCTAACAGGCTGCCCTTGAATTCACAGAGATCCACTAGCTTGTGCCTCCCAAGAGCTGGGATTAAAAGCATGTGTCAGGCGGCGTTGGTGGCCTTTAATCCCAGCACTTGGGAGGCAGAGGCAGGCGGATTTCTGAGTTCGAGGCCAGCCTGGTCTACAAAGTGAGTTCCAGGACAGCCCGGCCTACACAGAGAAACCCTGTCTCGAAGAAAAAAAAAAAAAAAGCATGTGTCACCAGGGCTGGTGTAAATTTGTATTTCAGAACTGAATGTTTTTACTTTAACAGACTTCTAAAGTAATCACAATCTAAATGTAACCCAGGTAAATGTAATTCTCTTGGCATCTCTGGAACAACCAGCAGCAAAAAACTGTTTCAAATTTACTTCCCACAAAATTCATTTAACAGTCCCCAGCCTTCAGAATATACCTTCGATGTCTATGAGTAAACATAATTTTGGCTAAGACATTTAGTTCAGCCAAACAATTTGTGCATGCATGTATTTGTGTCTGTCAGTCTATCTTTCTGTTTTTCTGATTTGTGTTTTGAGATAGATGTGTCTAGCCTGGGCTAACTTCAAACTGAAACTGAATCAATCCTGCTTCACCTGCCTGAGTGCTGGGATAATAAGAATATGCCACTATGCTCGGCTGAGATAATTAGTCTTGACGGCCTTAGCAACTTAGCATTCAGGATGAAAATTTGAAAGGTCATTTTTGGGGGGAAGGCAGTATTAGAAAATGATCTTTTAAAATATGGGGTTCATTTGAAAGAGAAAAACAATTTTTTTCCTATTCAGTTATTTACTTTCAACACTGATTTACGTTTTGGGGCATTTATACTTTATTTTTTAAATAGGTTAGAATTGAAACTTGATATTGAGAACAGTGCTTCAAGCCCACAAGCTGGGCATGGCATCACAAACCTGTAATGCCGGCGCTCAGGAGGAAGAGCTAGAGGCCGGCGGGGTTACAGAGCAGCCAGCCAAGGCAGTGAGACCCTGCCTTTTGTTTTTTAATTTATTGTTGTATTTTAATCTTGCAGTGGACTAGCACCTGGAAGATCTCCAAATCAATTATTTATCAGGCTCATATAATTATATCTTAAGTAATGAGCTCATTAAATTAATGGAAACACTTGTTTTATTTGCTTAGTTCAAAATCTGGAGTGAGCTTGCCTCATCCTCTCACAGTACATTTACAGACGGTGAGAATCTCACGGTTCACCCAGGTTTCCCCACTTTCAGTCCATTTCTTCTGAACTGCTGCTATCCTGGTTCAGTCACCCATGAATGACTTCTGCTCTGAGTGCTCTCTCTACTTCTTTTACCCATTCGGACCCATCCTATAGCTGATGTAGGCCATCTTCTCAGAACCTAGAACATACTAGTCTCCCCTGCCACTTGACAATAAGCCTAAATATAAGAACTGGCAACTCTTGGCTCCTCTGTGGGCCCTGGGAGTTCACTTCTGATTCCACACACTCTTCTCTAGCCCCACTGGTGACATGTCATCCTTTACACTCACAGGGCCTGAGCTGGTCTCAGGACATCTGAAATGGCTCTTCCCTGCCTGGAGCATTACTCCCCAGAACAGCTTCATGAGTTACCCACTGTCTCATTCAGGTCTGACCAAGGTCTATGCACACTTGTAAAACCATCACTACTCATCCATTTCCCTTCTTCTTTTTCTACATATACTCATCTCCTTCCAACATAAATAATTTATTGTGTTTATTATTTCTTGTCTGTTTTCTCCTATGATAATATAAGATCCATAATACATGTCCTTTGGTTTAATAAACAAAACAAATTTATCTTTATGTCATGATTAAATAAATATATTCTGGAAGTATATGTACTGACATTAGGAAACTGGTTCTAAATCTTTTAGAGAAAATATGCTCACCTACCTTAATTTTCATTTGTCTAGATACAGTTTTTTTGTTTTGTTTTGTTTTGGTTTGGTTTGGTTTTGGTTTTTGGATTTGGTTTTTTAGAGACAGGGTTTCTCTGTATAGCCCTGGCTGTCCTGGAACTCACTCTGTAGACCAGGCTGGCCTCGAACTCAGAAATCCGCCTGCCTCTGCCTCCCAGAGTGCTGGGATTACAGGCATGTGCCACCACGCCCGGTTTAGATACAGTTTTTTTTTTTTTTTTTTTTTTTTTTTTTTTGGTTTTTTGAGACAGGGTTTCTCCGTGTAGTCCTGGCTGTCCTGGCACTCACTCTGTAGACCAGGCTGGTCTCGAACTCAGAAATCCGCCTGCCTCTGCCTCCCAAGTGCTGGGATTACAGGCGTGCGCCACCACGCCCGGCTTAGACACAGTTTTAGTTTTAAGGTGATTATAAGGTTTGTTTAGTCAGACACATGACACAAACCAATAAGTCTACAAGGATCTGGCAGCCGTGAGATGGCTCTGGACAGACCAAGACTCAAACTGTTAAGTACTTAAAGAAAAGGAAAAAACTACTTGGCATATTTTTCCTGCTCTGTCCTAAATAATCTTAAAACAGATGGCAAACGCCAAACACCAAGTCTGCTGTCATGGAACCTACTATGATAGCAGCCCATTCCAGAGTCCACCTGAAAGATAACTGTGTGCCTCCCTTTTATTACAATCTGAGCCCTGGTCCCTTCACAGTGAGTCCTACTAAAGGTAGAACAACTGCCATCCTAGAATGACAAAAAGTCTAGAAGCGAATAGTATATACACAACATCCCTAAAAAACACTCAGAAACCAGCAACACAGACATGAGCAAGGAGGTTCACACACTTTGCAATGTTTATGTTATTCTACATGCAAGTTATACTGTCCTCATATGTGAGTTCGTGAATCTTACTTTAATATTGCAAGCCTGCTCCATCAATCTTCTTGCATTCTCCTCTGCCCGGTATCTCTTTGGAAGTTGAACTCTAAAAAACTTCAAAGCACCTTCAAAATCAGCCTGCAGGAGGTCTTCCTTTGAGGTCTGTAAAACAATCACCAAGACACAACATCACCACACTTCGGCCTGTGCGCATTACAGAGTAAATGTATTACAAAAAAAGAAATTGATTTTCATGAATATACCATTAGATATTTTTAGTATTTCTACTATTCAGAACACACTGGCATGAGACATGCAGAAATTATAAATCCTAAAGCAATGTAAAAGACAATTATTGACAAATTAACATTTAATTTATATTATATGGAGATTATAATAGTGGATCCCCTCAAAGTTTACCAAGCTAGAACAGAGAGAGAGAGAGAGAGAGAGAGAGAGAGAGAGAGAAGAAGAAGAAGAAGAAGAAGAAGAAGAAGAAGAAGAAGAAGAAGAAGAAGAAGAAGAAGAGTGAACTCCTGGATTAGCCTGTGACTTCCCCCCATGAGGATTTTATTTACAGCGATCCAGGCCATCAGCATCACGTAACAAACACCTCATGCGAAGATGGCCTTTCACTAATGGCAAGAGCAGCTCAAGTGACGAGAACCAGGACGCAACCCAACAACTACAGAAAGCTATGAAAAAGTAAATCAAGCAAACCTCTTAACTACCGACTTCCTACTAAAAAATGTTTGCTAAATTCACTTTTTAAGAATCACCATGTGGAAATCAGTCAGAATATCTGCACATAGGAAAAAAGTCTGAAAGGAAACACAGCAGAATGTTTGCTCAGATAAAAGGACTATAGATGACTTTTTTCTTTAGATTTTGCAGTATTTCCTGCAATATTCTAGTAAAAAATTAAAAACAATGGTGGCAAAATCTCTGATACACACTAATGATTTAGGTAAAAAGGTATATAGAAATAAGTAAAAAAGAAATTAAATATTTTCACTGGGAAAAATGGCACAGGCCTGAAATTTCAATACTGAGGAGGCTGAGGTAGGTAAACTACCCTGAGTTTGAGGTCGCTGGGTTATTTAGTGAGCTCCAGTACATTATCTTAAAACATACAAGTACACTATGAGATGTTTTAAAGATGTCACTTAATTGACATGTTTTCTCTCATATATGAATGTTAACTTTTAACCTTTAGATAATGTTTTAACGGGAACATTCATAGAGCTTAGAAAACTGGTAAGGACCCATGGGGGGAGAAGCAGATCTTTCAAGAGAAGGGAGACAGAATACAGTAATATGAAGAGGTAAAAGAAATAAAGGAATGGGAAGGATCAAATTGGAAGGGCAGGGTGGAGGAGGGATAGTGAACACTGAAGGCCCTTTAAAAAGCCATATGCAAACTTACTGCTGCAGAAGCATCCTAAAATGAACATCTCTATACATATGTAAAAAGAGTTTAAATGGAGTTACCCTAGAATAAAGGGATAATACAACAATCAGGGTATTAGTATCGTCACACTACTGGACAAAAAAAATCCCAGTACCAGGAATGGGTTACCTCTTGTTGAGTTGTTATCCAGTGTGGTCCCACAGACCCACAGACACTACAGGGTATTGCTCTTGGTTATTCTTCAGAACTTGAAAGTAAGATCTTATTTTATGACATAATTGAGTCATAAAAGCTGGAGAAATAAAGTGGGTTCTGACCTGGTGGCTTGGCTGATTTTCTAAATCTGCTCAGGACCTAATTTCAACCCTGGTTCTTCAGTTCACATAAATGCAGAGAGGCTAGGATCAAGACTGAAGAATACTTCCTCCTCACACATTGGACATTTGGTCAGGTTGGAATGGCAAAGAAGACAGAGGTCACACTTGTAGGAGGGCAGTCTCAGGGGCAGTGCTCTGTGGCAGTGCTATGCATGTGGACTGCACTGAAGCCCACCTTAGGTAGAGTGTCTGGACAGGAGAAGTCAAATCACATAGTGGCTATCCACTTCAAAATGCTGTTGGCAGGCAGGCAAGATGGCCCTGTAGCTAGATCACTTGCTGTATGTACTGGCTAGTGTTATGTCAACTTGCTACAAACTAGAGTTATTTTAGAAAAGGAAACTTCAATTGAGAAAAAGCCTCCATAAAATCTGGCTATAGGGCATTTTATCAATTAGTAATTGGTGGGTGAGGGACCAATCCATTGTGGGTGGTGCCTTCCCTGGGCTGGTGGTCCAGGTTCTAATAAAGGGTAGGCTGAGCAAACCATGATGAAAAAGCCAGTAAGCAGCACCTCTCCAATGCCTCTGCATTAACTCCTGCCTCCAGGTTCCTTCCTGCCCTGTTTTGAGTTCCTGTCCTGACTTCCTTTGGGCATGAACAGTGATATGCAAGTGCAAGCCAAACAAACCTTTTTCTCCCCAAACTAGCTTATTGGTCAGGGTATTTCATTATAGCAATAGTGATGCTAACTAGGACAACTAGGACACTGTGTAAGCCTGACAACATGAATATAATCTTTAGCACCCATGTAAGGGTGGAAAGGAAAACAATTTCACAAAATTGTTCTCTAATGCCCACCTGTGCATCTGTATGCTCTCACCACACAGACAAAAATACAGTCAGTCAGACAGACAGACACACACACACACACACACACACACACACACACACACACACACGATGGTGGTGGTGGTGGTGGTGGTGGTAAGAACACTATTATCATTGGCTTCTCTAACCCAGTAGAACCCAAGATTAAAAGAGCTGTGACAATCACATAACAAGGAGGTCTGAGACAGGAAGTACAGAAACAGAACCTCAATCTCTGGAAGCTACTTAAGATATAAAGGAAGTTAAATATGATTGTAAATGTTAAAATAAATATATTCTAATTTCATCTCTGGCTAGCTTGTGATGTTGCACACGTTCTCTCCTCGTGAAAATGAGGTAAGTATATGAATACTAAGTCCAAAACAAACATAAGGGATGTGATTTGGCAAGTTACCTTTGCATTGCTTGCATATTCTTAGATAATAATATTTTGTGGTTAAGAACAGTGCCCACCCTCACTGACACTGGTAAATGCACTCGGGACACAGGGGCACTCTGGGGGCTGGAGGAGGTGGCTCCACAGGCAGCACTGAGCACAAGCATGAAGGCTTGAGCCTGAGTCTTGGCACCCATGTAAAGAGCTGGGCATGAAACTCCGCAACTACAGTGCTATGATGGGGCAGCGACAGGAGGACTGCTGGGCTTGAGGGCTAGCCAGCCTAGCTGCAGGTTCTGTGAGATGAAATAGGGTAGAGAAAGATAGAGGAGGCCCCCTGTTTTCCTCCAGTGTGTGAGCACATGCAGAGGTGGGCACACCTTCACACATCACAACATAACCCCTATTCATTCTAAAAAATAAAACACTCTCTAGTCTACGTTCTAATAACTTTTCTTGTGGATTTCAATAAAAATGATATCACTGCTGTGACAAAAAGAAATTCCACTAAGCAAAAGGCACTTAAAAACCTCCTTTTGGGGCTGGGGAGATGGCTCAGTGCCTAAGAGCACTGACTGCTCTTCCAGAGGTCCTGAGTTCAATTCCCAGCAACCATAGGGTGCCTTCGATTTCCTAGGAAAAGAACACATGGCCTCAACCAGGATCACTAGCTCTAATCCACACCAATTAATAACTACCTAGCTAGCCGGGCGTGGTGGCGCACGCCTGAAATCCCAGCACTTGGGAGGCAGAGGCAGGCGGATTTTTGAGTTCGAGGCCAGCCTGGTCTACAGAGTGAGTTCCAGGACAGTCTCAAAAAACCAAAAAAACAAAAACAAAAAAACCAACAACAACAAAAAACAAAACAAAACAAAACAAAACAAAAACTACCTAGCTATGAAGATCTTTACAATGGTTATAATTAAGTTTAGAGTTAGATAAATATTAATCCCCTCACAATGAAGAGAGGCTTAGCACATGATTTCATGATGATAAGTCTTAAGCTTTAACAGAAAGACTGACACTTCTGTAACCAAACTGTGTACCCCCAAAAGATGTCCTGGCTTCTGACCACAGAATCCCATCAAGTGGGGCTGGAGAGATAGCTCAGGGGGTAAGAGCATTGACTGCTCTTTCAAAGGTCATGAGTTCAAATCCCAGCACCCATATGGTGGCTCACAACCACCTGAAAAGAGATTTGACATCCTCTTCTGGTGTCTGAAGACAGCTACAGTGTACTTACATATAGTAAATAAATAAATATTTCTTTCTATATTCTTTGTTTACAATCTAAATGCTTTCCCCTTTCCCAGTTCCTCCCTCCCCATAAGTCCCATGATTTACACTGGAAAGGCTATAATTCCTCAACTGAAAACTTATTAACTTTTTGTTTGTAAGCATAGCCAATAAAAAGTGAACCATTTTTTCACATCTTTCTGGCAAAATCTTAAGAGTTTTTCTATAGTATTTTTGAATAATTGCAAGAGAACAGTAAACTATCAAAAGGCATGTATTCCTCCAACATTGTAAGTAACAATGGTCAGAGGTAACATCTACATGATAGCATCTAAATAAATAAGTGGTTTACCAATATATGTCTCTTGCTTTATGACAACCTTGTCATAATGTGAACTATGTTTATCCCTTACATCTTCAGAGGCAACATCACTCATTCCTCCATTTATACAGAATTATATATGATATGTTTCAGAGATACCACCTGTCAGTATGATTAAAGACATTTATACAAATTCTGCTTCTGTTTTTTTTTTCAAGTAGGTAATAAGAAATATCTGCAAGAGGTGGTTTTCCTATAATAATCTTTGAAGTTGCCACAGTAATAGGAATAAAACAGTCAAGCACACAACAGACATCAATGCAGTGTAGTCTACAGATTCATACAAGCTCTAAGTACAGTGGACCCAGGGTAAAGAGACAAAATTTACACAGTACAAATTAGGGAACTGATTTTGAACTTATTTTAATATGAAGATGTTTTGGGATTTTTGAGGGACATAAAAAGTATACACATAATATCTTCTATATTTGGGTTTTTAACATTTTAAAAAACAATAATCTCCCTCCAATGAGCAATCTTTACAGATGTTAACAATAGAGGTAAAAAGAGGAGATAATCTGCTCTCCAGTAGTTTTTTTTTAACCTTTGCTTTATTTCAGAAAAGCCCATAAACTAAAAACATATTAGAGTATGTTTTGATACCATAAAATTTTTCATTAAAATGAAATATTGCAATGGTTACTAAATGAGCAGCTAGAATATTTGCTCGAATGTATGCACATGTACAAAATATAGGTGACACTAATTTTAATGAATTTATTAAACTAATTTTAATAATTAAATAATATGACAATAACTTCTCATGTCATGTGATTGCAATAAAGAAGCCCTAGAGAGAAGAGAAGAACTCTGACTCTGAAGAGAGGATAAGTTTTTCTTCTCACAAAGCTCACTAGCAGCGCACACCCTCTGGCCATGTGCTATGCACTCCTGCTGACACCACACTGAATGTGTTTTCCCACTGAAAAATGCAGTGTAAGAATAACACATTTTCTTCTTTAAAGAAGAAAATTGGGTGGAAGTAATTCTAACATCTGAGTTTTAGTTCCAGATGTTTCTATTCTAACTCCTAAGTACTGTCAGATGAGAAATTTTTCCTCAAGCTCTCTACTAGGCAACAAATGCTGGGGAGTGTGTGGGGCAGGGGAGGCTGCATGCACTGTTTTTACACTGAATGGCCTTTCTTCTTTCCATTGTGATGTCCTATAGGATTTTGGTTGAGCTTCCCCTCAACTGTTGTAGGCCTAAGAACCTTTAGACGAGGATAAGGATAACCTTTGGCTGATGTATACGATGTTTACATCTATTTGAGTATTTTAATTCCAATAAAGAAACATGTTTGCTAAGTCATCACATGGAGTTGATGCGTCGTGGTAATATATGAGATGAAGTACTTGTATAAGTACTTGATCTACTGGGGGAATTGTTCTTTACTTTCTGTACCTTTGAGAGATAAATCACAGATTCTAAATGTCCATCCGGTATTCGCTGCTCTCCCATCACACAAGCCTCATCATTTAGTTCTCTCTGTGTCAATTAGGAACCATAAATGAAGCTCAAAGTACAGATGTGCCGCTCTGGTTGGATAAATCATCGTTTACTTGCTTGTTTTGTTTTTGTTTTTACATGAGGCACTCTGCAGCAGGCTGGCCTGGAACTCACTATGTAGTACAAGCTGATCTTTGGCTTTAGCCTCCTGAGTGCCAGGTTGTAGGGAATCACAGCTATACCTGGCTTTTGCCTTTAAAAAAACAACAACAACAACAACAAACCTAATTTATTTATTTATTTATTTATTTATTTATTTATTTATTTATTTATTTATTGGTTTTTCGAGACAGGGTTTCTATGTATAGCTCTGGCTGTCCTGGAACTCACTCTGCAGACCAGGCTGGCCTTGAACTCAGAAATCAGCCTGCCTCTGCCTCCCAAGTGCTGGGATTAAAGGCGTGTGCCACCACGCCCAGCTCAAAAACTAATTTATAATGAAGAAATTTAGTGACATTTTAAAATAAAATCAGTGCTCTGTATGTGTTTGTATGCAGTCATGTTTAAAACATGGCTAAAAAGGCAGAGTCATGTCTTAAACTTGGGTCTTGACCTCCTGACTGGAAATGGACAGATACTGCTACTGCATGTGGCAAGACGCTTCCTAGGACCGCCATCAATCCTAAATCATTAGTCAGGCCAGTAACACTGAGCTGAGCAACTAAGCCCATCCCCCATCCTACCAGAACACAAGCTACACTTTGAGTGGTAACTTCTTGTACAACAGATTCCAATTCACAGCCACCATGTTAATTAAAGGACTCCTCACATGTTAATTAAAGGACTCCCCAAATGTAAGCTACATACAACCAAGGGTTCTATCAATAATCTTTCAAGGGCAACTGTGTACAACAGTGCCAGAGACTTCCAAATGGTCACAAATACAGCTCAGCATGTGTTAGTCACATGCCATACAGTTAACACTATTTCCTAGGATCTATAAGGTAGAGTCCAAAAAAGCCTGAGGAAAGCACTCAGATACACTTTAGATACACCATTTGACATGCAGATCTGTCCATCTGCAACATAGGGACATATGTAACCTCCCTAAGATCTCAAGTTTGGAGACAAACTCCCTGTGGATTTTATTGCTAATTAAATGTTTTTAACTAGAAGAGACATCTTTTAAGCTATCAATTCATGTTTTACTTCAAAATACTGAAAACGTGAAAGTAAAATAGGCTACCCCAGGGACTGTGAAGTCATCAGTAGAAACCCTGAGTCTCAGGTAAGCAACCCTTAAGACTTGGAGATTTGTTACCCCAAGACTCAGAGGTGCAAGTAATTTGTTTAAATGTATATTAGCAATTTCTAGTCCCAAAATTTCTGGACTTAAAAATAAAACTCATTTCTAATACATGAGAATCTTTCTGTTTTCTCCCTTGTAATTAAACTGTGAATCAGGAAAGCAATGGTTTCACCTAGGCATTAAAACATATGTACTCATCTTTGTAAAAATTCTTCCCTATGTGGAAAAGAAATTGTCATATCTCTCAAATGACCATCCTATAATTTTATACTGCTCATCACATCTAACTTCATCTTGCAATAATCAACTGACTTTTTCATGGTGGGAAATGTCTCATACCCATGGCTACAGAATGTCTGTTATGATCAGACAGAAGAAATGGAGGAGGAGAAGTCAGGATTAAATCCAGCCAGATAAACACTGTGCTGAAAAGATGGGCATCTGAGAGAATCATCTACATCCAGAATCGCATTAAAATTCCATTCTATAACACAGAAACGCTGTTTTTTTTTTTTATTTCCAATTACCAAATGATGGTATAGGAGCACTGTAGACCAATTATATCACCCAACAGTTGCTAGGTACAGCTCTGGAACCACTGAGGAGAAACCCTGCCACAGCAATTGTGGGTATTTAATTTTAACCCTTGGTAGGAAGTGAAGAAGGCTGATTTTTCTCTTATTCAGAAAATTAAATAACTAACAAGCCAGACTTCTCAGACTCAGGACAGACCCAGCGGCTGTATGCCGCTTTATAGACACATAGTTCAATCACCCCAGCAGAGAAACCTGCAATTTCGTACCCAAGGATTTTTAGGTAATAAATCCCCATTGCCCAAATTTAATTGGCAATAATGTGAGGAGGTTGAGAAGCCAGCCTCACATAGTCTACATAGATGGCTATTTCTGTTGTAAAATTTAACCCTTTGGAGGAAAAAAAAATAACAGAACACCCACATCAAGTTTTGGGGTTTTCTGGTTCATTGCTGAGCCTACACATCCTGAAAAATGTTTTTTCCCCTTGCCACAAAGATAATGCCACTGATGTGACCCTCGGCTCTGAGAAAAGAGCCATAATTTCCTATAGCCAATTAAGGAGTGGCATAGTCCAGGCTTCAAGGAAGCTACACAGCAGTGGCCACTCAGCCCTCCCTCTCAGTAGAAAGGGTTGAAAGGGAAGAAAACAGGAACCCACAAGCCTCCAGAGGGACATTCTCATAGAGGACTACACAGACTCTCTACAAATTACGTTCAATGAAAAACAATCTCACCGCCAGAAGCCGTGGCACAAACAGCCGATGCCCCATGCCCAGAAGTTCCAGCACCCGACACGCATACTCATTCACCAGCTTGCTCCGCTCGTCGTGCATGTCCTGGGACTTTTTGACAGGAGGTGTGAGCTTAGCAGCTGGGGCTGGGCAGGGCACCCCTTCTTCCATGAGCAGTAAATAGGTATCCAGAATGAGAAAGCTGGATCTCTCATCCACAATCCTAAGAACTGCAGATAGAGGGGAGCCAGGCTATGTCTCCCCAGGAGGATGCACAAAATGGTCTATGATGGGAACTGTCAGCTACTGTCGCCACAAGAAAAACATTTTGTCTAAATTATCAACTATGCACAAGCCCTGGAGTAGACTAGAGAAGGAAATCAAAGGCTGCTGTAAATAAAAAATGGCAAAAGCTATTGAATCCTGGAAAAATAGCCAGGAGCAGAGCCGGAAGAGTTCACATGCATGTGTCAAAATGGACAAGCTTAGAGGGCTCTAGCATGTGTGACAGAGAGAGGGAGGTGTGTGTGTGTGTGTGTGTGTGTGTGTGTGTGTGTGAGAGAGAGAGAGAGAGAGAGAGAGAGAGAGAGAGAGAGAGAGAGAGAATATCTGTGTACAGGCAGGCGAGCAGGCAGCAGTAGCTGTAGCCAGGAAGCCAGGGCAGTTGTGAAGCTGCAAGGAGAAAAGGATGAGCTCATTGCAATCCGTGATTCCTGACAAGCAGCCCTGCCGCTGCTGCTGCTGTCGCTGCTGCCCGTTACTGCTGCCGCCACCGCCACCGCCACCGCCACCGTGCTGCCTCTAGCTGTGAATCAGTAATGAAGGGGTAAGAAAGGAAGGGGAGCAAGCAGAGGGGGAGGTAGGTGAATGAGCATGCAGAGCGAGTCTCAGGGGAGAATGCTGTAATAAGAAGCCAATGGCGAGCCATTGGACAGATAGGCTTTCCCCTCCCAGTCCACCTTCAATCAGCGTTAGTCTGACAATTTATGCTGTTGAATCCCAAACACAGACAGATGAACTAGATTTTCCTAACATGTGATGCTAACAGTAAAATCAGACAGACAGACAGACAGCTAAAAGGCTGACCATATTCACTCTTGCTTTCTAGCAAGAACACAGATAGAAATCTGATCTTATGCTCTGTGTTTAAACTGGGAAGCTACAATCCTTGTCACATTACTGAAATCTGCAGACTTGATAGGTGTTAGGGTAAAATGACAGAATGTGAACAGAGGAACATGCACCAGTGTTCAGTGACACGCCCTCAGGCTGAAGTGTTTAGGAAAAGACTGACTTTTACTAATTGCAGGGTATACAGAAGCAATACACTGGGAAGGCTGGCCGCATTTATATACATGTAACACTGAAATGCAAAAGCCTACAGCATAATACTGAGTACTAGTTAGCAACTGTTAAAGTTGAAATTCATAAACTTTCATATGCCACAGACCTTTATAAACAGCAGTTTTAAACACCAATTTAATTCTGATGTTCTATTAGACAAAACAAAATATAGTTTTGACCATCTCTGATGAAATAAATTCTTCCCTAGTGAGGCTGCTAACACCAGGAATCAAGCATAGTTTAAAATTTCTAAATTTCCAAACTGGGCAGTGGTGGGCCACGCCTTTAATCCCAGTATTCAGGAGGCTGAGGATCTCTGAGTTCCAGGACAGCCTGGTCTACAGAGTGGGTTCCAGGATAACCAGACCTAAACAGGGAAAAGAAAACCTGTCTTGAAAAACATGCATACATGCATGCGCGCGCGCGCGCGCGCACACACACACACACACACAAGACATATATATGTAAACCTCCAAAATAAAGTAAATAATCAATTGTAGCAGAAAGCAGGCAAAAGCACAGTATTACCTTCAGGATAGTTGCCTAAATCATCTTAACAGTGTGTCCTATGTCCAAGCGTCCTGGCCCCTTGTTTTTGAAGCTGATCTCTTAAAAGAGATACTACCATTTTATATAAAGTTTTATCATGGTACAGGAAGTAAGGCTAAGAAGACACCCCAAATGTTTCCTTCTTCTTCCTCCCTCCACCCTCCCTCTCTCTCCCCCCATCTCTCTAACACACACACACACACACACACACACACACACACACACACTCGCGCACACGTGCACACACGCGCACACGCGCGCGCGAACACACACACACACACACACACACACACACACGCATGCACACACACACACACACACACGCATGCACACACACGCGCGCACACACACACACACACGCATGCACACACACGCGCGCACACACACGCGCGCACACACACACACACACATTTAAACTCCAATGATTAGTTATCAAAGAACACTCCAGTATGTTTTTCCTATATAAATTAGAAATGATAAAAAACTTCCTTCAAATATTCTGGTAAAAATAAGTAAAAATGAATCAAATTATTGTAGAACCAAATGATTTGGTTATGATGCTTACAAAATAAAATTTAAGTAGTAAATGCAATAATGAAAATATAGTATCAACAAGAAAAGTACTTACTATATTTTGGTGCATTTGATAAAGACTACATACATAAGAGTCATTCTAACAGATAGTCATAAACCTCAGTTTCCCAAATATCCCTACCACACCATTCCTCAGGAATCCACCATGCATGCTTTTAGTTTCCCACATTTGACCTTAGTCTTATTTTTAGTTGACCTTTTGGAAAGAATCTTCATCAATACCAAGAAAAATAACTATTATAGAGCATCATTCAGCTAAGTGGAAGACTGGATTCTGGACATTTTTATAGCAATAAAAGAGCCAGAGCTTTCTTCTTCTGTCTTCCAAGCCCATAATACCATATTTAATGGTCAAGTGAGTCAGTAACAAATCATAGAACATTTTCTTTTCTTTTCTTTTCTTTTCTTTTCTTTTTTCTTTTTCTTTTCTTTCTTTTCTTTTCCTTTCCTTTCCTTTCCTTTCCTTTCCTTTCCTTTCCTTTCCTTTCCTTTCTTTTCTTTTTCTTTTTCTTTTTCTTTTAGTTTTTTTTTTTTTTTGAGACAGGGTTTCTCTGTGTTGCCCTGGCTGTCCTGGAACTCACTCTGTAGACCAGGCTGTCCTCGAACTCAGAAATCCACCTGCCTCTGCCTCCCAAGTGCTGGGATTAAAGGCGTGCGCCACCACCGCCCAGCAGAACATTTTCATATATATATATATAATTTTCTATATTCTTTGTTTACATTACAAAGGCTTTCCCATTTCCAGTCCCCCCCTCACCATATGTCCCATAAGTCCTCTTCCCCCCACCACAATTCCCCAATCACCCGCCCCTCCCCACCATTTCTCTGTTCTGGTACTCTCCTACAAAACCGGATTTAGTCTTTTCCGGACCAGGGTCCTCTCCATCCCTTTTCTTGGGAATCTTTTGCTTAGCTAATTGTGTCTTGAGTATTCAGAGCTTCTGGGCTCATTAATATCCACTAATCAGTGATTGCAATTCATGTGAATTCCTTTATGATTGGGTTGACTCACTTAGGATGATATTTTCCAGATCCAACCGTTTGCCTACAAATTGCATGAATTCATTATTTTTAATTGCTGAGTAGTATTCCATTGTATAAATATACCACATTTTCTGTATCCATTCCTCTGTTGAGGGACATCTGGATTCTTTCAAACTTCTGGCTATTATAAATAAGGCTGCTATGAACATAGTGGAGCATGTGTCTTTATTGCATGCAGGGGAATCCTCTGGGTATATGCCCAGGAGTAGTATGACAGGGTCCTCTGGAAGTGTCATGCCCAATGTTCTGAGGAACCGCCAGACTGATTTCCAGAGCGGTTGTACCATCTTGCAATCCCACCAACAATGGAGGAGTGATCCTCTTTCTCCACATCCTCACCAGTACCTGTTGTCTCTTGAGTTTTTAATCTTAGCCATTCTGACTGGTGTGAGGTGGAATCTCAGGGTTGTTTTGATTTGCATTTCCCTGATGACTAATGATGTTGAACATCTCTTAAGGTGCTTCTCAGCCATTTGAATTTCTTCTGGTGAAAATTCCTTGTTTAGCTCTGTAATCCATTTTTTAATAGGATTATTTGGTTCTTTGGGGTCTAACTTCTGCTCTAAGATAAAGAATTGACAAATGGGACCTCTTAAAATTACAAAGTTTCTGTAAGGCAAAAGACACTGTCAGAAGGACAAAACAGCAATCAACAAATTGGGAAAAGATCTTCACCAACCCCACATCCGACAGAGGGCTAATATCCAATATATACAAAGAATTCAAGAAGTTAGACCCCAAAGAACATTTTCTTAAGAAAAAGATTTGGGCCGGGCGGTGGTGGCCTTTAATCCCAGCACTTGGGAGGCAGAGGCAGAGGCAGGTGGATTTCTGAGTTCGAGGCCAGCCTGGTCTACAGATTGAGTTCTAGGACAGCCAGGACTACACAGAGAAACCCTGTCTTGAAAAACAAAGAAAAACAAAAACAAAAAAAAAAAAAAGAAAGGAAGAAAGAAAGAAATAGAGAGAGAGAAAAAGAAAAAGAGAAAGAGAGAGAGAAAGAAAGAAAGAAAGAAAGAAAGAAAGAAAAGAAAAAAGAAAAAGATTTGGTGTGTGTGTGTGTGTGTTGGGGAGCACCCTCATAGAGGCATGAGGAGGGGGAGAGGATAGGGGGTTTGTGGAGGGGAAACTGGGAAGGGGGATAACATTTGAAATGTAAATAAATAAAATAACCAACAAAAAATGGAAAAAGATTTGATTTATATAGTTGCTTAAAACTTTAGAATAGCAACTTTTGTGCTAACTAGTTCATAATACTATACTTCTCAAATTTTCTTACATTCCCATAGAAGACTTTGTTCAAGAAATATCCTTATGATAACAAGGAGTGTGGCTAAATCATCCAGAGAAGAGGAAAACCTTTCTTTATCCACCTAGCTTCTCTGCCAGGAGTTCTGCAAATAAATCTGACCACAGGCAGGACAACAAGGGACAACAGTACAAGTCACCACCTGCACAGACACATGGAGGCCCTGGGTGTTAGGCGCTCAGTGCAGTGGTGGATCCCGGGCCTGTACAGCATCTTAACAAGGAGCAGTATTGTTTGCAGAGAAGTGACAAGGCAGAGGGAAAGCATGTGGAGCTTCTAGGGTGCCAAATCTCAGGAGGATAAATACATGGAGAAACTCCTGCAGAAGAGGATTAGCCAGAAGACTTTTGAATACACTCTGCATTGTAGATTATCCATGCCATCTCATCCCCATTCCTGAAGCTGCTAGCAGCCCCTTCCTGGTACAGGGAGTGGAAGGAACATCTTCACAAGGGACATTTATGTTCTACTTTTAAGCAAAGAATTCATCTTACATCAGCCTTTCACATCTAGTTTAGAAGAATACTTACATTAGAATCAGAATATGGTACCCTATAAACCCTTTATATTGAGAGACGAATATGGGAAAGTGCCAACAATTGTCCCAAAGTCATAGTACAATGACTAGATATGTTATTTTCTGGTTTTCCGGAATGCAGGTGGCCAGTGATGTGGTATGCTGAATGAAATGTCCCCATATAGGCTACACATTGGGAGTGGCATTGTTTGAAAGAATTAGGACATGTGACCTTGTTGGAGTAGGCGTGGCCTTGTTGGAGTAGGCGTGACCTTGTTGGAGTAGGTGTGGCCTTGTTGAAGGGAATGGGGGTGGGCTTTGAGGTTTCCAAAGCTCAAGCCAGGCGCATTGGCTCACGTGCTTCCTGTTGCCTGCCAACCCAGATGTAGATGTCTCAGTTATTTCCCCAGCACCATGTCTGCAGGCTTAGCACCATGCTCCCTGCCATGATGATAACAGACTACAGTTCTGAACTCGAAGCCAGCCCCAATGAAATGTTTTCCTTTGTAAGAGTTACTGTGGTCATGGTGTCTCTTCATAGCAATAAAACCCAAGCTAAGAGAGATAGAAAAGACTTCACTGGAGTCTTGTACTTGGGAATGCTTGGTATGAGGCATTCTACTGCCAGGCATGCTTAGGTCAGAAAAAGATTTACACTGTGAAATGAAAAAAAAATATTTGACTACATTCACAGGTCTACAACTGTGAACACTAATTAAAAAAAAAAAAGGTTAGGTTTAAAAAAGAAAGAAAATGTTACAAAGATGAGAAAGCAAATACATCCAAAGAGGAAGATACAACAGGGTCTATCAGACACCAATAGAAGAAAAAAGCCCAGGATATACTATGATGTAGGCATGCCTTGTCTGTAATAGATGAGGACAGAGGCAGGCTAGTGGGACTATCCTAATCCTTAAAACGTGAGTAGAGAACTAAGTACATCTCTCTAAGAACACAGGAAGGTGCTGATCATTAAACCATCTTTTAGTTACAGTTATACCAGCTCCACCACCAGTAGCAGCACCATCACCACTTCATTGTGTTACATGTCATCACATCCAGAACCTCCTAAGTGCTAGTCAAGTCTATATCTGCACAGCCATATCTCTATCCCTTAGTTATATTCACTAGCTATATTCATATGGAAACTTCTTAACACTCTTTTAGTCTCAATAAAATGATAAGACAACCTACATGGCCAAAATGCTCTCCAAATTTATTAAGATGCATATATAAAAGAATCTATTATAGAGCCTAGCACATGGTTGGTATTCAATAGCTAGTAGTTTTCTTCATTGTTACCTGGAAGTCAGGTAAAACAGGAGAAATGTATTAAGTGTTGTGTTTACCTGGATTATGATTAAGAAAGATAAAGAGAAATCTGGGCATATTAACAATAGAAAAAGAACCAGCAAAAAACTGATAACTATTGCCAGGCTACCCGCACCTTTGGCTCACTCCAAGTCACAGATTAGGTACCTGTGCTTTTTCTACACTAGGGGTAAAGGTGCCATAGCACTATTCTCAAGCCATGGACTGCGAAGTGAAAGTATAAGAGACATAAATCCTTTCCTACCCATGCTTTTGATCATGGTGTTCTATTACAGCAATAAAAACCTGAAGGAAGACGGTGTATTTAGAAATAAATATATATATACATAAACAATTATCACTATCAACATCATGAACTTACCCCCATCCCTCAAAACTCCTTGCCCCACTCTTTGTTTTCAGTTAGAGCTTATAATACGAGTTCTATCACAGTAAAGTATTTTATAACGAGAGAGTAAGTCTATCCCACATGTCTTGTGACATTAAATAAACTAAAGCGACTCAATTTCTTTTCTCTTAAGTAACTTTCCCTGCTTCTCATTGGGTGTCCCGTGCTGGTTTTATGACCATTATTCACAATCCTCTCTGCTGCCTCGGGTATATAGGTGTTTAGATAATGTCTTTCAATATAGTGCTGCACACATTGGAAAAATATTCTCGATCTTACAACCCAGTTATAAAATATGAGACCTTAGGTTCTAGAAGATGTCAAGACCTAAAAACGTGTATATTCTATTGATGAAAAGACCAAGACAAAAAAATAGGTGACTGGTCACAGCCATGAAGCTTGCATGAAGCCAAGAACATACACACAGCAGGGAATTGAGTATTTCCACGGTTTGCTACTTTTCAATTAGCCTATGATGAAACCATCTTATTACAATTATGCTCTACCTTTGTATCTACACAGAATTGGTCCAAATGTGTACCTGCCAGCTCCTTAAAAAGAATCTAAGTTCATAAGGGCTGGATGGGAGGAGGAGCCCAGGCAGAGGGGATCTACTTCTGCCTCACAACAGTCACTTTTAAATATATACGTCTGGTAATAGAGCACATCTAAACTTCAGTGACAGACTGTCCATTCCAGTCAAACATTTCTGGCAGCTATAATCGTGCAAGCTCTGCCGAAGTCCATTCACACAAGGGCTTCTTTCTTGAAGCCATGTCCATGACATAGGTTTGAAAAGGAACACAATCTTGGGTTTTTCATCACCTTTCCTGGGAAATATATATAAAGCTCATATTTATTTTCATGCTTCAGCAGAAGGTACAAACATATGTTAAAAGAGGCTTTTAAAAATTAAAGTTGGAAGTCGGGCATGGTAGCGCACGCCTGTAATCCCAGCACTTGGGAGGCAGAGGCAGGCGGATTTCTGAGTTCAAGGCTAGCCTGGTCTACAGAGTGAGTTCCAGGACAGCCAGGACTACACAGAAAAACCCTGTCTCGAAAAACAAAACAAACAAACAAAAATTAAAGTTGGAGCCGGGCGGTGGTGGCGCACTCCTCTAATTCCAGCACTCTGGGAGGCAGAGGTAGGCCGATTTCTGAGTTTGAGGCCAGCCTGGTCTACAGAGTGAGTTCCAAGACAGCCAGGGCTATACAGAGAAACCCTGTCTCGAAAAAAACAAAAAACAAAAAACAAAATTAAAGTTGATTAGATTAAAATGACACAGAATCTAGACTAATCTGTGATCCTCTAAGATCGACTAGCATTTCATTCTTACTAGAATTTATGTATGTGTTTTGTTACTGTGAAAATAATGGGTATTGTACTAATCTTGTAAATTGCTAATTATCTCACTTTTTTCTGGTTCATCTCCAAGTATCCATTAGACTGGCAATGTATGCCATCTTTACGGATGTGTGGAATGCCAAAGCTAGTTTAGCAGCTGCCATAGTGAAAAATAGTATTTTCTGTAAGGGATTTATATGGGTCAACTCCTGTATTACAAGTGAATTTGTTTCTGCAAAATGAATATGTCAAGATGGAGACTTTAATTTTTTTAAAGTAGAAAGTCCAAGTTGTAATTCGGTACAGAGCCCCTTCATATTCTACTCCACCAGCGCATGCTCATTCACTCATAACTTCAAATGGAATTACTAGAATTCAGAGTTAGCAAAAAGAAGACAGGGCCGCAGGAGTGGAGCTGAAGCTTCCTTTAGTCTTATGGTGGTGATTACTCTGTCCTTGTCCCTTGTGAGTAGAGTGCTTGTCCACACTGAGCATTGTACAGCCTGTGTCACAGGTGGATAGTAACACATGAGTGTGTGTGTGTGTGTGTGTGTGTGTGTGTGTGTGTGTCCCTACTGAACCGGCTCTTTTTACCTATGGCAGGCTTTTCCTCCTGAGTAGGCCTTAATATAGCAACTTGCACATCAAATAACTAAAAGTATGGATAAATCCTTCCTCCTTTTTTATATGATAGATTATTAACAGCCATGAACTATGCTAAGGACACATTGTTAACATGTGTTAATATGCATTGACACATTTAATCTGAATAATTAATTGTGCCCATTTCACTCAGGGAGCATCTGAGCTTAGAAACATTAAGTGATTTGACTGAGGTCATATAGCTAGTGATGGGCTGAGGTTGTTACCCCATAATATGGCATCGTGGATGTTTTAGAATGAAGGGTTTGAGAGACGTCGGGAGAATGCTTTGCCACCATGTATTAAAAGCAACTTGGCTTCCATCACAGAGGTCCTTTCTAAGGATCCTTGGAACATCACATCTCTGTGCTGTCAGGGATGCTGAAAGGGCCTACTGAACAGGCCTTCCTAAAATTTCCTTGAATTTACCATTCTTAGTACATACCTTTTTCCTGATAATTTTTTCTCTACTCCTCCACTCTTTACCAAATACAGCATAAGAATGTTTGAATTTGGGCTAGAGAGATGACTCAGTGGTTAAGAGCACTGACTGTTTTTCCAGAGGTTCTGAGTTCAATTCCCAGCAACCACATGGTGGCTCACAACCATCTGTAATGGAATTTGATGCCCTCTTCTGGTGTGTTTGAGGACAGCTACAGTATGCTCATGACCCATAAAATAAATAAATATTTCTTTTAAAAAATGAAAAAAGAAGCTGGGCGTGGTGGCGCATGCCTGTAATCCCAGCACTTGGGAGGCAGAGGCAGTCGGATTTCTGAGTTCGAGGCCAGCCTGGTCTACAGAGTGAGTACCAGGACAGCCAGGACTACACAGAAAAACCCTGTCTCGAAAAAACAAAAAAACAAAAAAAACAAAAAAAAAAAAAGAAAAAAGAAAAAAGAATGCTTGTGTTTAAACATTACTCTGGGTTCTTGTTTCCTTATAAAGGATCCTGTATGATATATTTTTTTTTGGTTTTTGGGGTTTTTTTGTTCTTGTTTTTTGAGAAAGGATTTCTTTGTGAGGCCTGGATGTCCTGGAACTCACTCTATAGACCAGGCTGCTCTGCATATAGATCTGCTGCCTCTGCATCTCGAGTGCTTGGATTAAAGGTATGGGCCACCACCACCTGGCTATGATATAATATAATAAAAACACATGATTTACTCTTTTTCATCTTTTCCTATATGTCCCTGTGAAGAGAATTTAGAAAGGTAAGAGGAAAGATGCTTCTCCTCCTATGTAAACAAATAGTAGCTGCAATTACAGAAAACAGCTAAATGTTTGGAACTTATTTTGAGTTGTTTAAACAATGAAGGAAGTGGAGTTAAAAGGTTGGATCCTAGAAAGTAATCTGGTGGACAGGGCAGTTATAAAATACTGAGGAAGACTGAAGAACCATGGTATTTTGGATCTGGTAGAAAAGACAAGTGCAAAAGAAGACAGTTAAGACAATATTAGGGAGTAAAGTCTACAACACGCAATCTTAGCCAGGCTTTCAGATCTGCGTGCTTCTGCCTCCCAAGTGCTGGGATTAAAGGCATGTAATACCATGGCCAGCTAAGAATACATTAAAATATGGGGTTTTTTGTTGTTTTTTTGTTTTTGTTTTTAAATTGAGAAAGCCAAATCTTTTTTTTTTAATTTTTTGTACATCTTCAATTTTATAAGAAAAATGTTTATACTTCTTTTTTCATAAATAGTATTTTTTTTAATTTTATTTTCTATATTCTTTGTTTACATTCCAAAGGCTTTCCCCTTTCCCAGTTCCCCCCCCCCCCACCATACGTCCCATAAGTCCTCTCCCCGCCAACTATTCCCCAATCACCCCCACCACCACCATTTCTCTGTTCTGGATCTACAAAATTGGATCCAATCTTTTCAGGACCCTGGGCCTGAAAAGCCGAATCTTGTAAGAATGATCAGGTCTCTTCTCATATAGCAGCAGCACCCTACTGAAACTCTGCAGAGTCCCAGCTAACTGACTTGATGGTGCCAGGAAGTGGGAGTCTCACTGGGAGTCAAGCCCTTTCCCTGTCTTCTATCTGGGAATTAGAACACCTTCTGTGATGGAGTGCAGCCCCTAAGCACCCCATCATCAAAAGGGTGAAAAAAAAAAGGAGACCACCCCTGCCTTTTGGGCTCTGGTTCCCTTTGATGGCCCAGGCAGCATGCTGTGTCTGTCTCTGGTGCTGGGGCCTCAATTATCCTCTGAGCTAGCCACGCTGTTGACCTTTTGTTTGTCAGTAAATAGTGACAACAGCTCTTCTAACAAGTTCTCCAGCAATCCACCTAAGTGTCTTCTTGAACCTCCTTTCGCATCGAAACAAAGCCAAAGCCAAAGACCATAAAGGTCTATAAGGTAATCTAGGACCACTGATGTTCTTAAACATTTCTATAGCAATAAATAAAAAATGTTGAGACAATCTCATTCACAATATTTAACATAAACACAAATCCAAGCATAAACTTAATTCATGAACTAGATGGACTTTAAAATGCAAACTACAAAACACTGATGAAATACATGAAGGAAAACACACATACAAAAATGGGGTGGTACTCCATGTCCATGAACTGGAATGATACTGTCAAAAGGCCCATACAAGGTCAGGAAACTTCTATCAAATTCCAATGACATTCTTCATAGGTTTAGAAGAAAAATTCATGAAAGTAATGAGGAAGCATCAAGAAGAACAAAGCTGGGAACATTTACAACACCTAACTTTAATAGACACTGTAGAGCACTACGAACGGAAGCAATGGAACACTGATGAAAAGAAGAAAAAGAAAAGGACCAATAAAGAGAACTCAAATATCACAAAATAAATCCACATCTGAGCCAAATGGTTGTAACAAAGATGGAAAGAATATACTCTTGAGAAAGAATACCTTCGATAAATGGTGTTACAGTGCACTAAGGAGATAGTTCAGTTAGTGTGGTGGTTTGAATAAGAAAGGCTCTCAGAGACTAATCTTTGAAAGCTTAGGGAGTAGCAATAGGAAGTGTGGCCTTGGAAGAGGAAGTGTGTCACTGGGGGTGGGCTATATCAACAGCATTTCTTATGTCTTACCATAGGAAAAAAAGTCAACTCAAACTTACATGTAACACTAGAAACTCTAAAATCCCCTGAGAGCAACAACAACAACAACAACAACAACAAAAAGAGAACTGTTTTAAAACACTGATTGGGACAAATGCTTTTTGATGTTTGGCCTCATATATAGGCGACAGAAGTTAAAACTGACAAAGGATATCCCATCAAGTGAAAATTCTTCTGATAACAAAAGAAACAACCGAGAGAGACAGGAGAACATACAGAATGGAAAAAAAAAATATGTGTTAGACGATTTAATGGCCGGAATTAATCTCCAGGGCACATAAAGAATATAAATAACTCAACATGAATAAAACAAAATAATGCAATTAAAGATGGGCAAATGACATAGACATTTATCATAAGAACACATGAAAATAACCAAAGAAATATGGAAAAGTTCAAGCTCACTAGTAACTTGGGAATGTAGATCAGGCCACAGAAGGGTGTCATCTCACCAGTTACAGTGACAGCTATGAAGCAGACAAATACAAACAGGCTAAGATGACTCGCTGGTCACTGTATGTGCAGGAGACTGCAGTTCCCATCTCAATACCCACGCTAGGAGCTCACAGCTGCCTGGAACACCAGCTCTAGGTGATCTGAAGCCCTCTTCTAGCCTCCAAATGCATCTGCCCTCGTGCATACATACTTCAAGACAGAGTTTAACAATAAAAACAAGTCACTTAAAAAGGGAACAAATGCTGGTGCAGCTGTGGAGAAGGTGGAGCTCTCATACACTGTTGGCAGAAACGTAAATCTGTGTCTCTGTTATGGAAAACACGCTGTGCAGGGTCTCAAAAAATCATAAAAATAGAACTAACATATGATCCCTACTGATATACAGCCAAGAGAATAGAAATCTGCATGCATAAGTGACATCTGCACTACAATGTTTTTTGTAGAACTAACTATTCACAGGAGCCAAGAGATGACATCAACCTAAGTGTATATCAAATGATGAATGTATAAAGAAAATGTCATACATACACACAGAGTCACACACAGAGTCACACACAGAGTCACACACACACACACACACACACACACACACACACTCACACACACTCACACATACACACTCCAAAATATCATTTGGTCCTAAAAACAACAACAACAATAATAACCCAAAACCCAAAATTCTGTCATCTACAGCAACGTGATTGAAGTGTTAGAGGTTGTGAAGTAAGTCAAACATGGAGAGACAAATATCTTATGTCCTCATGTACATATCTAGAAGCCAAGATATTATTTTCAAAAAAGTTGTCAATAGAATAGTGGCCCCAAAGCTAGGTTTGGGGCATATGCAAGCCTGTAACTCCAGCACTTGGGATGTGGAGCCAGTTGGATTAGGAAAGCAAGGATAGCAGTGTGGGCTTCATAAACACACACATGCACAAATAAAATAAAATCTGTTCTTTCTTTCTTTTTTTTATTTTTTTACTGTAGCTGTCTTCTGACACACCAGAAAAGAAGGACATCAGGTCTCATTTCGGATGGTTGCTGGGATTTGAACTCAGGACCTTTGGAGGAGCAGTCAGTGCTCTTAACTGCTGAGCCATCTCTCCAGCCCTGTTCTTTTTTATTCATGTCCCCAGAGCCCATTCTAGCAGGAACCGATGCTCTGCCGCAGCCACAGCTCACTCCTCAAGAGCAGCTTTCATCTTCCCGAGACTGGCGCCCAGGACCCTGATATGTCTCACCTCTTAACAACTTCAGTGCTGCCTGGAGACTGAGCTTCAATCCTGATCTCAGCCCCCTCCTCTTTTCCCTGTCTCACCCTCACCAATCCCTGCCCTATTGCTCCCTCCCCTTCTTCTTAAAGAAGGAGAGACCTCCTTGGGTACCACCCCACCCTGGGACATCTAGTCCCAGCCAGGACTAGACACATCCTCCCCTAGGTTGAAGAAGGATCCAATGGTAGGGAACAGAGAAAAACCTGTTCTGGAAGCATTTAGACCTCAGCCACCTAAAATTTTTTTTGAGTTCAGGATTCCCATAAACACAAGAATACTAACAAATTCATGTTCTTATCTGTTAATGTCAATTGGGCATTTGCCCCCCCAAAAGACTCAGTGAATTTCCCTACAACTGCAAAAATCAGTCAGTGCTCTCTCCACAGCTCCTTTGCTACGGTCCGGCTACGCGCCTGGCCCGTGAAGGTGTGTGTGCTGAAGCTGTGGCCGCAGCAGAGCATGGCTCCTGCTGGCATGGGCGGTGGGACAGAACTCAGTTGCCCAGCCCACTTTCTCTCAGCGGTGCTCCTCCTTCACCCGGCTTGTCCCCTCTACACTTCTGCTCTGCTGGGACCCAGCCAGGCACCCTCTCCAGAATATGCTCACTGTGTTCTTTGAACCCTTCACCGATCAGGACTATAACTTAGATATGTGTTTCAGTGACAAAGACAGACTAGAATATATTCATTTATCACTTTTCCTCAGCCTTCCAAACCATCTACCTGTCTTGAAAAATTCAGTTTCAAGAATAATATTTGAATCTCTCCTCTTTTTCTATATCAACATGTATGACCTTAGCACAAGCTAGCACTATTTTCTGTATGATGTGCTGAGATAACATCTTCACTAGAGTCCATGTTTCTGTGGTCATCCCCTTCAATCTACATCCTATACGCCAACATCCCTCAATCAAAATGTTCTAAAACCCAAAAATCAGGCAAAACGTCTACTTGCTTAAAACTTATAATAGTATCCTGTTGGATCCCAATGTACACATCATCCTTTGCTTATGTGTTCTTACTAACTTGGCGTCTGACCACAATTCTTCCTTCCCTAAGTCTCACTAGGTCACTAAAGTCTAGCCACACGGGCCTTCTTAAACACACAAAACTTCTCCCACCTCAGAGCTTGGTACTTATCATTGCCTTGGTCTCTAGAGTACCATTCAACTTCTGTGCTGCTTGGTAGACAGAGGCCTTCTCTTACTGACTGAAGGATAGCAATCTAGTATTTTCTTATATTAGTTTAAGATACCCATCACTAGCTTCTTCTTTCTTATATATTATCTCTCTGCCTATATAATCCCGGGTTATCACTGCAGATCTCAGGAGAAAGAAAAGATAAGGTTTTAAAACATTTCCTGACAAGATAATGAAGAAAAGAACATAAACATAAGTTTCTTGCCTTAGCAGATCCACTTGTTCAATTATTTTACTTTTAAAGTATTATAACTTCACACAGCCTTTGAACTTTTTTATTATTTTAACAAGCAAGAATCAACTATAATGATCCCTTGACATTTATAAATTTGGTATTTACTGCTCTATTCTCCCTCAGGGACTCCTCCACAGGGAAACAGCACAGTAAGCTGTGGGTTTGCTCCAGAATGAACTGAATTACTTCTTTGTAGCAGATGGTGAATATGCTTCAATTACAGCTTCTGCCCTTCACAATTACTAAATGTTCTTATAGCGAGGCAGTTTGTTTTAATTCCATAAACAAACTGAATAAAAAAGTCATAGTAGTATATAAAAACCAGAAACCTTGGTAGCATTTTGGAATGTATCCTTGAACGTTGCTTTCTCTCTGGAATCCAGATTTACATAAATTAAATACTGAGTTAACAGATCTAGTCCAATTAAGTACAGTGATTCCTTGTGAATATAAATGACACCAAATAATACACTTCCAAAAAGGCTATTATTACCCTATAACCATCAAAAACAAGGGACTAGCCATGAAAAATGAAAAGACCGTTTTAGAAATGGAAATAGTTGAGTCATTGGTACAGAACAGAAAGGTTTCTAAATTAAAGTTACCATAATGTTGCTGCTTAAAGTGTTCTGTGAGCCTTGGATAATTCATGCTATATAACTGTCAGTAAGTTTAGAAAAGAGAAGGAAATTCACCACACAAAAACTTAGAAACAACTCTTGGACCAAGAAGTAAGAGAGGAATAAATGAGCTGGAGAGGTTTTGTAGTCTGGACCAGTAGAGTTCCTTCAGAGCCAACCTGTAGTTGCCTATATGGAATAAAATACCAGTCATGATCACTGTAATTATCCTTGTAATTCCTTTATTGAAATTGTTGAGTTTTCTTTGGTAGTTGAATGATAAACTAGCCTTAACCGAAAGGCAAGACTTAATTCTTAATGATGAAATCACTGAGACAGAAATACTTAGAAATACTGTTGTAACAGATTTTTCAACCTCCAAAATATAAAACAAGCAAACAATACTTGGACATAGTCCCAGCTCCTGGCTGACACATCATCACCCCTCAACTAAAGTCTATAAAACTTCCCCACCCCTACGCCAAATGTGTGGCGTGACTTCCTCAAACCCTTTCTCTGGGACTGATGGACATGCCTAATAAACCTGCCTTTGTATGCTTTATTTTATTATTATTATTATTATTATTATTATTATTATTTTGTTTTGGTTTGTTTTTCGAGACAGAAATATCTGAAGAACTTACTGTAGACAATGAGAACACAATAGGTCATATCCGAAATATATCACCTTTCATCATTTTATGATTAACGAAGAGTCACTTATAATTTAAAGATTAAGAAGAAATGGTTAGTGGCTTGCTTTCCAATGCTGATTTTTTGTAATGCAGACAGATCAATCAGTAAAGAGTATGCAGAACTGCCCAGGCAGTAGGGCAGAATTTAGAAAAGGAATTTAGACATTTATGAGTGCTATGATCTGTAATATTCAAGTCAGTTCTCCTAGTATGGTAATTTGGGAAAGAAGCTATGAATAAGCAAGATTTAGCAATGCAAAGACACATAAAGATACTCGTCCAGGCTGAGAACATAGCTCAAACGGTAGAGAACTTGTCAAGCATGTACAAAGTTCTGAGTTGATCCCCAGTACCACTTACAACAGGTTTGGTGGGGAATCAGAAATTCAAGGTCATCTTCAGCTACACATGAAGTTGGAGACTAGTCTTGGGCAAATAAGAACCTGTCTCAGAAACAACAATACACCACAGTGGCCAAAGCTCCTTCCTGGCCTCAATCTGTTCTGATTTCCAGCCACAGTTTGCCTTCACTGCTCTCTCAGCAGAGAGTCAGGAGGCCCCAACTGGCAAGATATCACCGTTTTCTTTCCTCCTCTCCCCTGTGTTCTTCACCTAGCATAGTGTTGGGCTGGACCCTGTTCACCCCTGCTCAAGCTGAGAAACCCCACCTGCCCTCCTTCCCCCAACCCCGCCTGCACAGAAAAGCTGAACAAAGGAGTAGCTCTCATTCTTGTCAGCTGTCCCAACCTCCTCCCCTGATGCTGCCAGCCACCCAAATCCCCACCTAAGTGCTCAACTCTTGGCCATACTTGGACATAGTCCCAGCTCCTGGCTGACACATCATCACCCCTCAACTAAAGTCTATAAAACTTCCCCACCCCTACGCCAAATGTGTGGCGTGACTTCCTCAAACCCTTTCTCTGGGACTGATGGACAGGCCTAATAAACCTGCCTTTGTATGCTTTATTTTATTATTATTATTATTATTATTATTATTATTATTTTGGTTTGGTTTGTTTTTCGAGACAGGGTTTCTCTGTAAATCCCTGGCTGTCCTGGAACTCACTCTGTAGACCAGGCTGGCCTCGAACTCAGAAATACACCTGCCTCTGCCTCCCAAGTGCTGGGATTACAGGCGTGCGCCACCACTGCCCGGCTCTTTGTATGCTTTTAATGTGGTCTAGTCAGGCCTATGCCTGCATCACCCAGAGAGAGGAAAGGCCTATCACACAGTATCTACTGCTACTCCTGGTATCAGGGTTGAGCAGAACGCCCGTCTTCACAGGGGCCTCTAAGCCACCTTTCCTCTCGGCTCCTCTTGGCCTCAGATTGTTAGCTTTCTTCCTCATATTTTTTCTATTGAAGTCACGTGGTATTGAGTTGGGTATACTTTTTTATGTGTTTTTGATTCTTTCGTTATCATCTATATCTGTCTATCACTCTATCTATCATTTATTTATTTATTTTTGAGACAGAGCCACACTATGTTGTTCTGGTTGGCTTTCAAGTCACTATGTGGAGAAACTAACCTCAAACTCAAGAGATCCACCTGCCTCTGCTTTCAAGTGCAAGTTAAAACCATGTGCTTCCATACTCGGCTTTATTTCTTTCTCCATCCACTGAAGTTTGTGAAAGGTCAGACCCAGAGTTGGGGGTCTGTGGTCTTTCCATTAGCTGGGATAGTCACTTGGCAGAAGGGTTCTGAGTGGTAAATGCTCTGGCTGTAGTTGTGAAGGTCACAACTTGTCTGCAGTGGTCAGGCTGAAACTGCCCTTTAGTAATTTCAGAAAGGAACCTGACTTTTGTAAATTCTGAACTTTCCCTCAATTGCTCTAGTATCTCTTGTCAATGCCAGTGGAGTACGCCATTTCCTGCTCATGCTAAGCATTCAGTTCTATCAGAAACTGGTTAAAGACACTTTGGTGAGTAATCCAGTGTTTTTCATTACTGGCCACAGCATAGCTCCAAGTCCCAGGCAGTTGTTCTCAACTAGAACTTTAATGTAATCTGTGGCTCCTTTATCCCAGGGCTCTAAGCCCTTTAGACAATTTGATTTCATTGTTTCCAACACAGACATCCATGTTACCCAAACTCCATGTCTTGGAAGTAACTAAATGGAGTCTTGGAATGTCTCCACTGGAGGAAGTGTCTGTGTGGGGATGAAGCTGGTCACAGATACTGAACGGTCAGTGCAGCAGACTATGACAGGTTGTAATTATTTTCTTCGAAAACGTGTTCTTCCTGCTGTACAGATTAGAATAACAGGACATATGATTATTGAGGTACAGACTGTATTTCCCAGTTCCCCCACAATTGTTTGGGCATCAACAAAACTTTTGCCCAAGTAATGTAAATAAAAGTGTAGTGTGAAATTTATTTGCTTAAACAGAAACTGCCTGTTCTCCACTATCCTCTGGTAGCCTCCTCTTCCTGTGAATGGGATGTGGATGTGGGGGTGAGCTAGCTTTAACATGCACATGAACACAATGCACTAGGAGGCTATGGAAGAAAACCATTCACAGAGCTGGAGTCTGAATGAGGGCAGGGAGCTGCTACACCCACTCTTTAGGTAAATCCTTTGCACTGGACTCTGGGAGAGGAGCATGCTGTCTATTTAAACCACCTTTTTATAGTTCCCCTTTCATGTACTTTTATATTTAAGATAAAAATATACCTCTCATAATTATAAATGCTGTAAAGAAAGGATTTTATTCTAAATTTATTTAACTTTCCCCAAACTAAATTCTTACAGTCCAAGGAAAGCAAGAGGGGAGAAACAGCAAGCCAGAGTTCTGGTTGCTGTATTTCTAGAAAATCTAAGCCTTTTCTCAACATGTACAAACTGAGTATCAGATAAATTTATGTTTTGGTTACATTTTCTCTGACTGGTTACACCACTCTGATGACAGCAATTGATTTTCAAAGTGAGTCATCAAATTGTCAACACCCTAATGAAGAAAATTAGTCTATTTCATGCTGAAAAGCAGTGCTAGCAACTCACACAGATAAAGTGTCATAAAAACTTATGGAGCAGGGGCAGCCTGTGACAAGAGTCTTCTGAGGAGGAGGATGAGCTCACACGGTGACAGGTGCAGTAAAACCGAGTGTGACATGCTACTCAGGAATGACTTCTTACATATGAGGGATGAAGAGAGAATGCTGGCTTAGCTTCACTTAGCAACCAAGCATCACTCCAGCCAGTCAAGAGCAGAGAATATTTTAATTTATGATCATTTATGACAGTGAGTTCAGCAGTCTAAATTCAATTATTTGTTCATATAATGGCTCTGAGTTTCTCTATCTCTATCCTATTCAACCAGAAACATTTTTTTTTTTAAAAAATTGGGACAATCTTAAACACATAGCCTTTAAATAATTTCACTGAGAAACTTTCTTTTCACTGTCACATAAAAGCAATACTTGTGAAACAGAGGTTGATTTTACTACAGTCTCAGAATTTCCTGCTGTACAAGATGAAAAGGCAGAGAATTTTGACTGAGAGTTACTAGGTGTGAGTATCATGTGAGATATAAATTTTCTTTTCTTATAGAGTATCTGTAAAGGTTTAATACACACACACACACACACACACACACACACACACACAGAGTTTAAGATTGCAAGCACTAGCTCCACAGGAAGACAGAAGCAACTGTGGTTCTGTTGCATAACTTGCCTAGATGGATGGATGCCTTGAGCCAATTGAGACCATACACTAAAAATTAAACTACACTACAACAGGAGTAAGACTACTAGAATCAGGGCTATACACTTATGCTAGGGGAAAGGCACAAATACTGTCATCACATATCAGGTAACTAGAACAGTTACGGTCACAAGACTGGCTACAGATGGTGACTGGGAAGGCAGAGGAGTGAGACATACATAGCTCTGCTGGGGACAATGAAGACTGGAAGTGAGTGCTAGTATTGTACAGTAATGGGAATGCCTTCAAGGACAAAAACTGCACACATGAAAATGATTAAAATGGTGAATCTTATGTTGTATTTCACTATAACAAAGAAAAAATGTAATATCAGGAAGATTATTTTAAAACTGTTTGATACCGCATCTAGTATACTTCAGGTACTTAGTAGGAGACAAAGCCCTTGGTATTATTTATAACAACTGTATAAAAAGGCATTTAGGTGCATCTTGCAAACTGTAAATGCTGTAATGCTACCCCATTATTACACAATTAGGACTTGGGTTAAAGAGTGTCAGTGATCAATAAGCTGTCATGACCCTCTTGATCTGCGTGGATTACTAGCATTACTTTTCAATAGGCAATAGACTAGTTTTGCTCACTAAAGTGATGCAACAAGCAATCTGATGATTCACTTTGAGAATCAATTGATATCACAATAGTACAAGTCAAATAAAATTATTTAACAGAGGTCAGCTGTTTTCGGAATAGTTTCAACATATTCTGAGTGTGTGTCTGTGTGTCTGTGTGTGTGTGTAAATAAGGTAGAGTAAGCAGAGTGCAGGTATGCATTAGAAAGACTACTGCACACTAATTACATTCAAACATGCTTTTAAATGGGATTTCTAGGTGACTTACACACATTCATAACCCCAGTTCCAGGAGATCCAGTGCCATTTTCTGACTTTCACGGACAATGTATACATGAAGTGCACAGATATATGTGTAGCCAAAGCCCTCACACACATAAAATGAAAATATTTTTAAAAAATCTAGTTTTGGGTGAAAACACACACATTGGCAGCAGCAGTTTATGGCCTTCAGCGCCTCACAGCAGAGCCCGACTTGACCAGCTTCCTCACTACTTATTTGATTTTTATATATTCTCCTTAAATCAGTTACAAAGGAGCAGTCTGCACAGGTGGCTTTCATGGTTCACGTGGTTGGTTCTCTCCTCACTGTCCCCCTCTCCCCTGCTGCATTCCTTGCCCACCCCTGCCTTCCTGCCTACCCCGCTTCCACTTTGTTCTGTTGGTTTCCTCATGTTCTCTCTTACCTCTCTTTTACCTTCCCCATCTTAAGGGGCCCCTTTCTATTTCTTGGCCTCCATTGTCCTGAACACATATATCTAACACATAGAGGCTAAGATTGTCATATAAGAGAGAACATACAATATTTGTGTTTCTGAGTCTGTTCTCTGACTCAACATAGTATTTTCCAGTTCCATTAATTTTTATAAAATTTTCATAACTTTGTTTTCCTTTAAGGCAGAATAAAACTCTATTGTATTTATGACATTTTCACAATCAGTTCTGTCCATGCATAGCCAACCTGATTTCATCTCCTCGCTACTGTGAAGGCAGCGAGAATGAGCACATCTCTGTGCAGCAGGACACGGAGTCCTTTCAGCACATGCCCCGAGTGACAGCGGAGTCTATAATAATTTTATTTTAAAAAATATTTATTTATTTCATGTATGTGAGTGAGTACACTGTCGCTATCTTCAAACACACCAGAAGAGGACATCGGATCCCCATTACAGATGGTTGTGAGCCACCATGTGGTTTCTGGGAATTGAACTCGGACCTCTGGAAGAGCAGTCAGTGCTCTTAACCACTGAGCCATCTCTCCAGCCCTATTGCTAGTTTTTCTGAGGTGCCTTCACACTGATATCCATAACAGCTACAACAGTTGATTATAGGTTACTATGTCCCCATGTCCCCAGATTACTTGTTGCTCTTTTTTAAATCTTTTGTACTATTTCATGAATGTTTTGTTTGCATGCATGTCTGTACTGAATGTACATACCTGTGGAAATCAGAAGAGGGAATTGGATCCCCTGGAACTGGTAAAAGATGGCTATGAACCACAGTGTAGGTGCTGGGAATTGAGCCTGGATCTTCTGGAGAGCAGCCAAGGCTCTAACTGCTGAGCCAGCTCTCCAGCTCTTCATCTGTTTTCTTGATGATGGCCAATCTGAGATGAATGGAATCTCAAAGTAGTTTTAATTTTAATTTCTCTGATGGCTAGATATGCTGAATACTGATACACTATTTGAATGTCTTCTTTTGTAAACATCTGCATGTTCCTAGCCCTGCCTAAAAGTCTCTGATTTAGTTATGATCTTTAAAACAAAATCTTTCCTGGTGTTCCCATAATAAAACTGGCAACCTGTGTTTAGGCTGCCAGCCTTCCACTGTATTTGCTTGTCTTTGAGGCAGTCTTACTAGTCGGCCTTGGTGGCCTGTAACTCACTATGCAGACCAGGCTGGAGTGAAGCTCTGCTCACCCCTGCCTCCTGAGTGCTGGATTACAGGAGCTTTAAGGAAACTTTAAGAAAAGCGGATGTGTCCCTGCAGGCAGCTGCCATATTGCCTGCAGCTTCCCGTCCAGCTGGTGGTGGGGAAGCCGGAGTGTCAGCCAGCGTGCCCGGTCCTCAGACCCAGCCGGCGGTGGAACCAGGTACCCGAGACAGCCAGAGCTTAAGACCTTCGGGGACTCAGGCCTGGAGTGGGAGTTGGGCACAGAGTAGCGGGTGCACTCTGCACTCGTGGGACGGACCCCGAGCTCCCTGCAGGCAGCTGCCATATTGCCTGCAGCTTCCCGTCCAGCTGGTGGTGGGGAAGCCGGAGTCAGCCAGCGTGCCAGGTGCCCAGACCCAGCCGGAGGCGGAACCAGCCTCCCATCCAGCCAGTGGCAGGGAAGCTGGAAACCGGACCCAGCCAGCTTCCCAGCAGCTTGGGACCAGCAGGCGGAACCAGATAACTGAGATATCCCAACTTTAAGACCCCTGGGGAAACAGGATATCAGACAGCAAACCCTGAGCAGGAGCAGTGCAGAGCAGCCGCCCAACAGGCAGAACCAAGTACCTGGGATATCCTGAGTTTAAGACCTCGGGGGACTCAGGCCACCTGTCAGCAATCTGTGAGCAAGAGCCCCGCAGGACAGTGATTCAGGTATCCCAGTCGCTGGGAAATAGCCTTACAACCCCACAGGAGGGTCAAGCGCCAGCTAGTATCTACAGGACCAACTAACACCAGAGTTAACCAGATGGCAAAAGGCAAACGTAAGATCGCTACTAACAAAAATCAAGGCAGTATGGCGGCATCCGAACCCAGTTCCCCAACAGCAATAAATATTGGATACCCCGAAACACCAGAAAAACAAGACTCAGATCTAAAATCACTGGTCAGGATGCTGATAGAGGAACACTTAGATAAATCTCTTAAAGTAATACATGAGAAAATAGATCAAAAGCTAGAAGCCATTGCAAGGCAAACACAATTAAATCCCAGATATCTCAACACACCAGAAAAACAAGGCTCAGATCTAAAATCACTGGTAAAGATGCAGATTGAGGATCACTTAGATAAATTTCTTAAAGTAATAGAGGAGAAAATAGATCAAAAACTAGAAGCCCATACAAGGCAGACACAAAAATCACTTAAAGAAATCCAGGAGAATATAGAGCAAAAAATGAATCCCAATAAGGGGGAGAAACAAAAATCACCTAAAGAAATACAAGAGAACATGGGTCAACGAGTAGAAGTCATAAAAGAGGAAACACAAAAATCCCTTAAAGAATTACAGGAAAACACAAACAAGCAACTGAAAGATCTGAGCAAAACCATACAAAATCTAAAAACAGAAGTAGAAACAACTAAGCAATCGCAAAGGGAGACAATGTTGGAGATAGAAAACCTTGGGAAGAAATCAGGAGTCATAGATGCAAATATCAACAATAGAATACAAGAGATAGAAGACAGAATCTCAGATGCTGAAGATACCATAGGAACCATGGATTCAACAATTAAAGAAAATGCAAAATGCAAAAAGCTGGTAACCCAAAACATTCAGGAAATCCAGGACACAATGAGAAGACCAAACCTAAGGATTATAGGGATAGATGAGAATGAAGATCTACAACTTAAAGGGCCAGCAAATATCTTCTACAAAATTATGGAAGAAAACTTCCCCAACCTAAAGAGAGAGATGCCCATGAATATACAAGAAGCCTATAGAACCCCAAATAGACTGGACCAGAACAGAAATACTTCCCGTCACATAATAATCAAAACCCCAAATGTACTAAACAAAGAAAGAATATTAAACGCAGTAAGAGAAAAAGGACAAGTAATATATAAAGGAAGACCTATCAGAATTACACCAGACTTCTCACCTGAGACCATGAAAGCTAGAAGATCCTGGGCAGACCTCATGCAGACCCTAAGAGAACACAAACTTCAGCCAAGACTACTATACCCAGCAAAACTCTCAATTGCCATAGATGGGGAAACCAAGATATTCCATGACAAAACCAAATTTGCAAGATACTTATCTACAAACCCAGCCCTACAAAGGATAATAGGGGAAAAATACCAACACAAGGGGGGAAACAACACCCCAGAAGAAACAAGATAGAAACCCCATCTCATCCAACCCAAAAGAAGAGAACCACTCAAATACAAATAATAATAATAATGCCCAAAATGTCAGGAAGTAATAATTACTATTCCTTAATATCTCTTAATATCAATGGACTCAATTCCCCAATCAAAAGACACAGACTAACAGACTGGATACGGAAACAGGACCCTACATTTTGATGCATACAGGAAACACATCTCAGTGTCAAAGACAAACACCACCTTAGAGTAAAAGGCTGGAAGACAGTTTTACAAGCAAATGGTCCCAGGAAACAAGCTGGAGTAGCCATTCTAATATCAGATAAAATTGACTTTCAACCTAAAGTCATCAAAAGAGACACAGAAGGTCACTTCCTGCTTGTCAAAGGGAAAATCCACCAAGAAGAATTCTCAATACTGAACATCTATGCGCCAAATGTAAGGGCACCCTCATTCGTAAAAGAAACTTTACTAAAGCTTAAAGCACACATCGCACCTAACACAATGATTGTAGGTGACTTCAACACTCCACTCTCCTCAATGGACCGATCAGGAAAGCAGAAACTAAACAGGGACACAGTGAAATTAATTGAAGCTTTGGACCAATTGGATTTAACAGATATATATAGAACATTCCACCCTAAAACAAAAGAGTATACCTCTTTCTCAGCACCGCACGGTACCTTCTCAAAAATTGATCATATAATTGGTCACAAGACAGACCTCAACAAATACAAGAAGACCGAACTAATCCCATGTCTCCTATCGGATCACTATGGAGTAAAAGTGGTCTTCAATAGCAAGAAGAACAACAGAAAGCCCACATACACATGGAAACTGAACAATACTCTACTCAATGACACCCTGGTCAAGGAAGAAATAAAGAAAGAAATCAAAGACTTTTTAGACTTCAATGAAAATGAAGGTACGACCTACCCAAATCTCTGGGATACAATGAAAGCAGTGCTAAGAGGAAAACTCATAGCCCTGAGTGCCTCCAAAAAGAAACTGGAGAGAGCATACACTAGCAACTTAACAGCACACCTGAAGGCCCTGGAACAAAAAGAAGCTAACTCACCCAGGAGGAGTAGAAGAGAGGAAATCATCAAACTAAGGGCTGAAATCAATCAAGCAGAAACAAAGAGAATCATACAAAGAATCAACAAAACCAAGAGCTGGTTCTTCGAGAAAATCAACAAGATAGATAAACCCTTAGCTAGATTAACCAAAGGGCACAGAGATAGTATCCAAATTAACAAAATTAAAAATGAAAAGGGGGATATAACAACAGAAACAGAGGAAATTCAAAAGATCATCAGATCCTACTACAAAGGCCTATACTCAAAACAACTGGAGAATCTGGAGGAAATGGACAATTTCCTAGACAGATACCAAATACCAAAATTAAATCAGCATCAAGTAGACCAGCTAAACAGTCCCATAACCCTTAAAGAAATAGAAGGGGTTATAGAAAGCCTCCCAACCAAAAAAAGTATGGGACCAGATGGTTTTAGTGCAGAATTCTACCAGACCTTCAAAGAAGACTTAACACCAATACTCTTCAAACTATTCCACAAAATAAAGACAGAAGGGACACTGCCCAACTCGTTCTTCAAAACCACAATTACGCTGATACCTAAACCACAAAAAGATCCAACAAAGAAAGAGAACTACAGGCCAATTTCTCTTATGAATATTGATGCAAAAATACTAAATAAAATTCTTGCCAACCGAATCCAAGAGCATATCAAAATGATCATTCACCATGATCAAGTAGGCTTCATTCCAGGAATGCAGGGATGGTTCAATATACGGAAATCCATCAATGTAATCCATTACATAAACAAACTAAAAGAAAAAAACCACATGGTCATCTCATTAGATGCTGAAAAAGCATTTGACAGAATTCAGCATCCTTTCATGCTAAAAGTCTTGGAAAGAGCAGGAATTCAAGGCCCATACCTAAACATAGTAAAAGCAATCTACAGCAAACCAGTAGCCAACATCAAAATAAATGGAGAGAAACTTGAAGCAATCCCACTAAAATCAGGGACTAGACAAGGCTGTCCTCTCTCTCCATATCTTTTCAATATAGTACTTGAAGTTCTATCGAGAGCAATTAGACAACATAAGGAAGTCAAAGGGATACAAATTGGAAAGGAAGAAGTCAAAGTATCATTATTTGCAGATGATATGATAGTCTACTTAAGCGATCCAAAAAACTCCACCAGAGAACTTCTACAGCTGATAAACAACTTCAGCAAAGTGGCTGGTTATAAAATTAACTCAAGCAAATCAGTAGCCTTCTTGTACTCAAAGGACAAGCAGGCTGAGAAAGAAGTTAGGGAAATAACACCCTTCACAATAGCCAAAAACAACATAAAGTACCTTGGCGTAACTCTAACCAAACAAGTGAAAGATCTGTATGACAGGAACTTCAAGTCCCTGAAGAAAGAAATCGAAGAAGACCTCAGAAGATGGAAAAATATTTCTTGCTCCTGGATTGGCAGGATCAATATAGTAAAAATGGCCATCTTGCCAAAAGCAATCTACAGATTCAATGCAATCCCCATCAAAATCCCAAATCAATTCTTCATAGATCTAGAAAGAGCAATTCTCAAATTCATCTGGAGCAACAAAAAACCCAGGATAGCTAAAACTATTCTCAACAATAAAAGGACTTCTGGGGGAATCAATATCCCTGACCTCAAGCAGTACTACAGAGCAATTGTGTTAAAAACTGCATGGTATTGGTACAGCAACAGGCAGGTAAATCAATGGAATAGGATTGAAGACCCAGAAATGAACCCACAGACTTATGGTCACTTGATCTTTGATAAAGGAGCCACAACCATCCGGTGGAAAAAAGATAGCCTTTTCAACAAATGGTGCTGGTTCAACTGGAGGTCAACATGCAGAAGAATGCAAATTGACCCACTCTTATCTCCTTGCACTAAGATCAACTCCAAGTGGATCAAGGACCTCCACATAAAACCAGACACACTGAAACTATTAGAAAAGAAACTTGGGAAGACCCTGGAGGACATGGGCACAGGGGTAAAGTTCCTCAACAGAACACCAATAGCTTATGCTCTAAGATCAAGAATTGACAAATGGAACCTCATAAAATTACAAAGTTTCTGTAAGGCAAAGGACACTGTCAGAAGGACAAAGCGGCAACCAACAACGTGGGAAATGATCTTCACCAACCCCACATCCGACAGAGGGCTAATATCCAATATATACAAAGAACTCAAGAAGTTAGACCCCAAAGAACCAAATAACCCTATCAAAAAATGGGGTACAGAGCTAAACAAAGAATTTTCACCAGAAGAAATTCGGATGGCCGAGAACCACCTTAAGAGATGTTCAACATCATTAGTCATCAGGGAAATGCAAATCAAAACAACCCTGAGATTCCACCTCACACCAGTCAGAATGGCTAAGATTAAAAACTCGAGAGACAACAAGTGCTGGCGAGGATGTGGAGAAAGAGGAACACTCCTCCACTGTTGGTGGGATTGCAAAATGGTAAAACCGCTCTGGAAATCAGTGTGGCAGTTCCTCAGAAAATTGGGCATGCCACTCCCAGAGGACCCTGGCATACCACTCCTGGGCATATACCCAGAGGATTCCTCTGCATACAACAAAGACACATGCTCCACTATGTTTATAGCAGCCTTGTTTATAATAGCCAGAAATTGGAAGGAGCCCAGATATCCCTCAAAAGAGGAATGGATACAGAAAATGTGGTATATTTATACAATGGAGTACTACTCAGCAATTAAAAATAATGAATTCATGCAATTTGTAGGTAAATGGTTAGATCTGGAAACTATCATCCTAAGTGAGCTAACCCAATCACAAAAGAATACACACGAAATGCAATCACTGATAAGTGGATATTAATGAGCCCAGAAGCCCTAAATACTCAAGGCACAATTAGCAAGTCAAATGACTCTCAAGACGGGGGGGGGGGGGGAAGGAGAGGACCCTGGGCCTGTAAAGATTGGATCCAGTATTGTAGACCCAGAACAGAGAAATCGTGGGGGTGGGGGGGAAAGAGTGGGGAATAGCATGGGGGGGGGAGAGGAACTATGGGACATATGGCGGGGGGTAACTGGGAAAGGGGAAAGCCTTTGGAATGTAAACAAAGAATATAGAAAATAAATTTAAAAAAAAAAAAAAGAAAAGCGGATGTTACCTCTACTTCTCCTCACCATACACTCCTAACCTAGGACTTGAACAAAATAAGTCCTTTCAGAATGTCTGTGGAATACCTGACCAACCTACTCTGACAGTCTTCTCGAGAGTGAGGCAGAAGACAGGACCACGAACATCCGTGGGCAGTTGAGCATGAAATGAATGCTAAACATATATCCACACTAAAAGGCAGAATGGTGCACAGAAGCGGAAGATAAGGAGGAAGGGTTTGTTGTTATTTTTAAGTAAGGGGGGGGTGAAAGCTTGAATGACTTTATGCTGAGAACTTACTTTACTCACAAAAATGGGGCAGGGAGGTTTGACTGTCTCTGCCAAATGATCTCATATTTCTTAAGGCACACTGAGATCAAACTAATTACTGTAACAAGGACATGCTTACTAAACTCCGCTTGATTCCGGGCACTTTAGACTGCCTACGGAGAAATGAACAACAGAAGATTGCCTCAATACATTTACAGTAAGACTGGATGCAGGCAATGCATTGTGATGATGGACTTTCCCTGATACAGATCCCTACTTCACAAAATGCATTATTTCTGAACCCATATTACCTGAGAATTCTACAGTAATTACAAGTTCTATATGTGTTTGTTGATTTGTTTTTAGCATGAATCTATCCTAAGATAGAGGATACGTTAGATTAAAACACAAAGCACGTAAAGTACAGAGAGATGTGAATAATCCTGGGAGACACACGAGAGGAAGGCAGCAGTGTAGAGGGGGACACTGGCTCCACATCTCTGCATAGAGCCCTGCTGCCACCAGCAGGAGAGCAAGGGAAACAGCACAACCCAAACACCCGAGCTGCAAGCTAAAGCCCCGCAGCGGCCTCTCCAACCCAGGTCTTTCCAATTCTAACTAAAAAACGACTGAAGAAAACGCAACCAAACCTTCAACTTTTCTTATGCCATCATCTCTGAGCACAGAAACAAGAACTCTGAACTCTAAAGTACTTCATCAAATGCCAGAAGACCAAAAATTCACTGCCGGTTTGAGCATGTGTGCCTCCCCTAACACACATGGTATTCAAGCAAGGTCTGACAGTGCAGGCGAACATCTGCAACACGTTAGTCCTAATTCTCAAGGGCAGCAGAACTGGAGGTGGGGATTATCCTTTGTAAGGTTAAAGGAATACTGAACTCATCAGCCTGTTGCTAAACAACCTCATGTGTTTGTGTGTGTGTGTGTGTGTGTGTGTGTGTGTGTGTGATGCGTGTGTGATATGTATGTGATATCCCGCACCTTTCACAAACAGCTCCTAATTCTGTAACTGTTGGTTCTCTAGTAAATCTATTTCTTTATTTCTTCTTTGGCCATATAAAGACATTAACAGAGGGTGGATTATGCCTTATTCTTGTGTCCAGAATGTCCCTTCAAAAAGTGTATGCCAGAGGCTTGATCCTCAGAGGCAGTATCTTTTAAGAGACAGAACCTACTGGAATGTTTTCGGGCACCAAGGATCTGCTGCTGAAGCAGCCTGGCACCCTGCTCCCTTCCCTCCCTTTCCTGCCCTGCCCTGAAGCTAGCAGTTCTGCTGTAAGAGGCTATGGCTGTGATGCGGCGCTGCCTCACCTCAGGCTCAAAAACAACAGGGCCAACCAGTCATGGATCAGTATACATTATGATAAAAAATAGTTTCTCTTTATAATGATCTCAAGTATTTGCTATAATTCCTGAAGGCTGGCTGACAGAAAATTGTTTCTAACAAGTGGGGTCATTGCCATTACCATATGATGGACAATGTGAGAGGCTCTGGGATTACCTTGCAGGAGAAACCTGGAGAAGTTTGGAGGATCTAGAGAGAGCTTAGAATGATGTAAGCAGAGCTTAATGAGTGATTCAAGTGAGGGCCAGAAACCTGATAGAAATGTGGGCAGCAAAGGCTATATCAAATGGGAATGGGGATTCTCTTGGAGATTAGGTAGAGACCACACTTAGCTCCATTTTGTACTGTTCTCCTACTTTGTGGGAGATGGGCTTTGTGGTTTGGATACAAAGGGTCCTATGGAAGCCTTCATTTCATGTGGTGCATCTAATCATCGAGAAAGACTGGAACACAACAGCTCTGACCTAGTTAATGGATCAACCCATGATATATTTATATATAACTTGAAGGCACTATTGGGACTGTCATCAGTGAGGGAACAGAAACATAAATCCATACTGTCGCCCTCAGCAGTTAGAGCTCCCCTAAGCTTTTAGGGGTGTCAACTCAAGCCAAACTATAATTGTAGTACCAATCCAGAGAAAAGTTTCAGGATTGGCCACTTTACAAATAAGTAGAGTGCCGGGTGTGGTGGCGCACGCCTTTAATCCCAGCACTTGGGAGGCAGAGGCAGGCGGATTTCTGAGTTCGAGGCCAGCCTGGTCTACAGAGTGAGTTTCAGGACAGCCAGGGCTACACAGAGAAACCCTGTCTCGAAAAAAACAAAAACAAACAAACAAAAAAAACCCAACAAATAAGTAGAGTGGGAAACTTATTAGAGGTATTTTAATATAGTCTTACATATGAGGGTCAGGAGGAAAAAGAGACTCTTGGAGAAAGAAGGGAAAATACAGTGGATAGCATAGGTGTGGGCTTCCTGCGGAGAGGTGCAGAAAGCAAATCATACCCAAATGTGAGTATAGGCCCCACGAGAAACAGTCACGATTAATCACCTTAGAATTAGCCATATACAGCATTTGATGGCTCTCAAATATATCTCAAAAAACCTGCTAAGAAATCCTCCCTTTACTCTCTTTCGACAAGTGGGATTGCAGGGTTGCTTAAAGTGCTCTGGCAGGTTTATAGCTGGGAAGGGAGAAAAGTCATAAGCACTGGATACTGTGCTGGGACCCTCAGGTCATCAGGCTTGGTGGCAGTCAACTATCATGTCTAAATTCTGCCTTTTTTGTTTTTTTCAAGTCAGGGTTCTCTGTGTAGCCCTAGCTGTCCTGGAACTCACTCTGTAAACCAGGCTGGCCTTGAACTCAGAAATCCGCCTGCCTCTGTCTCCCCAGTGCTGGGATTAAAGGCATGCGCCACCACCGCCTGGCAAATTCTGCCTTTTAAAAAATAATTCCTCTCAAATATTTACCACAAAAAGCTAGTTAACATCAAAGTAGTAAAGAGTGTCCTTAAAGAGGGACCTTCAAGGCCTAAGGCATTCAGACTGCTAATTCAGCCATATTTACAGTTATAATTGGGAGACAAAAAGGAGAGGAGTAAAAAAATTTTTTTTAATTTTCAGTTCAGAAATAGAACATGGGTATAAAGTTATTTGGGGCAAGAAATGTGGAATTACTGTAAAGCCAAGTGATACCTGTGTGCACAAGAGGATAGCTGTCCCAAGAGCATCTCCACACGCTACAGGGCCATTCTCTCTGTCACAGGCTCACAGATGTAGATATAGAAATCTGACTCCAAGACTTGAGATAAGATCCAGGTGCCCTGTATAGCCAAAGAACCTAGGGACTTAATTCACACTTAGCTGAAAGGCCCGTCATGGTTTTAAGTGGACCCAGGAACAGCTTATGCTCACATAAGACCTTGACAATACCTATCAAAGCGACGCTAGTTTTGCAGTCATTAATCATGTAAGAACTGTAGCATCATGGAGGCTTTCCCTGAGATGTCATAGGAAAGCCTAGGAGTCCAGGCAGTGTAGAGCAGGGAGAGAATCCACAGAGGATGGAGAATAAGGCTGTGAGAGAGCCAGAGGCAGCCCAGAGATCCCAGGAACCAAAGGGGACAGCCGTGGCCAGACACGCTAAGGTAAGTGTAGGTAGAGAAGGCAGCCTGAGGAGCAGTTTCTTGGCCCATCAGCAAGGCTGCAAGAGTGGTGTTGCCCTTACGAGCCACAGTTTGGTCTAAATTTGTATTGATTTCTTACTTTTTTCTATTCCTATCTTTGGAATTGAAATGTTTGCATGTGCCTGTCCCCAATTTATCTGGGAAGTATGTAATTTTTGTTGTGACTTTTTCTTTTTAAGAAGCTGAGAGTTTAGCTTGCCATGTGTCTAAGGAAACTATGAAAACATATTTTCAAACAATGTTGAGGCAGTAAAGAGTTTGTAGATTCTTGAGGATGAATTAGATGCATCACTGGATACATTTTTTTGGAGATGACACTTGAAGTTAAATAGTCTGGCTCCAATATACGTGGTTCTTAATATGTGGGTCACAACCCCTTTGGGGACCAAATAAGCTTTTCACAAAAGGGGTTGTATATCAAACATCCTGCATATCAGATATTTACATTATGATTAATAACAGTAGCACAATTACAGTTATGAAGTAGCAACAAAAATAATTCTATGATTGGGGGTCCAGACAACCATGACCAACTATATTAAAGGGTCACAGTATTAGGAAGGCTGAGAACCATTGGTCTACATGACCTTCACGCAGTTTCAAACACACACACACACACACACACACACACACACACACACACAGAGAGAGAGAGAGAGAGAGAGAGAGAGAGAGAGAGAGAGAGAGAGAGAGACACTAACACCATCATTCTGGACAATGATAGAAAAAATTTTCACAAACTAAAAATAGAACTACCATACTTTCTAGCTGTAATATTAAGTTCTACGTTCCTGAAGAAATCCAAGCCAGCACATCATAGCCATGTGCACATCCATGTTGACAGCGACACTATTCCCAACAGTCAAGATATAGAATCAGCCTTGGTGCTCAACAACAGAAAATAAAGAAAATGGAATAAAGACACCCAATTGACTTCTTGGCTATAAAGAATGGATTTATGTTGTTTTCCAGAAAATAAATAGAGCTGAAAATCATCACACTAATCAAAATCTGCCAAAGCCAGAAAGATGAATATTGCATATTTTCTTCCATATGAAAAATAAAGTAGTTACAAAAAGAACATGAAAGAAAGGGGACCATTAGAGAGGGAGGGAACAGCAGGATGTGGGAAGCGAAGCAAGCATAACGGGGTGGAGCATGGCCTTGTAACATAATCAAAGTACATTACATACATGTATGAAAACATCACAAAGAATCCTATTATTATGTTCGATCAAGATGTGCTAGAAGCAAATAAAAAAACAAAGCAATTAACTTGAGCTTTGCCATTACTGAGATACAACATTTCAGGCACCCTTAGGCCTCAGTCTCTTCAGTTATCACCTGGGCCTGTGCTTAGGCTAGCCCACAGCACACAAGATGCATGAGAAATCAGCCCTAGTACAGAGAAGCAGCTACTCAAAATTCAGTCAGGCTCAGAACTACTGTAAAGTTGTCAACTTTTAACTTTTATATAAACATATACACATTCTTTTTTCTGACATATAAGAAAGGAGAAGTCAGTCAGCATTGTGTATGTTTGAATGTTCCCTCTGCCAGGTAGGTAATTATATGGATTGTGTTCACTTTAATGTAGTCACATGTAGTCCATCTCTGTGTGGTATCACTTTCAGGATTCATACAGGGTAGGCACAGCATAGGGCTCTACTTTACCAGTGGTCCCTCTTACCTTTTCTAACTACTCTAACCCTGCAATATGATGTTGTAAGGATGTTCATGTATCACTAAAGAAGGTAACAGATGCCTTTCTACTCAGAGGCCAATAAAATGTCCTCTGCCAGGGCCAAATCTAGGTTAAAAAGCTAAAATTAAAAATATTACAAACAAGTCAACATGCTGCTCAAGAAAGCAATGGAACCAACAGCTACCATAGTAAGCTGGTACTCAGTCACCAACAGCTACCGTAGTCAGCTGGTGCTCAGTCACCAACAGCTACCATAGTAAGCTGGTGCTCAGTCACCAACAGCTACCATAGTAAGCTGGTACTCAGTCACCAACAGCTACCATAGTAAGCTGTGCTCAGTCACCAACAGCTACCATAGTAAGCTGGTGCTCAGTCACCAACAGCTACCATAGTAAGCTGGTACTCAGTCACCAACAGCTACCATAGTAAGCTGGTGCTCAGTCACCAACAGCTACCATAGTAAGCTGGTACTCAGTCACCAACAGCTACCATAGTAAGCTGGTACTCAGTCACCAACAGCTACCATAGTAAGCTGGTGCTCAGTCACCAACAGCTACCATAGTAAGCTGGTGCTCAGTCACCAACAGCTACCATAGTAAGCTGGTACTCAGTAAAGGGATGTGGGAGTCACATGAGCGACAGCACTGGGCTGTACAAAGACAAACGCGACACTAGTAAATGAGCTGCCAAACATATAATGCCTGAGAGTGAAAAAGAGAAAAAAGAAATTACAGCAAAAGGCAGAACTTGTTGGACTTACTTGTACATACTTATGATTTGATGATATTTTTTAGTCTCAAACACATAAAATGCTTTCCCTTACTAGTCATTATTAAGCTTTATTCTAGCCTTCTGGAGAGGGTATGTGATAAAGTTTAGATTTATTTTAATATCAGAAAATAATCAAAGCCAAGATTCACAATTTTATCAAAGGGCTAAGTAAATATATCTCTACCATTTTATGAAAACAGTTTACATAGGGGGCTGGAGAGAAGGCTCCAGGATTAAGAGCACCTGCTCCAGCCAGGCAGTGGTGGTGCACGCCTGTAATCCCAGCACTCTGGGAGGCAGAGGCAGGAGGATTATTGAGTTTGAGGCAGCCTGGTCTACAGAGTGAGTTCCAGTACAGCTAGGGCTATACAGAGAAACTGTCTCGAAAAAACCAAAATCCAAAATCCAAAAAACAAACAAACAAAAAAAAAAAAAAAAAAAAAAAAGAGCACCTGCTCCACAGTCAGGAGGACCAGAGGGTATGACTGTAAAAACAGTTATTACCTAGGATAGGTAATAACTATCCTAGATAATTACTTAGAAATTTCATATATCATCTTATTAATTATAATACCATAAATTAATTTTTTATTATTTTCTTGAAACTAAAGTTCTAAGAACTTAATTTACCAAAGGTTACAAAATAAGGCTGAAAGTAAAACTGGTTCGAACCACAATCTTTTTTTTTGTTTTTTTTGTTTTTTGTTTTTTTGAGACAGGGTTTCTCTGTGTAGTTCCGGCTGGCCTGGAACTCACTCTGTAGACCAGGCTGGCCTTGAACTCAGAAATCCACCTGCCTCTGCCTCCCAAGTGCTGGGATTAAAGGTGTACGCCACCACTGCTCGGCTAGAACCACAATCTTATTGGGGAAAAGAAAGGCAACTTTCATCTTCAATAACAGAATGTCTTCTCTGGGTTATTATTATTTTTTTTTACCAACTTTAAAGCAAATATCTTACTCTTATTACGCTGTTAGGGCTTATATTGATATGTTGATATAAAATTAAGCAAGGTGATTATAATTGAATTCTAAAATGTCATATATTTTCAACCATCAGAGGAAATAATGAGAAATTAGGATGTAGTAGATTTGTTTACTATATTATAGAAGCTTTTAAATAATTCAATTACATGTTTAGGTACCTTCAGGGATGTTATTATGATTAGAAGTACTTTTAGAAAAAAAAAGTGGCTTCATTTTGACAGAAAATAGGTTTAACTTTGTCTCAGATCACCTAGCTCATATGAATGAAAGCATCTTTTATGTTTATGGAATAAGTTTTAGCACGATTAAATTGATAAAGAATTCCAGGGAGAGGATCAGACGTTCTCAGAAATGTGGTCCTCCTCTATGCCAACAGGCTAGTTCAGTGTGACGTCTGTGCAGCTCTGATGCCTGAGTTCAGTCGTTAAAGCCCACAGTGGGAGGAGAGAACTGACTCCTGAGGGTGTCCTCCGACCTCCACGTGCAGGATATGGCGCACACTCTTCCCCAACCCCCGCCACACACACACACTTGCAAACACATAAATAAAAATTTTACAGAGGTTAAAACGAGCCACAGGCTCTACATGGACCGAATCCAGAAACAAGCAAAAAAGATAAAACATTTTGGTAAGTTAAGATGAAAACAGACATACCTTTAGAAGAGCCAAAGCTACATGAAAGATTATATTCAAACCCTGAAACAGAAAATAAATAAATAAAGTGAACATCACTAGGACCATATCTCCTATCACTATTTTATTAAGCATTTTCTCATGATGTCATACATTATTTCTTTTAAAGATTTATTTAATTTTTTAATGAGTACATTGTCATTGTTTTCAGACACACCAGAAGAGGGCATCAGATGTCATTACAGATGGTTGTGAGATATCATGTGGCTCCTAGGAATTGAACTCAGGACCTCTGGAAGAGCAGTCATTGTTCTTAACTGTTGAGCCATCTCTCCAGCCCAGATGTCATACATTATTATCAAAATTCTCAAATTCTCTCATTTTTACTTATAATAACATCATGTCTGAATGTGACATATTTTTGAAGGCCTCGCTGGTGGTACTGGTTTAGGAGATACTGGAGCATGCTGCCCACAGGACCTACCTGTAGGTGTAGGACAGAGCTGAGGTTATAGGCCAGCTTTACTTTCGGAGAAAGACTTGATGTTATTTTAAATTTAAATTAACAGATGTTAATTTAAGCAGCACAATTATAAAAGTCATCCTCTAAAGCACTAAGCCAGAGAGAGAGAGAGAGAGAGAGAGAGAGAGAGAGAGAGAGAGAGAGAGAGAGAGAGAGAGAGACCTGTACAGTGATGCTGAGTAGAGGTCTTGGGTCCCTTGGAGGATGCCCTTAAACAGGATTGTGGAGCTCTGGCTTCCTCCCCCGCAACCCTTATACTTTCTGATTATTAAGTTAAGAAGTTTTGTTCTGAACTGCTGTCATAAAGTGCTACTAACCATTGGTCCAAAGAAAATGGGTCATCTAATCACACAGTGAAGTTTATAAACTGTGAGCCAAAATAACACTTTTCTGTTTATACATTATCTCAGACATGTATTACAGCAGTACAAAGCTCAGAGGACAATAAGTGAATTTACCTTTATCTCAGTATTATTTAATGTATCCTCTAAATTCAAAGGATTAAAGGGAGTCCTCCATCTAAATACAAGTAAAAGCACAGAGCAGAAAGTAAAAATAGGTGCATTCCACCCAAACAAGACTCTATCATTTGTTTCTATATTGAAAACACTCACAAAAAAAGTGGCTGACTGCTGTCAGGATATGAGACAATAACAATCCAGTCTGCTTCAGAAAGGATGGGTCACCACTTTCCTCTAATGATAGCAGATTGAGATCAGCCTTGTGTGCATCAAGAAATGGTTCTTTAACTGATCTGGACACTGCAGTCTTATAATCCAGTCACAGTATGGCAATATCTTTGCCTTAAAAAACACCTACAAGCCGGGCGGTGGTGGCACACGCCTGTAATCCCAGCACTTGGGAGGCAGAGGCAGGCGGATTTCTGAGTTTGAGGCCAGCCTGGTCTACAGAGTAAGTTCCAGGACAGCCAGGGCTACATAGAGAAACCCTGTCTCAAAAAAACAAAAACAAAACAAAACAACAACAAAAACAAACAAACAAAAAACACCTACAACTAATTGCTCCAAATTGAGTAATTGCTCTAATGTGCAGATCATGGTGTTCCTGGGTAGGCTAGCCACTAAGCACCCACAATCCTACATAAATGAAGGCTGATAGCTGAGCACTCACTGAAAGAAAGACTGAGCATTTGGCTGTGATGAGCAGACAACCGTGGGTTCAGAGGAAGCTGGCAGCTTATGAGAGACACTATCAAAAACTGTGCTGACAGCATTGGGGAGACATGCTGAAAAGGTAATAAATAATGTCAAGAAAGGGCCACATGCACATCAACGCCTGGGTCAGCAAGTGAATGGAAAGTTACCAAGGGAGTGCAAGGTCAACAAATCTGAAGGGACCAAGAGGAAAGGATGCCATGGGCAGGAGGAGGAACGGATGCTGGTCCTCTGATTCATCCAAGAGAGGATATAGCACTTCAGGAAGGTGTACTGGCCAAAGGAAACAGCATACAAAAAGCAAATCAAGTGACATGCATATCTGATAATTGCTAGTATTATTAGGAAATTTATTAACCTACCATCTTCAGCACTTTATGGCCCTTTTTCTCCATGAAACCTCCTCTACAAATCTGTGCAATATTTGTATTTGTTACCATTTTTTGAGCCAGAAAAACTGCACCTCAGAGACACCACACTGTCGCTAGCTCTTAAAGCCAGGGTCGGAGTTAGGACTGTTAGAGTGACACAGATCCTCAGTGTTCTCATTCATTTCATCTTAAGCTTATTTAGTAAAACTTCCGGTAGGTATCTGTGGTGGTTAAGGATGGCTGCAAGTCCTTGACACTCTTCCCACTGAGAGGTAGGGCCTCTGGACTCTCTCAACTGGGTAACTATGTCACTGTTTGATGACAGAATATGGTGGGAGTGATGCAAGGCCAGCTTCTGAACCCTGGTTTTAGGGACTGATTCTCTGCGCTCTCTCTCTCTCTCTCTCTCTCTCTCTCTCTCTCTCTCTCTCTCTCTCTCTCTGACTGGTCACTCTTGCAAGCCACCTATGGCTTAGGAAGGACAAGAATACTGAGACCTTCATGTTCTAAGATGAACAACGAGAGGGTTTGGTGGACCAGGCAATGTCACTGGTAGACCAAGGATTACCAAAATGCTGATAGATAAAAGAAGTGAATTAGATGTTCAATTAGTGCCACATGAACAAAAAATTGGTCATATAGTTGAGCTTTGCCAACTCTTTAACTCATGAGACCATAAACAAAATTAATTTTAATTTTAAAACATTCATTGAAATAATTTTACCAAGAAAATGTCTTAAAAAAAAAAGAATTCAAGCCGGGCGTTGGTGGCGCATGCCTTTAATCCCAGCACTTGGGAGGCAGAGGCAGGCGGATTTCTGAGTTCGAGGCCAGCCTGGTCTACAGAGTGAGTTCCAGGACAGCCAGGACTACACAGAAAAACCTTGTCTCGAAAAACCAAAAAAAAAAAAAAAAAAAAAAAAAAAAATTCAGTTCCAAGAATCTCTGCATACCTTTTACAAAGTTTCACCAGTGTCAGTATATTACATAACTAGACAACACATGATGAACAAACCCATGAAGGATGAAACTTGATCAAATGCTCCGCAAATGTCACGTTTTTCTAACCTAGGATATGATCCTAGCCCACACTTTGAAATTTAATTTCCCAACCATCTAGTATTTAATCTAGAACAGATTTTACCCTCATTTCTATGTCTATGGAATTTCTGAAGAACACCGGCTAGTTTTGTTTTTAAAATGTTCCTCAATTCTGTATGATTAAATTTAGGTTATGTTTTTGCCAAATACCACAGAAGGGGCAGTGTGCTTTTTTCAGGACACACCATCAGAGGCTATGTGACGCCAGTGTCCCTCCATAAAATCATGGTTTCAATCCATTCGGTTCAGGTGTGACTTGTACAATACACATGGACCACAACAGAACAGAATCTAGTTTGCGTTTCTTTGATAAATTTCTCTCTTCTATATTCTGTATAGAAATGTCCTCCATGTCCTCAAAAAAAAGAGAGAGAGAGAGAGAGAGAGAGAGACAAAAAATAAAGAGGTTGTTTTTAAACATAAGTCCTTCAGCAAGAATACTGCTGCACATTAGCAAAAATGTTCACTGCATTACTCTGCCTCTCTTTAAACACGTTAAAGACCCAATCTTTTAGAATACATTAATTGGAATTTGATAATTTGGTTCTGGGGATTTTTCATGGGCAACCACTAGAGGTCAGTATTGGAGCACTGAAAGTCAAGCAACTGTTTCCTGTAACACATTTCATAGACCCTCAGAAGAGCTATTTAAAGGAACTGGGAAAGGGGAAAGCCTTTGGAATGTAAACATAGAATATAGAAAATAAAAATTAAAAAAATCATTATTTTTAAAAACCCTCCCAACTTGAAATCCTTTGACATCCTTTTGTTGTCTAATTGCTCTGGCTAGCATTTTGAGTACTATATTGAATAGATAGGGAGAGAGTGGGCATCCTTGTCTGGTTCCCGATTCTAGTGGGATTGCTTCAAGTTTCTCTCCATTTAGTTTGATGTTAGCCACCGGTTTACAGTATATTGCTTTCACTATGTTTAAGTATGGGCCTGATCTCTCCAAGACTTTTATCATGAAGGGATGCTGAGTTTTGTCAAAAGCTTTTTCAGCATCTAATGAAATGACCATGTGTTTTTTTTCTTTGAGTTTGTTTATGTAGTATATTACATTGGTGGATTTCCGTATATTGAACCATCCCTGCATCCCTGGAAGGAAGCCTACTTGATAGTGGTGAATTATTGTTTTGATGCATTCTTGGATTCAGTTGACCAGAATTTTGTAGAGAATTTTTGCATCAATGTTCATAAGGGAAATCGGTCTGAAGTTCTCTTTCCTTGAATGCCTTGTTGGGCATCAGTGGCCCCAGTGTGGGGAAATCGAGTGGGGGGTCATGGGAGTGGGTTGGGTGGAGGAGCATATATTCTTGGAGGCAGGGGGTGAAAGGACGGGTTGGGGGTTTTCAGGGAGGGGAGAAATCGGGAAGGGGTATAACATTTGAAATGTAAATGAAGAATATATTCAATAAAAATACCCTCATGCCACATTTTCCCTGTATTATTACTGATGACTAATATGATGTAAAATGTACAGACAGCATGTGATTTTATTCTCCCTTTCCCCAGTTTCATAATATATTCACATTTACTATAATTAATTCTTTTATTATTTCCCCCCAAATTAATAGTGAACAAAGTGTTCAATATATTGCATATAAACCATTTAAAAACTTTTTTTAAAGAAGACAGGCAGATGATGATGAAGTGGACTAGCACCTCTCCCTGCTGCACACAGGACCTCACTGGTCGGCTGCTTGTTCACCTATCAGTAGTTCCCTATAAGTCATGGAGAACTGAGCCTGCCTGTGTCTTTAACGGTACACTCCAGTCATCAGGATGGTACCTGGAATAGAGATGTTCCGTCTGAGAAAGGTGATTCTAATTACATGACCTGTCCCCTTCTACTCTCTCTCTCCTGAACCTAGGACTTAGTGTATGCTAAGCAACAACTCTACTACCAACTTACATTCCCAACCCTCATTTTTTTTTGTTCCTTTCCTTTCCTTATTGCCATCTTAGATCAATTCCACTTTTACTTCTACCCTCTGTTGATTTCTTGCCATTAGCAGCTTGGTCCATGAAAACAAAAAACAAACAAGCAAATAAACAAACTTCTAAGAATCGTGATATACTTTGAGCTCAGTCAAGGGACCTAAGTTACTTGTGCTTTGGGGACCTAAGATCTTTATTGTAAGGAACTATAAGAATATTGCTTCACTCATTCTTACCAGTGGGCTTCTGAGATGGCTTGGCTTGCTGTGTATGCCCGAGGAGCTGACTTTATTCTAGACACCAATGGACAGTGAGGAGGTAGTGGCATGCGTATGCAATCCTGGTACTCTTTCAACACGTGAGGCAGGAGGTGGGGACAGAAGATTCTCCTGGATGCTTGCAGGCTAGTCAGCCTCAGTTTGAAAAAAATAATCAAATCTGCCAGGCGGTTTACCTGAGTTCTGAGAATTTAGGACTGCACTGTCCAGTTCTCTGGCTCTGGCTCAGCTCTCTCTGTGTTAGACCAGTGGTATTCAGGCACAGCTATTTATTAAAATCACTTGGGGAAATTTTATACCACGCAGAGACATATGCTTGACCAGAGAACAACCACAATAACAACAACAACAACAAAAATCTCAGGAGCCATATAGCTGCTTGCATTTTTAAGAACTTCCCAGGCAGTCATATCATGAATCCAAGATGAGAACTGAGATTAACCAGAAGTAGCAAGTCACTAATTTGTCAGAATGACCCAAATGATCTTTGCAATGCTCTATCTAGATTCTGCTTCAGCTGATCTTGGCAGGGCCTGGGATTGTTAGGCATTTATGAAATACCTGAAATTGATCCATCTGTACATAGGAGAATAGATATTATTTCAGAAACTGAAAAATGACTAATGTTAAACAATCTCTGGAACATGTAAATTCTGATCATATAATGTTATCAAGATGTAACCTCTTCAGTTCCCTAATGAATATTCCTTTCATTCACATTCACATGCATAAAAATTCATGAAGGTAACAAAGTTGATGCTTCCCACAGCAAACAAATCAGTATATTATTTTTATTATGCAATGGTCTCAAAATATTTATATTATCAAGGTAACATTAAATTTATGCATTTTAAAATGAGGACATGTACAGCTGGAGAGATGGCTGTGCAGTTAAAAACTCTTACAGAGGACTGGGGTTCAATACCCAGAACTCACGTGGTGACTCACAACCATCTATAACTTCAGTTTCAGGGAATCTGACACGCTTTTTGGCCTACAAGGGCACCAGGCACACAAGTAAGCATACTTAAAAAGCATAGAATAAACGAAATAAATTAACAGTGGCATAATTTCAGTTATAAAATAACAATTAAAATACTTTTGTGGTTGAGGGTCACCACACCATGAGGAATTGTATTAAAGGGTTGCAGCATTAGGAAGGTTGAGAACTATTGCATTAGATGATTTTGCCAGCAGTAAGAAAATGTGTAATGATCATTTAGAAAGTTGTAACTTCTATCAAGTTTCACAATTGTGTCTGTTCAGTGATCTGTCTGTGTGCATGCATATATCCATTCTGGTAATGAGGTAGTCTGCTACTCTAGCAGGGAGCGATGAACTGGCCACGCTAACACCTACAGGAATGGACCTGGCATGGTGGTACACAACCTTAATCTGTAGCATTCCAGAAGCAGAGGCAGGCAGCATGATCTACACTGCAAGTTCCAGGCCAGTCAAGGCTACATAGCAAGACCCTCATCTCTAAATAAATAAATCTACAGGAAAGACACTAGCACAGGTTAAACTTAAAAAAACACACACACCAACGGGAGACTGGAACGCACACATTTTTCTCGTGCTACAGATGGAACTCGAGCCTTCACACCTTAGGCTTGAACATGATAAAAAACTGACTGACAGTAAGATGAAACAGCACACAGGGAGCAGTGTGGCAAAACCCTAAATCAGCGGTTTTCGGAGAAAACGGGCCATTAGTATTATTCCCTTGAAAATTCCATTGAAATATCAGTCTTTGCTCATCATGTCACCACCAAATTTTAAAGCAAGTGCATATTCCTTGATTCTTGGGAAACCACATTCCTTACCAGAAGAACCAACCACACACATGCTTTTCAAACTAGTAAATATATTTTGATGTGAGGGTTTTTTTTTGTTGTTGTTGTTTTTTTGGGGTTTTTTTTGTTGTTGTTTTTTGTTTTTTTAGATTTTTTTATTGGATATATTCTATATTTACAATTCATTTCCCTTTTTTTGGTTCCCCACCCCCAAAGGTCCCACATGCCCTTTTCCCTCCCCCTGCTCCCTCATCCACCCCCTCCCACCTTACTGTTCTTGTACTCTCCCACAATGATGTTTTGGTCCATTCTAGCACCAATGTCCACTCCTTTCTTCTTGTGAGACATCACTTGATATGTGATTTATGTCTTTGGTGTTCCAAGCTTCTAGGCTAATATCCACTTATCAGTGACTGCATACCATGGGTATTCTTTTGAGACTGGGTCACCTCACTTAGTATGACGTTCTCCAGCTCCATCCATTTCTCTAAGAATTTCATGAATTCATTGTTTCTAATGGCTGAATAGTACTCCATTGTGTATATATACCACATTTTTTTTATCCATTCCTCTGTTGAGGGACATCTGGGTTCTTTCCAGCTTCTGGCTATTCGATGTGAGGTTTTAATGAAACAAAACTTATGTATATAAAAAGTAGAAATGAGAAATTTTTTAAATTCACAGCACTCTGATGAACAGCTACTTTTCCTGGATGGAAATATGTCTAAATTGGCAAAGTTCTTAATGCTACATGTTTACATGTTCTTTTCAGGCAAAATCATAGTAAACATAATGATGTAAGACTGCATGCTCCCAATATCCACCCACCCATCTACCCACCCATCTATCCATAAGTCAGGGATATCTGAAATATGTGGCCTCTGTCCTGTGAAGCATAGTAATTACCTACTCCACTTTCAGAAGGAAAAACAAAAAAGACCTTACGGATATTTCCAATATAATTTAAGGGGCAAACCATGACTTCTGTTTCCATAAAGCACGGAGAGTCATTTGCTAGTTTTCTGATATACTCGAGTACACTCACACTGATACCATAAAATGAAAGACAGAGACTGTTCCTTTTATAGGAACCAACAAGAAAAAGCATCCATAGAAAAGGGGAGATTCATTAAACCACTCATACTGGAAGAGTTTTACTAAGAAATTCTGTTCTCACATCAAGAAATTATACTGGAAATCACAGGTCTGCCTTCTAGAGAGAGGAGGTGTTCCTTTTTAAGAAAAGATGGAAGAATTGGTTCAGTTAATTAGTCTGAAATCTATGAAACAACCCAGAAAGGAAAATGTGACAGGAATGGTATAGAACGAAGCACAAAGGCCTAATTAGTAAAGGATACCATAGAAACTAGACTATCCTGGTTGCTGGAAAAATGTCTAACTGTAGAGAAAGGCACTGGAAGTCCTGTTAAATCCATTCCGATCTAAACATAGTAAATTAAGCTTAGTATTAAGCAGTCTGGCAGTTAAATGTAGCAGTTCATCAATACCACATCTTAAGGCAAAGCTTCAGAGGACACCTAGTGCTGTTCATTTCTGCTTCTAGTTAGCTTGGTAAGTAAGTGTCTCACCTTGTCTCCATGTAAGATTCCAGTAGATAAATATGGAGTACTGGTGAAGAACAGCAGGAGCATTTATCAAATGCTCTAGTTCTTGAGTCCCATCCTGGAATATTCTGATTAAGGATGTCCAATATGGGTGTGATCATCTCTCATATGTTTAAGTTCATTACACACCACTCTGTAGACTCTAACAGTGTAAAACCAACTTCAGGAAACACTGTGTGTGTGTGTGTGTGTGTGTGTGTGTGTGTATGTGTGTGTGCCTGTGTCACTAAAGATGAACCCAGGGCCTTTTTTATGCTAGATAAGAACTCTACCACCTCATTTCTGTTTTGTTTTGTTTTGATTTTATTTATTTTATTTTATTATTTATTTTATTTTATTATTTTATTTATTTATTTATTTTATTTTATTTTATTTATTTTATTTTATTTTTTATATTTTAAGATAGGTTTTCTCTGTGTAGCCCTTGCTACTCTGGAAGTCATTTTGTATACCAGGCAGGCCTCAAACTCAAGAGATCCTACTGTATCTACCTCCTAGTGCTGGGATTAAAGGTGTACAGCAATCACTGCCCAGCTCATTTCTGCACTTTTTAATGAAGAAAAGTAAAAGAAGAGACAGGCTCTTCCCTACCTACTTTAACACGTACTTCCACTTTTCCTAGATGTTCTACCAGGAAGGTTTGCATTCAATGCATACTCATTCATCAATAAAACTTGGGAGCTTTATTTAAAAGAATATATTGTATATTCAACTATTTATTATCTCTGATTTCCCAGTCTATTCAAGACATCATGTGTGTCTGTGTGGGATATATGATATATGTACACAGTGTGCATGCACATGTGTACATAGGTGCATATGGCTGTGCATGTATGTGCAGAAGTCAGCAGAGGAACCTGAGTGTCCTACTCTGTAGCTTTTTGCCAGTATGCTTTATTCCTTTGAGATGAGGTTTCCTACTGAACCTGAACATGGGCCTCTGGCCAGCAAGCCTAGGGATCTTCCTGTCTCCACTCCCCACATGCTAGGGTTAGAGATGCACAACGCCAAGGCCAGCTTTTTATATGAAGGCTAGGATCAAAACTCAGGTGCTCCTGCCTGTGCAGGAAGCACTCATACCCACTGAGCCGTCTCTCCAGCCCATCACTTGACCCCTGCTGATACAAAGACCAATAGCCTCCTTGTTTCTGATCTTGGAGCTCCACAGTCATTCCCAGTGCCACTGTATGGGGAGCAGTCTGAGTACCTCCTTTTAACAAATGCTGGATATGGTAGGGAAACACAAATCAAAACAACCCTGAGATTTCACCTCATACCAGTCAGAATGGCTAAGATCAAAAACTCAGGAGATAGCAGGTATTGGCGAGGATGTGGAGAAAGAGGAACATTCCTCCACTGCTGGTGGAATTGCAAGCTGGTACAACCACTTTGGAAATCAGTCTGGCGGTTCCTCAGAAAACTGGGTACAATACTTCCAGAGGACCCTGTTATATCACTCCTGGGCATATACCTAGAGGATTCCCCAGCATGTAATAAGGAAACATGCTCCACTATGTTCATAGCAGCCTTATTTATAATAGCCAGAAGCTGGAAAGAACCCAGATGTCCCTCAATGGAGGAATGGATACAGAAAATATGGTATATTTACACAATGAAATACGACTCAGCAATTAAAAACAATGAATTCATAAAATTTTTAGGCAAATGGTTGGAACTGGAAAGTATCATCCTATGTGAGGTAACCCAATCACAAAACAATACACATGGAATGCAGTCACTGATAAGTGGATATTAATTAGCCCAGAAGCTCTGAATACTCAAGACACAATTAACATATCAAATGATTCCCAAGAAGAAGGAAGGAGAGGGCCCTGGTTCTGGAAAGGCTTGATCCAGCATTGTAGGGGAGTACCAGGACAGAGAAATGGGAGGGGGTGATTGGGGAATGGAGAGAGGGAAGAGGGCTTAGGGGACTTATGGGGAGGGGGAAACTGGGAAAGGGGAAATCATTTGGAATGTAAACAAAGAATATAGAAAATAAAAAAAACTGTCAAAAAATGGGGAACAGAGCTAAACAGAGATTTTTCAACTGAGGAAGCTGGAATGTATGAGAAACACCTAAAGAAATGTTCAACATCCTTAGTCATCAGGGAATTGCAAATCTGGTGAGGATGTGGAGAAAGAGGAACACTCTTCTATTAATGGGATTGCAAGCTGGCACAACCTCTCTGGAAATCAGTCTGGCAGTTCCTCAGAAAAATTAACATTGTTCTACCGTAGGACCCAGCTATACTACTCTTGGGCATATACTCAGAAGGTGCTCCAATATGTAATAAGGACACGTGCCCCACTATGTTCATAGCAGCCTTATTTATAACAGCGAGAAGCTGGAGACAACCCAGATGTCCCTCAACAGAAGAATGGATGTAGAAAACGTGGCACATTTACACAATGGAATACTACTCAGCTATTAATGACTTGATGAAATTCGCAAATGGATGGAACTTGAAAATATACTGAGTGAAGTAAGTCAGTCACAAAGAAACACACATGGTATGTACTCACTGGTAAGTGGATATTAGCCCAAAAGTTCAGAATGCTCAATATTTATTTCATAGACCATATGAAGCCCAAGAAGAAAGACCAAAATATGGATGCTTCAGTGCTTTTTAGAAGGGTGAACAAAATACTCACAGGAGGAAATATGGAGACAAAGTGTGGAGCAGAGACTGAAGGAAAGGTCACCTAGAGACTGCCCCACCTGGGGATCCATCCCATTTTCAACCACTAAACCCAGACACTATTGTGGATGCTGGGAAGTGCTTGCTGATGGAAGCCTGATATGGCTCTCTCCTGAGTGGCTCTGCCAGTGCCTGACAAATAAAGAGGTGGATACTCACGGCCAACCATTGGACTGAGCACAGGGGGTGGGGTAGGGGTCCCTGATGGAGGAGTTGGAGAAGGGAGTGAAAGAGCTGAAGGGGTTTGCAGCCCCATGGAGAGAGCAACAGTATCAACAGGCCAGGTCCCCTGGAACTCCCGGGGACTGGACCACCAACCAAAGAATACACATGGAGGGACCTATGGTGCTGGCCACATATGTGGCAGAGGATGGCCTTGTTGGACATCAGTGGGAGGAGAGGCCCTTGGACCTCAGGGGGTTTGATGCCCCAGTGTAAGGGAATGCCAGGGCGGGAAGATGGGAGTGGGTGGGTGGGTGGGTGGGTGAGGGATCATCCTCATAGAGGTGGGAGGGGATGGGATAGGAAAAAATAAAAAAAAAGAGAGAGAAATAATTAGAAAGAAAACAAGAGATACAAACCACATGTTTCAAATTCATTTTTCTTTTGCTTTTAATTTTTAAGAATGTATTTATTTTGTGTTTGGTATGGGGTGCTCATACACAAACACAGGCAGCCATGGCATGTGGTGTCATAGGACAGGCAGTGGGGACCAGTTCTCTCCTTCTACCATTTGTGTCCCCGGGTTCCTCATCATCGAGTTTGTCAACAGGCACCTTTACCTGCTGAGCCATGTCGCTAGCCCCACTTCTGCCCTGTCTATTTAATCTGTTTTTGCATCATAGATATATCTATCCTATCCAGAGGTTCAAATTAATAACCTTTCCACAACCAGCAGATGGCACCACTCAGCAGTGAAGAATGAGAAAAACCAAGCAGCTAAAATATGTGTTTTAGAAGATGATTCATTAAAAAAAAAATGCATTGCCATGCCCAATTACAAACTGTAACATGAACATACTGTCATATTAAAATTCATTTGTTTATTTTGTGCAGAAAAGCATGCTTTTATAACAACAGATAATTTAAAAGTCCTCTTTTTGGTAATTCACTAAAAATGAAGACATAAGTTACTTACGATTCAGTACTGCTGAGCAGATTACATGAGGAAACAAAGAGCAATAAGACTTCCCCTTAAAAGAAAAAGTCTAGTACTTTTTAGTAAATTTAGAAAAATTAGAAAAATTCTAGTAAAAAAATCTATAAGTAATTTTTTTTTTTTTTTTTTTTTTTTTTTTTGGTTTTTCGAGACAAGGTTTTTCTGTGTAGTCCTGGCTGTCCTGGAACTCACTCTGTAGACCAGGCTGGCCTCGAACTCAGAAATCGCCTGCCTCTGCCTCCCAAGTGCTGGGATTACAGGCGTGCACCACCACGCCCGGCCTAGTAAAAAATTTTAGTAGAGATATTCATTTAAAATCCTCGCAAAACCCCTACAGTCCAGCAAAGATTACTAGAATAAATACTAAAACAGAAAATTAACAGAATTGAATTATTGTACAAAGTAACCATAAAAATTAGAATGTAATAAAAATGTCAACAATCTAACATGTCAATCACAAATATACAAATATTCATGATATTTCCATTACAGCACATGAAAAATTATGTTTTTATCATCACCTAATTGCATTCCTGATTCCAGAAGCTCCCCCAAACTATTACAGAACAGAACAGGACTCTCAGAAACATACTTAGTCAAAGAACAGAGTGTGAGCCCCTCCGGCCCCACCGAGACCAACAGACATGGTGTCAAAGAAGATGCCATTCCTGGGAACATAAAGTGTCTTCCTTCTTCCTTCCAAACACCAAGGGGACATCATAAACGTAACATATCAAAGTTATAAATTAAGACAAAATCAAAGTTTAAAATGAAAATTAAAAGTAAAGTGTGGGCTGGGCAGTGATGGCACATGTCTTTAATCCCAGCACTTGGGAGGCAGAGGAAGGTGGATTTCTGAGTTCGAGGACAGCCTGGTCTACAGAGTGATTTCCAGGACAGCCAGGGCTACACAGAGAAACCCTGTCTCAAACAAACAAACAAACAAAAAGTAAAGTGTGAAAAAGTTTATATTTTGGCTGTTTCCAATGTTATTTCTTTTTTTTGTTTTTGTTTTTGTTTTTTGTTTTTTGCTTTTGTGTGTGTGTGTGTGTGTGTGTGTGTGTGTGTGTGTTTGTTTTTTTGAGACAGGGTTTCGCTGTATAGTCCTGGCTGTCCTGGAACTCACTCTGTAGACCAGGCTGGCCTCGAACTCAGAAATCTGCCTGCCTCTGCCTCCCAAGTGCTGGGATTACAGGCGTGCACCACCATCGACTGGCTTCCAATGTTATTTCTAAATTCTACTAAACCCGTCTTCCCAAATGGAAAAGCTATTGGAAATAAGAAATGGAAATAGAATTTCAGAAAGTAAGTAACAATAATAAGCAGGTTTCACAAAGTTTTTTCTCTACAATAGCCCAAGCTGTTATACATAAAGAATCTTGGGACATAACATTTTCACACTGTCCTACACAAGTACTTTTTTTGTAGGTAAAACTCAGCAATATTTTTTATTGGATATATACTATATTTACATTTCATTTCCCTTTTTCTGGTTCCCTGCCCCCCAAAGGTCACACATGTCCTTTTCCCTCCCCGTGTTCCCCCATCCACCCCTTCCCACTTCCCTGTTCTGGTATTCCTCAGCAATATTTTTTTTTGTTTTTTTTTTGTTTTTTTTTTTCGAGACAGGGTTTCTCTGTGTAGTCCTGGCTATCCTGCAACTCACTCTGCAGACCAGGCTGGCCTCGAACTCAGAAATCCACCTGCCTCTGCCTCCCAAGTGCTGGAATTACAGGCGGGTGCCACCACGCCCGGCTCAGCAATATTTTTTTTTAAAGGAAGGATTTCATGTAACCCAGGCTGGTCTGAAATTTGCTATGTAGCTGAGGCTGGACTTGGACTACTGATCTTGCCTCTACTTCCAGAAGCTGGGATGACAGATGTGAACAACCATGGCCAAATGGCACAATAGTAGCTTTTCCTTATGTTCATGCACTAAGATCAATCTCTAATTAATCTTTCTCCTAGTGCTGAACTCTGCTACACATAGCACCAAGTCTCCTAAATCTGGAAAGCCTTTGCCAAGCAACAGTAGATCATCTAGGTAGAATATCCTAGACAGTGCCCACCCCCCAACCCCACTTCTCTTTTCTTCTTCCTTTAGCATCTAAAATCCTCTTGAGAATTTCATGTGTGAGTACTGTATTGCACCCTCTTTTCTCCTGCACAACTCCTCCTATGCCCTCCAATCTCCCACAAATCCATAGCATGTCAGAACTCCTTTTTTTTTTCAGCAGCCGGGCGCTATTCTAATTCCTATGCAGCTCGCTATTTATATAGCTACTTTTGAGCTAGTTATCTGCCATGTTCATTGTCAATTAAAGTCTAGCTAAGTTACTTCATTAGGCACAGCCACAAATTTACTCTTAAAAGGATAAGATAAGCTTCAAATTTTCACCGGCACTTACACAAATCTAATCTCTCTCTCTCTCTCTCTCTCTCTCTCTCACACACACACACACACACACACACACACACACACAGGGGAAGGGGGAAGGGGGAGAGGGGGAGGGAAGGGGGAGGGGGGGGAGGGGAAGGGGGTGATTTAAGATTTGGCTCATGAGAGCCCCTAAACTGTTGCTTTCCCTGGCCCACTGCTCTCAGTGTCCTAAAGTCTCTACTTTAAGAGACTTCCACCAAAGAACTTCAATGTGTGCCTTCAGCACCCATCAGTGGAATTTCTCCTACTCATCTCTCAGATCTCTGCTCCAATTATTACTTGGTTAAACCATTCTCTAACTCCTAATCTAAAATAAGTTTCCTTATTATAAAAACCATAGACAATTTCTATTTCCCTTTATAGTTCTGCCTACGATAACGTACAATGTTTGCATTTATTATCTATATGTCAGTTAGTAAGTTTTAATTGTTCAATAAATAAGTGTGGTGAAATTCTTTTAAGCCAGCTCTCGTGGAATCCTAGATGCTGAATTGATGAACTACAAAGCTCGAGTCTTATTTAAGATAGGACAGGCTCTCACTATACAGTCCTGGCTGGTCTTGGACTTAGCAGTGTAGCTCAAGTAAGCCATCCTCCTGCTTCAGTCCCTGTGTGCTGGGATTATGGGCGTGTACTAACATGCTCAGTTCAGCATTTGTTCTTAAGCACACATGGTGATTGATACTACACCAGTAAAATTTTGGTTGTCTCAGATACCTTTATAAAACTATCAGCACCACCATGTGAATGCCATGACTTAAACTCTCAATGGCTTCACACTTATGTAACTGTACTTCCCTAACCGAGATATAGCAAACCCCTCAGGTAGAGAGGGCTACATGTGAGGAAAGGAAGCCAAGGCTAACATGCTAATCACTTAGGACAGATAGCTTTTACTTGAACACGTGACAAAAACAGCACAAAGACAACTATGGCTCTCCTGTGCAACAAAATGTAAATGTGCAGGCTTTAAAACAAACTGATTTGCAATTCAGAACTTTTCTGAGTTTGGGGCCATAACTTGTCAGATACATCACATACACAAAATAATCATGTCAAGATGACACCAGAGGGACTTTATTCATGTGCCATGTACAGTGACAGTCTCACACAGTAACACTGGGACACAACAACATATAGTCCTTGGTATGGATTAGAGGTCGCTGGTTCTTATGGTTCAATGTTCAATCATTTTAGACTTACAAAAAAGAGCAAATTCTCAGACAGGTATGGTGATATATACACCATAACCACCCTTCATCCAGCCTTCAGGAAATGCAGGAGAAGAAAAGCATGAGTTTGAGGTCAGGCTGGGCTACATAACAGACCCCAAGCCAGCCTAAGCTACATCATCTTTCCTCAAAAGATCTTAAAAGATCTTTCCTCAGAAAACAAACACACACACAAAGAACTGCCAGGCTGTGTGCCTGGCGACCTTGTTGCTGGGATGCCAGAGCGCCCACATGTTGTTCAGCGAAGGCAGAACATAAGCCAAGACAGGGGTCCCAGCCGTGTCTTGGGATACATTAATACATTTCCCAGGAAGGGAAGCTCATTGGCTAAACACTCAGGGCCCAGCTAGATACCACACTGTCATGAAGAACACTACATTTTTATGCTGTGACTGGTTGTCACGCTCTCAATGGGCTGTTGTGATTCCAGGACAGGTAGACCCTGACCAGGACCTAATTCTCAATTATGAGAATGTCCAGAGTTTTTGAACCTGCTTCAAAAGCCTTTAACCTTACCAGGTTTTCTATCTGGTGGCACAGTCCACTTACCCCACAAAACCCAAGAAGTATCTATATGCAAATTCTTATGGTCCAGCACACTAGCTATTTATTTGTATCTAATTACTCCAACCCAAATCATTCTAAAAAAGTGTATTAATTCTGTGTCTTCATCAGTAAGTAAAGTATTGGCCTAAAACAGAGCACAAACATGATGCCTCAGAGCTGAGCCTGCTCTGTGGCACTCAGCGTGACGTGGCATCCAAAGCCCCACATTTGATAGAAAAGAGTGGACAAGACCCCTAGGCTTCTGGGGGAGGCACAGAAGAACCCCTTAGACACAATGCTGCATGGATGGAAGCTCATACAAAATGGGAAGTGACTTGAACAATGACAACCATCATAAGAGACACGTTAACACTGAAGAGGAAATGACAGTCCCTAAACAACTATAGGCTGCTAAGAGGGGGAGCGTTAGCCTCTCCTAGGGATGCGCACCCTCACCGGTTATCCCTCACAAAGTGGCCACAGACATATACATAACAATACTAATAAGAAGGGAGGTCACCAAGAGTGGACTGAGGGCACAGGAGGACAAAATGATATGGTTATATTTTAATTTAAAACGTGTATCTTAAGAAGGGAGAAGAAAAAGCGGTCCTATCCAAACCTGGACCCAAGCTGAATGAAGCACCTATCTTATATGAGTCTGCTCACATTTAACAAACACACTCCAATACACCAAAGTGCAAAATCTTTTAAACTTGGTTATCTATTTTTTGTTGTCAAGTAAAGAAACAGACTTAAGGAGGGAATGGTATCAATCACATAGAACTTACTGAATACCAAGTTGTATTATTCATTATTTCCCTTTTACATTCATTCATTTGTGGGTTTGGAAGGGAGGAGTGCCACAGCCATGTCAGAGGGTCAAAGGACAACTTGCAGAAGTAATCTCTCTTACTGTGTGTGTCGCATCTCAAGGCTCAAACCCAGGCCATCAGGTCTGGTGGCAAAAGCCTTTACCAACTTAGACATCTCAGCACTAGTTTTTTCTTTCTTTTTTTTTTTCAGGTGGTATTTGTGAAACGAGGTGTGAGGGCTCATTCCTGTAATTGCAGAAACTTGGGGCACAGAGCTTGGAGCATCACTGCAAGTTCAAAGCCAGTCTGTTTATGAGATAATACCCCAAAGGAAAGATATCTGAGAATATGTTTTTTTTAAAACTTGTGTTAATTTGGGAAAAGACACACTATTAACAATTATAAACTTTTTTTTAACCCAGTGAACATGAACATTTTAATAAGCCCCAAATACTTTGTAATGGGAAAATGAAAACCCACCTTCACTCTGGTTGGTAGCTGCCAACTCTAAAAGGTTTCCACATGTTCTCCTAAATCCTCATGCCTGTTTTCAATCACAACTGGTCATGCATTGGTGTGAAACAAGTCAGATCAAGATACAGCTGCTGAGGAAGCGCCGCTGTTAAAATGTGTGTCTGTTCTCTGTCAGCTTGGCTTTGTTGATATGCTCATGGTAACATCTGACCAAAAAAGCCTTGAAAGAAGTCAGCACACCATGATTCTTACTCTGGAATGAATACTGAAAACACAGCAACCAAAGAAACATTGCTAGATATTCCTGTACCATTTCTATTTCTCTGAATTCATTACCTTCAACTATTATCTTAATTCTTAGAATCCTGCACGCTAATGAATTCAAAGAACTGAAAAGAGTACATTGTCTTACCCTCCTCCATGAAGCGGACCAACTTGCATAACCCAGTAATTCCCTTGTTTCTCCCTCTTGCTCTTCACTTTCCTCCACATACATGGCCCATACATGTACAGCCAACTCAGAGCCCTAGGACCTCACACATGCTGGGCAGGGTCTCTATATACTCCCAGTGTCATCTCCACCCTCCTTGTTTGCGCTCTCTCTCTCTCTCTCTCTCTCTCTCTCTCTCTCTCTCTCTCTCTCTCTCTCTCATATGTGTGTGTTTTGCCTGTATGAACACTATTTGCTTACCTCTTACCCACAGAGGCCAAAAGAGGTTTCAGTTCAGTTGAAACTGGAGTTAAAACAAGTGTGAGGCCATCTCTCCAGCTGGCATGAGTATCTTATGCAGGAAGTCACTGGTTCACCCACAGCCATTACAGTAGATTTATTTTTTATGCTTGGATCTCTGTTAACTCCATTTTAAATTCATACATGTTTATATATTATGTGAGGTGCAGATGTAACTTACTCTTTTATATGTCAATATTTAGTTATCCAGCAATCATTCTTTGAGGCTAATATTTCCTCAGTGAATTGCCTTGGCACCCTAGCTTAAAATGAACTGACCTCTAAGACTTGAGTTTATTTTTTGACTTTCAATTCCTCAGTTCAGTACTATATAACTATGTATCTATGTATGTATATGTATATATAGATATATAGATAACATAAATAATAACCTTACTAAGTTGTTGTTTATTGGGCCTTCGTTTTTAAATATGATTTTTTTTGTCTTGCTATATAGCCCAGGTTAGTCTTAAACTAGTAGTGGGTCATCTTGTTTGTTTCCAGTACTGGATTATAAGCATGTGCTACCACATCTGGCTATCCCATAGTTTTTATTTTTGTAGCTTTCTTAAAAGTTTTAAGATTGTTCCTTGCCCCAAACTATTCTCATGAAAATTGTCTATGACCTATGCTTGGAGAAATGGCGTTGGATGTTTTCAAGTGTAATTGCACTCTTCCAACGGAGTCTTGTTTCTGTAATCACGAGAAATGTGGCTTTTGCAGTATGGATTTCCAAAGCACAAACAGCAATTTATCATGATTAAGTCACTCTCTCCACTTCCAAATCTCCCTCCATGAAATTCTGTGTCCTTGTTCTCATCAGAGGCCAGAGGCTGCAGGCAGATGATGTATTCTCTTTGACCAAATACCGTGAGCTGGGGCTCCTGTAGTCCCAGGCGCTCTGCATTGTTCTGTGCCCAGCCTAGTCCATTCTCTTTTGTGTATTTGAATTGGTGCTGTTCTAAAAGCCTTAATATAGTCCCCTTAAAGAAAAATGGGAAAAAAAGTGCTGATTTCTTATTTTGTTGTAAGCATGTACCAATTATTTCAATGGCATTATTAACATGATTAAGTTAAAAAAAAAAACCCTTCCTGAACTAAAAAATATTTAATGGATGTGTACTGACTTGGTGTAATTCTACAGCTTGCAAAATTAAAGTGAATGGGCAAAACTCCACTTGACTCAAAGAATTATCTGGTATCTAATCTAATGGAGATGACAAAGCTGGAGATAGTTAATATAGTAGGTAAAATACAATTCAAGTTTGTTGGTAAACTTCAAATAAAATTCTGCATTATCTTTGACAAAAGTATTTAAAATCTCATCATGACATTACAGTAATTTTAAACAATTTTATGAAGCAAGCTTCAGAGATGCAGTCACCATGAAGGCCTGAGGGACCTGTCACCAGTCCACTGTTCTAGCCTGGGCTAACATTCCAGCATGGCTCCCTCTCTCTTCCCACAAAGCATTTCAGGAGATTGTTCCCCATTCCTACTGTCCTCACACTGAGCCTGACCTACCTGAAAGAATGTTTGGTTGTCAGCAGAATAGTATTGAGATATATGTTACCAAGGATCTCAAAAATGAACGAGGTAATTAGAAGTTAAGAGCAGAGAGAAATCCAATCGAAATATCAGATACGTCAGGACTTCATTCTTTCTTCTTTTATCAACCCCTTCTTGGAAAATTCAAGTTCTTCCTTCCCCTTTTAGGACTAGGTACTCCATAACTTGGATTGAAAAAAAAACTTTATAAAATAGTTGCAAGCAGTCTTGAAACAAAACCTTCATCGTGGCCATTTATCAGTCTCTTTGACTTGTTTATGGCATATCCTGAGACCAATGCAAAGGTTTTCTTTCATCACTTAAACTCCAGTCAAATCTGACACACTCTCCAGTGTAAAATCAGGTCAAACTAAATAACTGAAAAGCAGGCTGGAACCTCAGAAGAGGGAGCCTGAAGCAGAAAAGGCTGAAACGGAAGGGAGAAGATGCCGTGGAAGGACAAGAGAAGAAAGCTCTGCAGAGAAGCACCGAGGACAAGAAACACGTGGCTAAGCAGAGTCTGGGTCTGTAAGAGCAACATGCAGAGAAGTCTCAAACCGCGACTCCCGACCCTGGAGGGGTTTCCTGTAGACCCTAATGGGTAACTGGAACTCAGAGAACAGTCACTTCCCCCATTTTTAAGACTCAATAGTATGACGAATGAAGTCACTGTGGGTGTGTGCTCCAGCTTTTAAGTTTTGACTGTATCTGACATTAAGGAGATCTCAAAAGCAGCATTTCTAAAATGTCCATGTAACTCACTATCACACAAACATAAAGAAACTACGAGAAAGAGAAGGAGGGTGGTGGGGGGGACGGATCTGGAGAAAGAGTGAGCACATTCTTGAATAGGTAAACAGGCAGAGAAACATGTCCTAAAGGCTGTTTTTCAGAACTCTGAAGACTTAAGTGTTTCAATGCTGACTGACATAAGAATGCTAAATAATTTTAGTTTCAGCTCATCATAATTTATTTAATTTTCAAGTTGAAAACTGTTAGATATGACTCCATTTAGTAAGAAAAGGAAGGGCTTATAAACTACTGGTTTAATCGTATCAGGGCTCTACTATTCATCATATCACAGAAAGTTTTGTTACTACTAATAAATAATGTCTTAAAAAGATGTGCCAGGTAAAAGATTTGGAAGCTGGGTATCCTGGTACAGTCCTATAATCCACATTAATAGAAGTCTGAGGCAGGAGGACCATAATTTCAAGGCCTAATGGGTCTAAAGAGTGAGTTGAGGTCACTCTGTTTTAAAAGTAGAAGAAGTTGGACCGGTTATTAGTTGGCCATTCCCTCAGTCTCTGCTCCAGCCCCCAAGCCTGCATTTCTTGTAGACAGGATAAATTTGGGGTTGAAAGTTCTGTGGGTGAGTTGATGTCTCTATCACTCCACTGGGGTTCCTGCCTGGCTACAGGAGGTGGCCTCTTCAGGTTCCACATCCTCACTGCAGTGACTTACAGCTAAGGTCACCCCCACTGATTCTTAGGCACTTCCCTTATCCCAGGTCTCTGTCTCATCCTGCAGATGCCCCCTACCTCCTGACCCTTGTCAGCTGCAGATTTCCATTCATTTTCATGGCCATCTAGCTAGCCACCTCTCCTGTCCTTCCCCACACCTAATCCTGAGCCCTTCATTCCCTTCCCATCCCCCTACCTCCCACTTCCCTCCCTCTATCTGCCTCTTTTCATTTATTTTTATTCCCTCTTCTGAGTGAGATTCAAGCTTCCTCCTTGGGCCTTCCTTCTTGTTTAGCTTCTTGGGGGCTGTGGGGTGTAACATTGTACCTGTACTTTTGCTAATATATACTTTAAAATAAGTACATCTCAGGCATAGCCTTTTAGGACTGGGTTACTTCACTCAGGATGATGCTCTCAAGTTCCATCCATTTGCCTGCAAAATTCATGATGTCTTTGCATTTCATAGCTGAACAGTATTCCATTGTGTAGATGTACCACATGTTATTTATCCATTCTTCAGACACTATTAGTGATACTCTGTTATGCTTGCAGACAGGATCAAGATGTCCTCTGAGAGGTTCCACCCACCAGCTGATTCAGACAGAGGCAAGACACCCAGAGCCAGGCAGTGGATGGAGCTTGAGGACTCTTCTAGAGGAATAGAAGAAAGGATTGTGGGCCCTAAGGGGACAGGAAGACCAACAGAGCCAACTAACCTGGACCCCTGGGGCTCTCAGAGCCTGAACCAACTGTGGAGCATGCCTAGGCTCCTTGAACCCAGTGCCATGGGTGGGACCTAGGCCTCCCTGAACATATGTAGCAGATGTGTAGCTTGGTCTTCATGTGGGTCCCGAACATCTGGAGTGGGGGCTATCCTAAAAACTGTGGCCTGTATTTAGGATATGGTCTTCTAGCTGGGTGCCTTATCTGGCCTCAAAGGGAGAGGAAGCACCTAGCCTCTCAGAGACTTGAAGTGCCAGGGTGGGGAGTTACAGGGGGGAGGGAGTATTCAGAGGAGCAGGGGATGGGGGAAGGATTGTGGGAGGGGGTGACTGGGAGGGGATATAAAGTGAAGAAGTAAAAAATAAAATAAAATTAAAAATAAATAAAAGTAGAAGCAAAAGAAAAGTTAGTTATACCGTAATCTAGCTCAGTGCAAGAGAGCTCGTGTAACATGCTCAAGGCCAAGGCTCAGTCCCAAGCCTCTCCACTCACATAAGATCTGCGCATTAAGAAGGCGCTTTTTTCCTTTGTATTAAAAATTCTTATGGGCAAAATAGAAACTTGTGTATTTGTTAATCAGCAAAGAGAAATCCCTGTCTGAAGTAGCATGTACCCACTTCACTAAGATACTAGAAGAACAACTAGACATGCTTTAATTAATAACACTTCCAAATGCTTTAAGTATCTTACATAAGAAACAATTAGACATCTTAAGTAAGAAACAACAAGCAGACCAGCTCCAATTCTTAGGTCAAGGAAGCACTGCACAAACAGAAAACTGTTTTATTCAATTATGTAAAAGTGTCCTTGCATTAGTCCTCAGAAATGAAGAACAAAACGAGTTACTCTACTAGAACACGGACACGAGGTAAAATGTCAAGTGGCCATCTCAAACAGCAGAGCTTTTGAATGCCCTGGTGAGAGACTAAACAACAGGAAATCAGACGGTCTTATGGCGCCCCTGTCATCCTGAACAATGGCAACCTTAGTACAGCACCTGGGCACTGAGGACGGCAGAATGTTAGCAATAGCGAAGACCTGCGGCTAGAAGTAAGACGCCCTGGATAATAAGAAAGAATGTCAAACAAAGCAACCCAAGAAATGGCTTACCATGGAGAAGTCCTGCCAGAGCAAAGAGAGACACCTGAGCTATGAGGTTAATAGCATTGGGTTAGGACACGAATGGACTGTGATTTGGCAAGACCTCAACCTTAACAGGAGAGCAAATGCTGATTTATTTTTGTAACTTACTTTTGTCTTTTTTTCTATATTCTTTGTTTACATTCCAAAGGCTTTCCCCTTACTTTTGTCTTAAGAAAGAAAATAAAAACCTGTTTACTTTCTGTGGAGCCAAAAGACAAGAATAATAGGAACTTCTTTACACTTTTTGTTCTAAATGGCCAACTATATAAGGACTGGATAAAGCAGTATTGTGTGTGGTTTAGAACAAAGTATGCAGTTTTTAGTAGGGTGTCACCCACAAACACCCACCTTTTAGCATACTGTTGAGACTTAAAAAGGAATGTCCAGATATTTATCAGCAAAACTTGACTATCTATAAAACAGAATGATAAATGCAAATAGCTTCTTTCACACACAGCCTCATTTACACATCTACCTTCAGTTGCTACTATATGATGGTCCCTTCTCTACAACACAGTATAATTACTCTATAAAGAAGAGAACTGCTACTAATAACTACAGTGGTTGTCTTTCAGTAAGAACTAGTTAAAAAGTAATTTTACAACCCAGCTTCCAGAGAATGGGAAGCACACAAACACAGCTCTGCAGGTAGTCATTAAAATGGCTTTGTGGGTCAGGCATGTATGCTGGCTTTATTAAAAATGCTGCCTATAAACAAATACAATGAAATTACTTAGAACATAGTAAACATCTTAGCTCTAAGAACTGAACTAGATTTGTTTTTGGGTTTTTTGTTTTTGTTTTTTTAAGACAGGGTTTCTCTGTGTAGTCCTGGCTGTCCTGGAACTCACTCTGTAGACCAGGCTGGCCTCGAACTCAGAATCTGCCTGCCTCTGCCTCCCAAGTGCTGGGATTAAAGGCGTGCGCCACCACTGCCCAGCTAATTGTTTTTGTTTTTGGGTGTTTTTTTGTTTGTTTGTTTTTAGATTTGTAAAGATTAGATCCTGTTTTCAATTGTTCCACTCCCTACTCTAAGTAAGTAAGCATCCCTGGCTGGAAAAAATAGTTTGTCTTTGGGATGCATGAGCAGTTTACTCTGCCTCCTAACTATTTTCCCATCGTCCCTCTGAATGCGCTACAGTACCCAATGTAAGCAATTCAGGGGAGAATGTGGAACAGGGTCAGATCTGCTGTAACTTTTTTCCTTTATTTTTCTCCATCATACTCTCTGATCAATATCCTATGTGGTCTGCTGAGTTATTGATTTTCTGACTACTATAAGGGGAAAATGTCATAAGGACAACAGCTTTGTCTATTTTTTCTGTTATTGTTACATGCAACAAAATGGAACAGTAAGACATTCAGATTTAAGTTTATTTCTATTGATTTATTTAGAACAGGACAGGATAAGACACAATGGTGTCAAGAACCATTTATTTAAGATTTAAGAGGTTGTCTTTTTTTTTTTGCACCTTTGTTAAGGGGCTGCAGTTGCAAGGTCTTATTGGGTTCTGAGTTTCACACTGTGTTCTATTTTATGTTTCTGTTATTACGGTTCCTGCAGCAGTTTGAAATTAGTGACTGTGGTACCTATGGCTTTGTTCATTTTTTTCTTTGTCTTTTGGGATTACTTTTTTTATATTTGGTGAAAAAATAATTTGACATTTTAATGAAGCCTGGATTGAATCTGTTAGTTTAATAATATTGTGTCAGTTTCATAATATTAAATTGTCTAGTGCATGAATATTGGAAGATTTTTGCAGTGTTTGTTTTATAATTTTTATTTTAAAGTTATTTTAGTTCCATATTTAAATTTATTTCTAAGGTGTTGTGCAAAAGCCTGTATGTATTGGAGGTGCTAAGTGTGAAACAGGCTGATGCCATGATTCAGGAATGAGATTTTAGAGACAATGTCTTTCTGGTTCTGAAGATTTCCATTGGTTAAATAAATCTTTAAATAGCCTATACAAGTTTTGTTGCTGTTGATGAAGATGATTACAAAAAGCATGTATTTTCTGTATTTTTGTGCACATATACCAACCACTTGAAAAATTTCAGAAACATTTATTCTTTCCAGAGGTCTTAACTGTCCTTATATCATCTTATTCTGAAGAGATTAATTTGCGTGGGAGGTGTTGGGGCTAAAAGGGGAGAATGTTATATAATGAATCCGTTCAACTAATGTCAGAAAACTTCCTTGAAAGGGAAATTATCCTTGGTAGTTTTTAATCAGATAATATAGAACTGTCATTTTCTCATTGTTCTTACAAGAAAGGAGGCACTGGAGACACTCTAATTCAAAGGGTCAATGATTTCCTTACATTTCATGAAATATCAAGTTACTATATAAAGCAGAATACATCTTCTACTCTAAAACTGAACTACCTGGAAAGAGTCAACTCCAACCCCCGCTGTCAGTTATCTTGTCAGGACTAAGAGGCCTCGTGCAGCTTGCCTCCTTTTGCAAACGGTGAAGGGAAGGGGGAAGAAGACTTCGGAGAATTACTTGAATCATCAATAGGAAAAGAGAAAAAAGAAACTTCTCTTAAGGCCTTTGGCTAAAATTTTGCTTTAGTACTTCAACTAGTGTGGATTAAGAAGACTGGTTGCGCCGGGCGGTGGTGGCGCACGCCTTTAATCCCAGCACTTGGGAGGCAGAGGCAGGCGGATTTCTGAGTTCGAGGCCAGCCTGGTCTACAGAGTGAGTTCCAGGACAGCCAGGGCTACATAGAGAAACCCTGTCTCGAAAAACCAAAAAAAAAAAAAAAAAAAAAAAAAAAGACTGGTTGCTTTAAGGAACTGAGAAGCAAAAGGCTCTCAGATGCTCAGAGCACAGCAAGGGGGAATTGGATAAGCAATGGGATATTTAATGTTAAATACTTTGTCACCATCTTATTTAACCTGAGAGACAGTCTTATTTTATAATTAAAACTCCAGAATCTTATACAGGTTAACTAACATGAGGAAGGTCTCCAGAAGGATCAAGATCTTGAGTCTAATACTTAACTGTTAACTCATTTTATACTGTCTCCATGTTTCTTCTTCTAACAGGAAATTCCTTCATTATTTTCCCCATCAGGGTACCTCTGTCATACAGGGTTACTGTACATACAAGATTACATAACTCTGTAATCACAAAAGTGATTACAGTACTGGGATTGGGTTACATCTAATTGAACTGTTGGCCAAAGGGATCCCATGGGAATCCCCCAACAAGGCAGGCTGTTGCCAAGATAATAATAGGTCGCTCTATACAAACTGACAGCAAGGTCTCATTGTGGAAACAACATCTGTGTAACTCACTGACAATGGAGAAGTTGAGTGGTGCCTACAATGTGCCTTCTGCCCGATGTTCTCATGACTTTGGTAAAGGAAGGTACTCTATGTTATCTAAATAGAAGCATAAATACATACCAACTCAGCCACAAACCCTTTGATCAGAGGTTTACTGCCTGATAAAATACTGTTAATACTGTTCTGCCTGCAAGGTATGCTAGGGCAATGGGGGCTCTAAGCTTGTGGGAGTGACCAACCAATATAAGATTTGACTTAAGCCCCACTCCACAAGATGGATCCCATACCTGATACTGCTTGAGTGACCAAAAACCTGAGACTGGACAGAGCAGGAACCTAGGGTGAGACCAAATACTACTCCCCTTTAAAAAAAATAGCAGCAATAAAATGAGTCCTAGTGACATTCTGCCATACTCATACATCAGTATCTTCCTTGGCCATCATCAAAGAAGCTCCCCTCCCCTGCAGTAAATGGGAACAAATACAAATTCTTGGAACACTCGGCTTTAACTGGTATGTGACTATCAAATCCTTCCCCTTAGGGATCAGGGAACACTGAAAAGAGGAGGAAGAAAGGATATAAGAACCAGAGGGCATGAAGGACACCAAGAAACAAAGCCCTTTAAATCAACATGAGCAGAGCTTGTATGGACTCCCAGGTGCCGAGGCACCATGCACAGGGCCTGCTCAAGTCTGCACCAGGTCCTCTGTATATATCTTATGGCTTCCAGTTTAGCAGTTGTATGGTATTCTTGAGTGTGCAGTTGAGTCTCTGTACCCTCTCTTGGGCTATTTTCCTTCTGTTTGTTTGTTTTATTCAATTCTGATATGATATGCTTTTTGTAAAATCTTATTTTATTACTATCCCTTAGAAGTTTGTTTGTTTTCTAATGAGAGACAGAAAGGGAGTGGATGCAGTTGGGAGGGGCAAATAGGCGAAACTAGGAGGAGTACAAGGAGGATAAACTGTAATTGGGTTATATTATGTGAAAAAAAACCATTTTTAATAAAAGGGAAAAAAGATCTAGCCCTTGGTCCCTATCTCTATGTAATTCAGGGGTCAAGTCAATGAGTTTCATTTTACTGCATTTTGTGAATTATAATCTGACCCAGGGTTAGCTATCTAAAAACACAACAAAAATCTTTCCTTTTTTTTTTTTTTTTAATAAGGAATACTTAAACTGAATAAAACAACTCAAAAGGAGATAAAGTACATCTAGAGGAAAAAATATGAAAAAATCTTATAAATACAGCAGGAGTAAATTAAATTAACACAGGAAGTTTGTGTGTATGATTGCACAAAGAACAAAAATAAGCCAGACAAATGTGTGAGACTGAGCATCAGGCTACTGATTATGCTTCAGACGGGTCAGACCGGAAGCTGGTCTGGAATGCGGATGATCCTGTTTTACATGATCTCGGTACTGATTACCTTACACATGTTCTCTCTGTGAGAAACCATCAAGTTTTACATATACTAAGTTTATGTTATACTATGAAAAAGTTATTTCAAAAAGTGCAGCATTTTATTCTTGATGGGTTAACAGCACAATGTATGCACTATAATATTAATACAAATAGGCTTCTTATCTCAAAAGCAGATAACACAGGGGGTTAAAATCATTTTCCTTTCAATTGCTGCCTAAAGGCTTATAGACAGTGTATTCCTTTTAGCATAAGAAGTATATTTCTGAAATCTGATTTATACCTGTTGCCACACATCTTCAGCTAAATTAGGGAATTAGCACGGGTCACCATACAGCCAGGTTTAAGTATTGTAAATAACAATTACTAATAAATAAGTGGTTTTAAAACTCAAGTTGTACTGCCAAGATGACACAATTATTCCCTTTTTCCTAAATGGACCATGTATTCCTAACTTCAGGGTGAACAAGTGAGCACACGCCATGATGATTTGCTCCTTAAGGGGAAAGTCAAATTTGGTGTCTTCTTTTTCACGTTATAAAAGGGTCTTTGAGTAAAATGCTTTACTCTCTAGTATTTTTTGTTGTTGTTAGAATGACTATGAAAAAAATCAACATTTTCTAAGAATTTCCTGGCCTTTCATTTGCAAAAAAAATATTAACTGACAAACATCAAGATTTGTACTTTTTTAGAGATATGAAAAAAAGACCTTGTATATAGTTTATTTAAGACTATTTCTTCCACTAGAATATTTAGTACATAGGAAAAAATAGCCTTTGATATAAATATTTTATTAACTAGAAATAGGAAAGGGGCAAAGAGAAAAAGCAGACAGGCAGGAAGTCAAAGTTTATTCAACAGCTCTTTTGCAAAATAATCCTTGACAAAGATGACAGAGATGTGTTAGTGGAAAGAATGAACATCCCGAGGCACACTAATGCACTGTTCCTCACAAAGTTTATTTTGAAGAACTACTTTACTTTGTCAACTTCCTTAGAAATCATGATGCTATGACTATAACCTACCCACCTTTTAGAAAGCTATGCAGATACAGAAATAAGCCTACCCAATGAGATAAAGGATCTCTGCAGCAAAAATTTTATTAATACACTAAAAAAGAAAAAGAAAAAACAAACAAACAAAAAGAATTCAAAGAGACACTATACAACAGAAAGACCTTCCAAATTTCTAGACTAGCAGAATTAGTTATATAAGAATGGCTGTGTTACCAAATTAACAATTTATAGATTCAAATATAATCCTGATGAAAATTCCAAATACATTCTTCAGAGAACTAGAAAAGAAAATTCTAAAATTCATATGTTAATATAAAAGACACAGATATCAAATGCAGTCCTAAGCAGAGCACCCTGTGACATACTGTGACAAGGACAGCACAGCACTGGCATAAACGTGTGGACCAGTAGGAAAGAACACAAGACTCAGAAATGAATATATACATCTTTGATCCTCTAAACTTTTTGTACAAAGCTGTTACAAAATACCTTAGAGGAAAAAGTACCCTATTCAACACATTGTACTGGCAATCTGGATAGCTGCATACAAAGGAATGAAATAAAATCCATATCTCTTACTTATCTATCACCCACAAAAACAGACTAAGATGGATCAAAGGGCTTACTTTAAAATCTGCTAGGGGAAAGCAATTTAGGACACGAAAGGCAAGAACACTGTAAAAAGGATTCCAACAGTATATGAAATATTGACATGGATTACATGAATCCAAAATGGTTCTGCACAGGTGAGGGAAAAGCAATAGAGTAAAAGCATTGCTTACAGAATGGAAGAACAATCTGCCAGATTTGGATATGTAACAGTATCTAGAATATATAAAGAACTGTAAAAATTAAGCATGTGAAAACCCCCAAATGCTGGTCAATAAATTATCAAAAAATGGTAAATAAACTGAACAAATCCTTCTTAAAAGAGAAAAAACACAAATGGCAAGTAAAGTTTTAAGGGATACTCAACATTCTTATACAGGAAAATGCAAATTTAAACTTCCTCAAGTTTCCATCCATTACAGTCAGAAAGGCTGCCATTAACAAAACCAATGCTGGAGAGGATTTGGAGGAAAAACAAAACCTTATTCACAGCTGATGAGAATGCAAACTCCACACCACAACCATGGAAGTCAGTGTGTGCTAGTGGGTTTTGTTCTTTCTGTCCCCTCCTCCCCCTTTTTATTAGTCAAGTTGACACAAATTATAGTCACTTGGCCAGAGGAAACCTCGCTCAAGTCATTGCTTCCATGACTGGTCTTTGGGACTGTTGGTGCAGAGACATTTTCATGGCTGCTCATTAGGATGAGTGGGTGGTGCTACCCCTGGACAGGTGGGAATGTCCTGTGTGCCAAAGGAAGCTGGGTAAACAGGGGAATAAGTCAACAGTCCTCTGTGGTTCCTGCCTTTGCTCCTGCTTGAGTTCCTGACCTGACTATCTTCAGTGGCAGACTGTGATCAGCAAGTATAAGCCACAGAGCAAGCTCCTCTTGGTCAAAGTGTTTATCCCAGCAACAGGAAAGGAAATTTGAATCTGCATGACCCAGCTCTACTGTTACTGGGTACATCCTAAAAACTCTAAAGGCTACTACAGAGATACAGGCACACCCAGGGTCATGGATGTGCACCACCTAGAAGTCCATCAACAGATATATGGGTAATGAAAATCCGGAACACAATAAACTTTAATTCAGCCAAAAGAAAAAAATTAAATTTTTGTAATATTAATAGATCTAGAAATTACTGTATTAGGTGAGGACATCTATTCTCAGAAAGAAAAGAGTCCATGAGAGGAGAGAAAAGACTTAGAAATTAGACTGAAAAAAGAACATTTAAAAAAATATTAAAATGCAATAACGAAGCATATTACTTTGTATAATAATTTTAAAAAGTAAAAACAGAGTACAAGATGAAGGTGAGGAGAACAACATCTGTGGTGTTTTTACTAATTGCAGAAAATGCTGTGATCTTTCAACCGCTGTGCTTCCAAATGACAAAGGACAGAAACACATACATTTTGTTTACATTTCTTTACTATAAACGAGTACTTTTCTTAGTATTCAACACTAGAAATTCAAGCATCTTCAAGATTAAATTTTCCAAGAAGTTGTGAATCCAGGTTCCAGAAGATGCAAACACAGTGGCAGATGCCAGGGCTCAGGGGCAACTTCAGAAAGTCATTCATCCAGCAAACTAAACTACAGCAATGCTATTCTGCATAAGCAACAGAGAAATCCATTTTTTGTTTGTTTGTTTTTTTGAGACAGGGTTTCTCTGTGTGGTCCTGGCTGTCCTAGAACTCACTCTGTAGACCAGGCTGGCCTCGAACTCAGAAATCCGCCTGCCTCTGCCTCCCAAGTGCTGGGATTACAGGCGTGCGCCACCACGCCCGGCCAGAGAAATCCATTTAACAGAACAACTATGTACTCTACATTCTGTAATGAAACCACAGACCAATCTTGTTAGGATTCTGTCTAAGCTTCGCCCCACCGTTACCTGGCAATAGCCAGGTATGCCCCTCCCCACAGTTACCTGGCAACAGCCAGGTAGGCCTGGCTCACTATAAAAGGAGCTACTTGCTCCTCCTCTCTCCCTCTTGCCTCTATTACTCTCTTACTCCTGTTTCCTCCTGCTTCTCTCTTGCCCTTCTCTCTCTCTTCCCCTTCCCTCCCCACCTCATTCCACATGGTCATGGCCAGACTCTACTTCTCTACTCTCTCCTTCTCTCTGCCTTTCTCTGCCTCTACTACTCTTTTAACTCCCCTTCCCAAACCCTAAACTCTATTCTATGCTATATGGGTATGTGGCTGGTCCCTCAGGGGGAAGGGATGCCTTGGCATTGGCCCACTGAGGCACCCCCTTCCCCCACACCTCACCACACCCCATAGAACATATTCTTATACTACTTTATCTTTTTATAATCACAACACAATCTCTTTAAGACAACAATATGATGTAATGGTAAGTAATTTCAAGCCAAGATAATACAAAATCCATCAACATATCACATGGTCCGCATTTCAGGAAACACTATTCTTAAGTACTGTATAATGTGGGATAATGCCTATGAAGACTTACTTAATTAATTTTGAGTATTAACTGGTTTTAGGATTATAGAACACAAACATCTAAATTAGCTTTCTTTTTAAAAGAGTACTCTATTACAATGTGAGCCAGGACCATTCAGAATAATCAGTCAGAGCAGGATGCTTGCATAAACGCCCAAGTTTCCCTTGTGGATAGTATGAGGATCATAGCATATTGAAGGTTTTAGTTTCTTTGCCTCTTTCCACATTTCAAATGCCATTTTAGACTAATTTATAAGTAAAATGAATAGGATAATATATGTGCTATCAATCAATATCAATGCTGTTACATAACCAGGATTCAAGCTCTCTTTCTGTGAATCTAGCAAACTCAACTCTTCCTTACCAAAGCACTTCACAAATAACTCAAAATCTTCCTCACCTACAAAATGCTTTCAAATTTCAGATGCAATGCAACTAATAAGAGTCTTTGAGAGCAAAAGTCCAGGAATATTTACATATAAAATTATAGGCTTTATATAGCTTAGACACTTTTCAAACATTATTTTTAAAGTTAAACTACTAATGTTAAGATTAAAATGGGTGGTCTTACTTTTGTGTATATTTATTCTTTCATTTAAATATACACTTTTCTTTTCAATCAAGCTATTCTTTCTTTCTTTCTTTTTTTTTTTTTTTTTTTTTGAGACAGGGTCTCAGTATGTAGATCTAGCTGTCCATGGAGAGTCTATTGCCTGCCTCTGCCTCCTAAGTACTGGGAATAAAGGTGTGCACCATCATGCCTGGCCCAGCAAACTACCTTTCAAGCAAGTCGTCAACATTTGTTAGCATTTTGACAGACAATACGATATAAGGGGTGTGTGAGAGAGAGAGAGAGAGTGTGTGTGTGTGTGTGTGTGTGTGTGTGTGTGTGTATAATAAATTATTTAAAAGAATAAGGTAAGCATGGGGGTGTACATCAGTGGTAGAATATATACATGGATGAGGATGAGGCTGTGTTCTATCCTCATACCCCTGCCCCAAAGGAAACATAAAATATATAGTCAACTAAGGGAACTAAAAAGAATCAAGTAAACTAATACAAACAATAAAGGTATTTAAAAAACAAATAACTGATATATCCTATTGCCTAACATTCTAAATAGGACGAGGCTGTAATTCAGTGCAGGGCACTTGTGGTGTGCAGAAAGCAGTAGGTTTGCCTCTGTCATAAAGGAAGGGGAATCGAAGGAGAGAGTAGAGGACAGGGTAGGACGCGAAAGAAGAGCTCATCATCTAAGATATTTACCATTTTTCTTTCTTGGAGGAATCAAAAATACCACATACACAAAGGGAGCTAACAAATGGAGGAGTTAATTACGGGGTGGGGTGGGGTGGGGGAGGCTCGTTCATATTCCTGATTGTAGTATAAGTGCATCAATAGTAAAAACCACTGACTCTAAATGCATTTAACTTTTTTAAAAGTTACACTGATGATGTATTAGTCACAGATATAAGCTTATTAGGAATATAATTACACAAATTTAGCCATGTAATTTTATTTTGTGGAAATTATATAAGCCTTAATATTTTTTATTCCTGACAAACAGTAAAATTATGTAATCTTTATTAAAAATTCAAACAAAATTTGGTCCATGAGTATGGGTTAATACTATGAGAAAAAGAAAGTAGCTGTTTCTAAGCAGACTTTTCTATGTCGTCATAGGTATAAAAGCTGGACACTGTACCTCACACAGCAGAAGGTCAATAATGTGGAACACCATGCAGAGTGGAAACTTGGCAGTGAAAAGGGTGAGGAACCACTGGGATGCATACATATGAGCTTCCAGGTTCAGATCACAGAAGTGGCTGTACAGGTCTGGCAGCTGTTCCTGAAAGCCAAGAGGAAAGATTAGGGGACTGCTGCTGAAGAAGCCTTGTTGTTTACAACTGCAATGTGCATCGAGCTGTCTGTTGTGCTTGAACTGCATCCTAGACCATGTCAGTGCACGGAGGTAATACAGAAGATGGGGACAGACACACGACAGATGGGTGTGGACAGAAAAGACGGGGACAACACGAGAGTTCCTGCTTCCTGGGAAAATCTTCCTCTCTCAGAACACCTTCATTCTAATGAAATTCTTATCCATGGTAAGAGACAGGGCTCACCTCCTGCCCACCTAGAAACAAATGTATCTTCACACTTACAGACCTTAATTTCATTTGAATTTTTAATAAACATTAGATAATTTTATTATCTGTCAGTTGTAAATGTTACAAATTCTCAAACAACATTATATGAGGTATACAGTATGGTTCTAGAATAATTTTGAGCCCTTGGAAAACTCTAAAACATGACCAGATATAAAAACCTATCTGTAGACTGGAGAGATGGCTAAATAGCTCAGAGCTTTCATCAGTCTTCAGAGGACCTGAGTTTGGTTCCATACACCCAAATCAGGTAGCTCACAGCCACCTGCAGTTCTAGCCCAGGAGAGCTGCTGCCCTCTCTGGCTGCCATGGTCATCCAAATACAAATATAAATGCATTCAGATAACAAATAAATAAATAAATAAATAAATAAAATAAATAAATATATATATATATATATATTTGTTTAAAAGTCCAATCATGATCATATAAAAAATGACAAAGTAAAACTGTACAAGAGTGCAGTACAAGATAAATAGCTCCTAATAATGCTATTTATCTTGTAGTATGTGTGTGTGTGTGTGTGTGTGAGAGAGAGAGAGAGAGAGAGAGACAGAGACAGAAAAACAATCATGTTTGTACCAAATGCTCACATTGAAGCAGACTCAAATGATAGTTTAAATGAAGTATTTAAATTGTTATTGAGCCCAACTTGATATATTAGATATAGTTTTTTAACTTTTAATTCACACAGGGAATATTAACTGTTGGGAAAAAAACGACTAACTTTTGTGCCTGAAAAGTGAAAAGTAATAATACAACAAAACAAATCTATTTACATTTTGGACGTTGTATCCATTAAACTTTCATAGTTAAATATTGCTCATTAACTCTGTTAGTGATTTTGATAACAACAAATTCATGGGTGATATAATTTTCCTTACCTGCATTAGTTTTTCAAGTTGATAGAATTTGCAATGAAGATCTTCAAAGTTGTTTTTGTATAAGTCTCTCAATTTATAATCATACATAATATTCACCAAAACACAGAATGCTTGCTCCTCTGGCATCTACAGGAAAACACACACACAAGAAACATTAAATGAATGTTCAGACTATGTTCAGACTAAATCTTTTTTCTCAAGTGAAGCTGTCTTGTACCTTTATCACCTAAAATACTTTTCTTAACATCAAAGCCCAAGTACACCTCATGATCTTCTCCTGGATTTCTTCACAAGTCGCTGTTCAAAAAGTTGCAAACCAAGTACTGTAGCCAGTCTTAGAGAAACTAATTCATTCATTCAGTCTTTCTATAAGTAGATGACAATAAGCTGAATTTTTTACCAACTGGCATCTTACAAGAGGGGCAAAATGTAGTTCTTCCTTTAATGTGGTAAAACTGCTGAAGCAGAAAGGTAGTTTAATGTCTTTGGGCCTTCCTATACAGAGTTCCTGCACAGCCAAGATACAGGCACTGCAGGAGGCACTGAAAACAAGAATAGAAAGAAATAGACCTTCAGGACCAATGAGAGCACAGCAAACTCACAGGATTAAGATTAAATCTTGGGACAGGTGAGATTGGGTACGAAAAAAGCATTGCTACAGCTAGAGTCCATGGGACAAATCATAATAAATCATTCAAAATAACCACAGTGCAACAACAGGCAGGGAGATTTCTGTTTACCTTTAGACATGCAACATAAATAACACATATACCTCCCTCAATGTCTCTCTTCTTTACACAAAGAACAGCACATCCAATTAATACACATGAAAAAGCTCAGATTTGATGGAAAAAATACTGTGACAATTAACTGACAATCCTAGCCCATATTCGTTACTCAGATACCTAAAATGATTATATGTCTGTAGTCTTAGCACTTAGGTGAGGCAAACAATAGGAGGTCAAGGTAGTCCTCAGAGACACAGCTCGTGGTAAGCATGGGCTACTATAAGACTACCTCAGAAAAGCAAGAGAAAGACAACTAAATGTAACAGTATTAGTATTTGTTGGCTATTAGCCCTCTGTCGGATGTGGGGTTGGTGAAGATCTTTTTCCACTTTGTTGGTTGCCGTTTTGTCCTTCTGACAGTGTCCTTTGCCTTACAGAAACTTTGTAATTTTATGAGGTCCTATTTGTCAATTCTTGATCTTAGAGCATAAGCTATTGGTGTTCTGTTCAGGAACTTTACCCCTGTGCCCATGTCCTCCGGGGTCTTCCCCAGTTTCTTTTCTAATAGTTTCAGTGTGTCTGGTTTTATGTGGAGGTCCTTGATCCACTTGGAGTTGATCTTAGTACAAGGAGATAAGAGTGGGTCGATTTGTATTCTTCTGCATGTTGACCTCCAGTTGAACCAGCACCATTTGTTGAAAAGGCTATCTTTTTTCCACTGGATGGTTGTGGCTCCTTTATCAAAGATCAAGTGACCATAAGTCTGTGGGTTAATTTCTGGGTCTTCAATCCTATTCCATTGATCTACTTGCCTGTTGCTGTACCAATACCATGCAGTTTTTAACACAATTGCTCTGTAGTACTGCTTGAGGTCAGGGATATTGTTCCAAGAAACTTTTGAAATATCTGTATTTTCATCAGCTAAGTCAGTTAATGCCTTTGAACTTCAGTAGTTTTATATTTTAAACCAATTAAGAGTGAATACTGTATATGCCTGTACTTTTGAATTTCTCCTACAGTTTCCCCAACAGCAGCTACTTACTTAAAACAAAAGCACTAAAATGACTCCTTAGACAACTGTAATGATTAATGTTTCACAGAACAATACAATTGAATTTATCACTGATATGCAATTAGTCTAAAAAAACTGAACAATGTATTTTAAAATAAAATATTAAGGTGTGGGAACATGGTAGATCTTTAATACCAAATTCTCATTTTACTGTGTAATGGAAGGTTCTCCCAAAAATCAGTTATTAGACTGGGAAAAAGAGAAAATAAACACTAAAATTTTATAATTTAAGATAATGACAATGTCCTCCATGATTATCTAAAATACAAAATGAAACACCTTCCTAGCATACATGCTCTGAGAATGATGTAATGTGATCAGATAATGCAATCACTGTTAGGTAACAAGTGTTGGCAAGGATTTGTCATCTATATTGATAAGGACCATCAATGGACAGAAACCACTAATGGATGGAGACCACCTTTAAGTCTCATTGTATCTCTCCACAACAAACTTTGCTTTACAAGGGACGCCTTTAAGAACCGTGTATTATACATAATTTTGCTAAAACCCGAATTTTGATAAAAATAATCTCTGCATGTACTATAAAACTGTTTTTATGCCACCTTATTATGTTTTGCATATTTTGAATTATCTACCTCTTTCTCTGAAGTCAATAACTACTCCACAGAGTTCCTGATTTTTTTTCAACAAAGATAGATGCTGATTATTTGGAAAGTTAGAAGCTCATGAGTCCACTCATATACTGAAAAGCAAATAAAATGATGGCTGCAAACTATTTGTTTACTTTCCCCTTTAAATCAAATAGATGCTAAAATACATTGAAAACCCTATGTGTTACCAATTTAAATGAGCAGGATCAGGGGCCAAAAGAAAAGTGATATATAATTTTAGTAATAATAGCAGCTATCATTATTAAACATACTTATGAGTCCACTTGATTCTCACAAAAATCTTAGAGTAGGTCTAACTTTTACATTTGAGATGTAAGACTGGTGAAGTTCAGAGACATTAACTGGCTAACCATAACTCTGAGTGTATTAAGGAAAGTCTGGGTTTCAAATCATGACTGTTCTTTTGTGATATGCACAAAGTAAGTCATATTCTTTATACTCATAGCAAGGTCCTCAGTCTTCAATAAGCCTACAAGGGTAATGATATTATTTCCATATTAACATGAAGAAACTTAACCCCAGTTTAGCAATCCTGCCCAAGGTCACATTAATCTAAAAGAATTTAAAGAATTCAACCTAAAAGAACCTAAAGAATTTAAATTTATAGCTGCTCTAGGGGTTCTGTTTTGAAAAAGCAGACAAGCAGAGCTGTAAACAGAGATTTAGGATGACAAAAGGTAAGGCCTGATTTCAAGCTCATTAAAATCTCTGCCAGAGTTCCCAGTTTTATGCCAATAAATAGCTCCTGAGCCAAGGCCTATCACATACAGCAGAAAAAGTCCTGAAGAATATGCTACAAATAGCTTTGCCTATACACATTTATACAAGTACATACATTTGGACGCTGCTATCTTGACTCTAGGAAATCTTGATTTCCAAGATAAACAGTAAGTAGCTCTGTTTCTCATTTCTTTTTTTATAACATTTTATTATTATTATTATTATTATTATTATTATTATTATTATTACTTTATGTGTGTATGTTATGTGCATGTGTGTATGCCACATGCATGGGCGGGTGCCCACAGAGGCCAGAAGAGTCCTCTGGAGCTAGAGGTAACGATTGCGAGCTGCCTGACGTGGGTGCTAGGTACATAACTGAGGGCCTCTAGAAGAGCAGTTAGCACTCTTAACCTCTGAGCAATCTCTCTAGCCTAAACTGCTTGTCACTTCTTAATCCTGTCTTTGAAGGAAATTCCATTACAGGACTAATAACTTTTTGATCTATTTTATTCTGAAATAGAGTATACAAAATACACAAAGGTCAAATGTGTATGCTCTAATAAATAACATCATAAAACAACAACAAAAAATGACCTCAGGGCCTCATGCAACTACCAGCTAGTCTAAGAAAGAGAATGCTGTTTTAGCATTCTAGCATTTAGCATTAAAGATACCTGTATCACACATGGACTGTGGACTGGAATGAGGCCCCTCAGCCCATTGGCAGCAGATGTTCAGCTCAATCACCTTGTTGGTCCCTCAACAACTAGAGCAGAGGGTCTCCCTAAAGCTATAGCCAGACTGTGGTATCAATTTCCCCACTGCCTGGCCGCAGTGGGAGAGGATGTTGTGTAATCTGGTAGACACTTGATGTGCCAGAGTTGGGTGAAGCCCCGGGGGACCCCCACCTTCTGAAAGGAGAAAGGGAGGAGGGATGGGGAGAGAGTCTCAGTGAGGGGGGACAGGGAGGGGAGTAGCACTTGGAATGTAAATAAATAAATAGAAAGATCCCTGTGTAAACCTTTTCAGTCATGAACCACTCCCAATGCATCTTTCTAGAAAATCCATTATCCTGATTTCAACAGGAACCATTATGTTGTTGCACTATATACTTCTTTCCATCTAAGTAATTTTCTAAAAAAAAAATTGATTGTTATTGGATGTTATATAAAACTGAATCATACCAAATGTAATCTTACACATTCCTTTCTTTAGTATTTCTTTAATATTATAAAGACTATTGTAATTTAATTTCTAAAGTAGTTTAAAATTGTTGTGGTTATATACTACCCATGCTATACTACCCTCTAACTACAGATAATATATTTCTTATAGCTCACTAAATGGATTAACAGCACCTGTTTGAGAATTCTTGCACTGCTTAACCTACTCAATGTCATAAGCTATTGCCAAAACCCCTGACATTTTTTAAGCACAGAATCAAATTTTAAAAGACTACTTAGATATTACACTCTTGAAAATTCAAAACTTTACTTTTGACTATACTTTCATTTTCATTTTCTAATTCCTCTGAGGTAAAGGATTGTGGGTGAGGGAGGGGCAGCAACCCGCAAAGCAGCAGGTGCTGACAATGGTTAATATGCAATGCAAGGATGACTGTAGAAAAAAAAAAAACAGCAGCAGCTTATGTAAGTGATAAAGTATTAGTCAGCAGGACCCTAATAACATCTCCCTGGACCCTGAGATGGTATATCTGATTAATACTTTAGAATTATTAATTACTTTAGAATACTTTAGAGTTTAGCCTATGGTCTTCTATTGGCTCAGACAACAGAGAAAAATAATACAGGAAAAAAAGCCTTTCTGTATTCAAAGTAGCTGACAGGTTGATAGGTAAACAACATATATTGATTAATTTCACAAAATAATATAAATTACAAATTAGGATATATTTTTATTATTGTGATGCTGAATATCAGTTAATCGTTTCTTAAGGACCCCGAAGACATTTCTTTCACATTCTTTCTTTTCTTTTTTTTTTAATTTTTATTTTCTATATTGTATGTTTACATTCCAAAGGCTTTCCCCTTTCCCAGTTCCCCCGCTCCCTACGTCCCATAATTCCTCTCCCCCCCAACTATTCCCCAATCATTCCCCCTCCCCCCATGGTTTCTCTACAAAACTGGATCCAATCTTTACAGGCCCAGGGTCCTCTCCTTTCTTTCACATTATTTCTAAAATCCATGGCAACAACTACATAATTCAACTAATTTAGAGTATAAGAGACGTTGGTGGTATGTGTCTTGGGACATACTTTGGGAGATATTTTTAGTGATCAACCTCACAAAGGCTGACTTACTATATGGCCTTCATTACTGTAAACAGGAAGCACAAAAAAGTTGTGAGTATTTAACTTTTCTAATTCTCTGCCTCATTCTTGCTCTCCTTAGGAGGCAAGAACAGGGTGTATTTCCAAATAATTACAAACCTGAAAATAAGCCAAGTCTCCTGGAACCTCAAAACAGATTTCTTAGAGCTAAGCTCTCACTGAGCTTTAATGAACGCAGTATCATGTGTTTAGGAAAGGGCTATGTTATGTTGGGATTTCTTTTCATTCCAGTATTCTGCCTTAGAGGGAGGCTTTGTAAAACCCAGGAAGTAAACAAAACTTAGAAGTCTTAGAAGACTTAGGAGTGAAATAAAGTAAGAAGTCTCAAGAAACTCCTACATGTTCATTAGAATGGTCACCAATACCTTCCCCTGAGTTATTAAACAGTAAGAACTGCCATACAGAGGGCTCTCCAGCCGGGAGCTCTAGGAGTCCAGCTTCTGTGTGCTGTTGCTTAGGCTGGAGTGGACTTGTTGGTGATGCAGCTGCCTCTGAGCCATCCATGCTCCCTTCAGTAACCCCGCCCCCGCACCCCAGCTGGACTTGGGTCTGTCACTGCTGCCTGTTGAAGGTAAGTAGATACCTTATTTACATCTCCCCAGGACAAGTGACACATGATGGACAGAGGTAACAATGGCTTATTACAGAGACTGTTTTGTGCAAAACAAAGCAGTAAAACCCTTGACTTGCATCTCAGCTTTTCACCTCAGTGAGGACAATACTTTAGAAGAAAGCTGGCTTTCTCTGTGAGGAACACATGCCATTTAGGGGCTTCTGGACAGCTAACAGTCTTATAAACTCCCCATGCAAAGATTTTAAAATAAAATTAATCATTAATCCCAACTTCTTCCATTCACTCTAAATGTCCAGTCTCCTGAGGGACCTAACCATTTTAGATACTACTTTCATGCAATGTTGGAAAATTATGATAATAAAGTGTTTGATATCCCAGGCCATCACAAGAAGACAAGACGTGAAGATATCAAAAAGAAAAAGAAAGCAAGAATGCTAGAAGTACCAAAGTATGTGATGCTGCACAAAATGGAGAGAAACCTACAGTGAGGTGAGGCGAGACGTGACAACATCGCCTCCAGTATCACTCGCACTAGCATGAGGTAATGAGCATTACAACTGAGTCTACACAATCGCTCGCCTCAGAGGGCCAGACTCACGGCAATGCCCTCGTTCCACAGCCGGGCCTCCGTGCTGCACCAGCTCTGTGCACTCTTCCCTTCTTTAGGGAGATCCCTCTTCTTCCTCAGAAGTTCAGTGTCCTCAAATTCCATTCTCATTTTCTTAGCCTCGTTTACTGTTCTGAGATTATAGATTTCCTCTCATCATGTCAGCTTTCATGTCTCCCCAGGTATCAACCCATAGTGTCAGTGGGCTGCTGGACAGCTCGAACAGTCTTAGAACCTCCCTCGTCAACTCAAAGGTTTTCAAACAAAATCAATCATTCCTCCCAATGTCTTCCACTAACTGTAAAAGAATATAATCCTTTTAGCTAAAAGTATCAAGCCAGAGAGTTGGGCATTTCACCTTTCACTTCCTTACTCATCCAGAAGCTGCTCACTTTCCCTCTGAAGCCTTTCTTACTTTCTCCCTTTTCACAGTCCCAGCATGTGTCATGGAATCTAGCTAGTCTCTCCACTGCTGTTCTCTTCAGCTCTGCCCTCTAAGCAAAAACAAACACAAGACTGTGAACGTCCACGCCTGCCCAATGGCTTCTCAATGGTGTTGGAAGTCCCTTTAATGAAGTGAGTTATATAGTCCTTACCATGTGGCCTCCCTATCTTATCATTTCTACTCCACATGGAGTCAAGTGGGATTTCATGTGTATCTCTCTAAATAGAGTACCATTTTTTTCATACACTTGATCTCATTCATTTTGTCTACAATTCTTTAACTTTAATTATTATTTCTTGCCCAAATAGCTACCTGATTCAGAAAGTTTTTCTTTTTTTTCTTTTTCTTTAAAGATTTATTTATTATTATATGTGAGTACACTGTAGCTATCTTCAGACACACCAGAAGAGGGAGTCATATCTCATTACGGATGGTTGTGAGCCACCATGTGGTTGCTGGGATTTGAACTCAAGACCTTCGGAAGAGCAGTCAGTGCTCTTAACCACTGAGCCATCTCTCCAGCCCCCCAGAAAGTTTTTCTAATAGTTCTGTCAGAACTAGGCTGGGCAAGTCTCCTGTGGGCTATCTTGCCCAATGTTTCACTTTGATGAGCACACTAAGTTCTCCAGTGAGCATCTATTATTTCTCTCATGAGAAAAATCAATGAAGACACAGAAAGGAGAATAAAAATAAGGTTATATTGCTTGTACCCCATCCTAGACACAAACTACAAATGTAATCCCACTTCAAAGCCCAGAACCTGGCAATTGATGCTAAATGAAAGTGACTGACAGGAAGAAGTGTATAAAAATAAATCTGAGAAAACCTAGCACGTTTCCTTGTTATATTGTTCTAACAGTTTATAGTCTGAGTTCCGATGTTTGTGCTTATGCTGATATTTTCATTCAAGATAGTTAAGCTTGAAATTAACCCCAAATAAGCAATTTATTTGCTTCTAGATAGCAAAACTAATTTAAAAAATGTCTTTGGCCAACAATCTCTGGCCCAATATGAAATCCATCCTATGGGCAAGAACCAGTCCTTGTCACTATTAATGATTCTCTGTTATGCTTACAGGCAGAAACCCGGAATAATTGTCGTCTGAGAGGCTCCACCCAACAGTCAATGGAAATAGATGCAGAGACCCACAGCCAAACCTTAGATGGAGCCTGGGGAGTCTTGTGGAAGAGTTGGGGGAAGGGGAGGAACCCAAAGAGGATAGGACTCAACACGAAAACCAACAGAGGCAGCTAAACTGGACCCTTGGGGGCCCCAGAGTCTAAACTACCAACCAGAGATCAAGCATGGGCTAGACCCACAAGCATATGTAGCAAAGGTGTAGCTTGGTCTTCATGTGGGTCCACCACAAAATGGAGTGGGGGCTGTCCTTGAATCTGTTTCTTGTCTGTGAATGTCATTCCCCTAACTGGGCTGCCTTGTCTGGCCTCAGTAGGAGAGAATGAATCTAGTCCTGCAGAGACTTGGGGTGCCAGGGTGGGGTGATACCCAGGGCGAACTCCCCCTTCTTAGAGAGGGAGAGAATGGGAGAGGAGCTGGAGTGGGCTGGGAAAAGAGGGAGGCTGGATATTGGGCTGTAAGTAAATAAAGAAATTAATTAATGAAAAAATATAGCACTTTAAGCCAGGTGTGGTGGCGCACGCCTGTAATCCCAGCACTTGGGTGGCAGAGGCAGGTGGATTTCTGAGTTCGAGGCCAGCCTGGTCTACAGAGTGAGTTCCAGGACAGCCAGGACTACACAGAGAAACCCTGTCTCAAAAAACCAAAAAAAAAAAAGAAAAAAGAAAAAAGAAAAGAAAAGAAAACAGATGTTTTTATTTATCACCCAAGGTATAAATTAAAGAGATATGCTATGTACAAGCTCTGTAAAGTGAGAAATCAATAGGAATATCAAAACCCCGTAGAAAATAAACTCAGTAACACTACGCTATTTAGAACATGGGAAATTACTTACATGCAACAGTAATACAGCAGCAAGAAAAGACTGTCCTTGACAGTACCCAATGTCTTCATCGAACACAGAGTAGGCCTAGAGAAAGATAATGAAAAAGTCATATTAAGAAGACTCATAAATTTAATTACATGTTGGCTCCCATCAGGTGCCTGCTTACCCTATCTCTGACCTTTTTGTCACATTTGCACTGAATTTTCCATTTGAGTCCATATGCTACCCATTCAGCAGGACTCCTCTAAGATACCTTTTCTAAAGTAGCCCTGCATGTTCCAGTATCATAGGCCCATCCTCAGGATATGAAATAAAGACACTCAGATACCTAAGTTATTAATTTAGCCAAGGTACATGAAGTATGGAAACCCTGGGTAAATGGTGGGGGAATTACAAGGCTGAGAGTTCCAGGGCACTACAACAGAAAAAGAACCTCAAAGCTTCTCAAAACTCTAGTATGAATTCATTCTAATAAACAAAATCAATTAACAACTAAAGCCTCCAAACAGGGTTTCTAACCTGTTGACAGTTGTCAAGAACCATTATCACTATGACCCAACACAAAACTATAAACAATTAGTGATTTTTTTGCATGCGTGATTTTATAGAATGTGAGCTTACAGATGGCATTGCGTTGCAATGTAAAAAGGTTGTATATACCTGCTGTAAGCCCTTAATGGTCTTCAAATGACTCTTCCATTTTCTAAATGCTGCTGAGTAAAAATGGCTCTTGTTGTGATATTGCTGGACAAGGCAGACACATTTAAAATTGCCATGCATGTGTTAAAGGATGTCCAAAGGTACATCATGCTGAGGGCACACACCCATTGCTGTAGGTTCTTTAGCTATTCCATACCATTCCCTTCATTTTAACCATGACAGGTGAAAACTGACTAGAGTTTATTCATAGGAAATACAGCACCCCAGAGAAGGAACAAATGTACCATTTTGCTTGACATAAGCCTGTTTGTCTTCAGAGGAAAGGAAATAAAGTTGTTCGCTTAATAATTTCTGACTAGTAGTTTAAACACTTGAAGACATGACACTATATAGTAGTTTTTAGGAGGCTGAGTCAGCAAAGAGAGTGTGTTGATTAAAAAGAGAAGATAAGTTAGAAAGACTTTCTGTGAAAATCCAGATAACTAACATTTTAGATTTTGAGGGATAATCACGTTATCTGTCAAAGTTTAAATGACATTCTCAAGTCAAGGGACATATGAAAACAGGTTTTGTGGGTCATCTTTTACTTCCTGAAATAGAAAAAAAATTTAGGTGCTGCCATATTTATAAAGGTAAAGAATCCCAGAGCTAGGCGAGGTACCAATCCCATGCACATGAGAGGATTTCCACTCAATTGCTTAATATAATGCACTGTGTATATGAAGACTTCCTGATTAGAGCAATGGTTATTAAATATTTTTTTGTATTTTTTCAGTACTGAGGATGGCCCCCAGGGCCTGCTACATGCCTTGGCAAGCATTCTGCACTGACCTACTGCCTGGCCTTGCAACCCTTTTTCTGTATACAATACAGTCAGGTAAGCATATACATACATTTGATTTTCAGAATGTTTGAACTGGGGCATTATGCATTGATATTACAGAACACTGAGACTATCAACCCTCCAGAATGTTCCTTGTGCCTTTGTAGTCTAAAATCTCCATCAGACATTAACTGAGCTATATTATACAACATATTTATAATTTTTAAAGGAATCTCATATAGATAAATAATGTCTGATATACTCTTGTATCTGTATTCTCACAGCCTCAGAAAGAAAACTGAGGCTATATTACAAAGACAAGGCTCAAAAAATGGGATCAATGTGGCAACCCTTTCACTAATAGATGAAGAGTCAGGTAAAGCTGGTCAGCTTCTTGTTCTTTGGTCTTAAAATCAAATCAAATAAATCCACCCATTCTATTTTGTACAAACTTAACTAGTAAAGAAGGATAGGACACTGTTATTATTTGACATCCTATGTCCAGTCTTTCAGATGTCAACAAACATTTAATGGTAGAATGTCTGCCTTGCATGAACCAAGGCCTTAGGGCCAATCCTCAATATGGAGGAAGGAATGGAGGAAGGAGGAGAACAAAAGGAGAGAGGCAGGGAAGGAGGAACGAAGGGGCTTTAGGAGGGAATCATCCTTTCTAAAAGCACAGTGAAGTCACTATCTATCCTATTACCACAAATGACCATTCCTATGATAACTATATATCCTTGTTAATTCTGCAAAATTATTAAAACATGACCTGCATATTCAAAAGTTTGCTAAGTAGGTGGGCAATTCATGCTAGGACCCAAACTAATAAAGTAGCCTAACTTTGGGCCTAAAATTTTGTTCGTATTATTTAGAAATATATGTTAATAAGATTACACTTTGTAACTCAGTAAGTACTTTTTTGTTTAGCTCATAAGACATAAATTTTTGTTTTGTTTTTTGAGACAGGGTTTCTCTGTGTATCCTTGGCTGTACTGAAATTTGCTCTGTAGATCAGACTGGCCTGGAACTCAAAGATCCATCTGCCTCTGCCTCCTGAGTGCTGGGATTAAAGGTGTGTGCCACCATTGTCTAGCCGAGATATAAAATTTTACTTAGAAGGTTACAGCATTTTATTATATTAAAAGAGAAAGATTGCAAACAAAAAATAAGGGACTATCTCTTTGTCCCTTCAGTGTTAAGTCCCTAAGTCCCTTGGCCTAACAATGAAAACAAGCCTATGACATAGCATTTTATTACAACACTTTTATCCTAATGATATAAGGGAATACCAAAAAGAAATGTATAAACAGTTGAAAACTAAAAATTCAAATGTTCCTTTCTTGGCTTATATAAATATGAAATAAAACTATTTTCTTGGATGCTTTTAATGACAAAGAAAGCAGGTGTGAAAGTCCCAGCCGCACTCAAGTGTCTAGCCCCAGAGCATAGGCTCTTTGCTGTCATCTGTGTTTGCTTTGGGAATCTCTAGGTCTGAAGATGTATTGACCTGCATAGCCAAATTCAGGAGATAATAGTAAAACTTAACTCGCAAGCACAACTTCTTATCTTTGATACACACTCAGAGAATACTCAAAAAACTAATCACATATATGACAACAGCTAGGAAATGTAGAGGAATAAGAATCACAAGAATCCAGGGTAGTTCACTTGTGTAGGGGAAGACTTAACCTAAAGGAGGAATAGGGTTAATGAAAAATAATGGCAATATTTCTCCTAATTTTTAAGTATAAAATATTACTTATTTTTTAAAATCACAAATACAAATTAAACATGTCTCATATGTTTCATAATTTAAAATTTTAACTTAAATATTTAAAAAGTACTGATCAGTAGCCATTCAATAGTTTGTATTTTAACTTGGGTATCACCTCCAGAATATAAACATATAAAAGATACAAAGTAGTTTTCACTGGAGTTTAAATACACACACACACACACACACACACACACAAACACACACAAACACACACACACACAGTCATTTAGTTGTCTTCACCATACCTATGTCCTATGAAGAACATTAGATCTTACAATTCTGAATTATTTTATTGATTTATTTTTTTTAGGTTAGAAAGGGTTCGGCTCCTATGTATCTTTGGCTGCAACATTTTCAGCAATCAATCACAGCATAACTAGGTTGTAACTGATTCTTCTTCTTCTTCTTCTTCTTCTTCTTCTTCTTCTTCTTCTTCTTCTTCTTCTTCTTCTTCTTCTTCTTCTTTTTGTTTTTTGAGACAGGGTTTCTCTGTGTAGTCCTGGCTGTCCTGGAACTCACTCTGTAGACCAGGCTGGCCTTGAACTCAGAAATCCGCCTGACTATGCCTCCCAAGTGCTGGGATTACAGGAGTGTGCCACCACACCCGGTGTAACTGATTCTTCTTAAGGCAACAGATCTAACACATACTGTTGATCTTTCATGCATCAATGAGGCATATCTATAACACAGGCATATCACAACCTTTCCGGAGCTAGCAGCCTTAGCCAGTACTTCAGTGCCACACTTTGGAGCAATGGTACCCACCAAAATCACCAAGAGAAAAGAAAACCTATAGCAATAAATATAATGTGATACTTGTTTACAGTGAGAGCTAAGCATCAAACAATTCAAAATTCTCTATGAATGCTTGGAACAAATGAACAAACAATAACAACAACAAAATGTAATATATGAGCGTTGATTTTGAGGTTACAAGTAAATTTTACTATGGAAGATGATTCTATAAGTACAGAACCTATAAAATGACTGATTGTGTATATATGTATGAGTGTGTATGTATATATTTTTATATAGAAATACATATTCAAAATTAAATTGAAATAGCTTATCTGAGCTACTAGCCTATAAAAAGTAAATACAAAAAGTTTTTTTAAATAAAAGCAATACTGTTATTGATCATAATTATTAACCATTAATTTTAGGAAAGTGGCAAATACTAAGAAACCCATGTACAACAAACATTAGCTTAAGTCTATTCCCAGTCGACAGTGTCATACTTGAAATTTGTTTCTACATGAATATTCCAATTAAAATTTTCAGTACCTAATATCCCTCATAGTGTTCCCCCAAGCTTTTAGAATCATTATCAATTAATTATGTTTCCATATCCACTCTGTACTCAGAACAATCAGTTCACAATCACCATATCATTTTTATAAAAGTTTAATGGTAATTTTTCTTTGAAATTCACCAAGTCTTCTCCAATAAAAACAATGTAGGTATGCAGCCTCAAAGTAGCCTCCATCACTCTGGTACCTAGGTCAGAAATCTGCTAGTACAATGCTCTCAGATGGTTCCAAAGTCTACTTACAAGTCTTGCATTATTGGCTCTGAGTGCAAAGCATGTCAGGTTCTAAGTCTGCCATTTACCAGAATTACTTAACTTCCTTTGCATCGAGGCAAAATATGGAAGACCAGGAGAGAGTGAGCAAAATGGACAACTCTACTGCTCTAATGAAGCTTAGTTTCTTAGCATGAAAATATGACAATAGTCATACTAGATAATTTATATAATGTTTGAAAGTAGTATGTATAATAGTGAAAAATAAAAGAGGAATGGACTAAAAAGAGACAATTTTAGCTGGGTGGTGGTGGCGCACGCCTTTAATCCCAGCACTTGGGAGACAGAGGCAGGTGGATTTCTGAGTTCGAGGCCAGCCTGGTCTACAGAGTGAGTTCCAGGACAGCCAGGGCTACACAAAGAAACCCTGTCTCAAAAAACAAAAACAAAAAAACAATTTTTTAGATTGTTTTCTTTTATTTTTGAGATTATAACTACATTATTTCCCCTTCTTTCCATTTCTCCTTGAATTCATGGTCTCTTTTCTCATTAATTGTTGCTATGAGAATGGAGTATATGTATATGTATATTATATACATACATATTCCTAACTATAACCTGATCAGTCTATATACTGCTTGCGTCTACGTTTTCGGGGCTGACCTAGTCACTGGTATTAGATAAGCAATCTGTGAGGTAGCTATTGCCTCCAACTCTCAACATCCTTTAGCTGCCTGTACTTCTTCATATAAGGTTGAGACCTCATGGTCTTTCCTTGTGTGCCTTGGTATGTTATTTTTCTTGTTCAGCTAATGTTTAAGTCTCACCGTTGGTGAGACTTTATGGATATAGCCTTTGGCTTACTAAGGGGATACAGAAGGGATTCAGTTGTTAACAGTGGCTATACTACACAAGTTTGTCATGCCACCCATGAAGAAGTAACCTTGAGCAGAGAACTGAGGGTGGCTGAAGAGTCAGCTGTGTAAATCTGGTGGTGGTATTCTTGGTAAAGGGAAAGTCAGTTTAGCACAAAGGCTCTGGATATGAGCTTGTCTGAACATGTGGCCAGGCCAGAATGGTTGACGATATGTCTTTTTATAGCCTGGTAAACCTCTGAAAGGTCTTTTGTTTTTACACTGAGTAAAATAAAAAGCTACTGCAAGCAGAAGACCCGGGAACAGATGATGTTAATGTAAACCAGGGTAACAAGGGTAAAGCTAGAGAAATAGCTAGTAAGTGATTAAGATTTCTTGATGGACTGGATATGTGGAGCTGTGAAAGCAGTCATGTGTAGCCTGCTGTGTGGAAAGAAGGAGGAACTGGAATCTACAATACTTCTGTGAGTCTGTAGCTTTCTAACACACACAGGTAGATTTAGAACCAAGCAGGGCCATGGCAGGGGTTGAAAGATAGAATAAGGAACTCTAAGGTTGCTCTTCCATAGCAGGAAAAAAACTGTTGAATCAACACTCAGAAGTCTAAAAAGTTAGTGAAGGCTTATAGAAGGATGGGAAATAAGTATTTCAGAAAAGCAACTGAATTTTGAATTGCCTGCAGAGTGTAGTACCTTACCCCTTGAATAGCTCTGAAAACTAACAACCTATATATGGAGAGACAACCTTCTGTCTAGGGATAAAAAGCCAGGTGAGAGCTCCTACACAGTTGTGGGAGCTCTGTGGGGCTACCAGGGCCCCATCAGAGGGTCAGATTTTGTCTGCTGGCTCCCAGCAATACTCTACATACAAGGCTCACACAACATAAGAAGCCTTCTCTCTGAAGCTATTGGGGGTGATGGATAAAAATGAGGCAAAGTACATAACAACCATGAAGCTCTCATTAAAGGAAAGTCTTGAGAATGAGAGATCCACAAAGGGTAGGATATCCCAGAGAGCTCTGCACTCCTGTAATGCACGGTACAGACTTAAGGTTTCTCACTTGCACAGGCAAGACCAGAGAAGGCTCCAAAACTCTCACTTATGCATATTGTGACACTACATAAACGGAGTGAAGGCACGACAGAGTTTACTATTGGTAGATTGCGTAAAGGGAAGATAATCTAAAACACACCTCACCTGTCTCTTTGCAAAGAATAGCAGAATGACTAGATCCAAGAACTGAAGAAAACTCTCAGTTCAATCAGTCATGCATCAAGGAGAGATCTCAGTGGCCAGATGTGATAGAAGACTGATGTGGTTAGTTCATCAAAGATCCCCGCCAGACAACCTACTACAAAGAACACCATGAGGCGAATAGAGACACATTAAAGTCTGCCAGAGGTGATGGGAAGTGAGTTCTAATGAGGACAGGCTTTATTTTTTTTTTTTGACTGATGAATTGGTTTCAAAATGAATAGCAGAGATTACACTGAAACCCACTGAATTGTACTGAATTTTGCTATATAAGTTCTTTCAATGGTAAAGAAAAATATAGGTTAAAAGGCATGCTTACAAGTTCATGTGTACATATACATCTATGTGTATACACACACATCCCCTAGTTTTAGCCACTGAGAAGGCTTTCAAGCAATGACACCCAAGGACAGTCCTCACTCTTCACATCCAAATCTTGGTTTCTTACCACGTTGATGAAAGAAACAGAGCCTTTGAGAAAATTGGATAAGCTTAAGCTAAGCAAAGAAATACGAAATAAGCACAGAACATATGTCTGAGCAATAATGGAAAATTATTTTCCATGCTCATAAAGTTAGAAAATTTGCCAAAGGGATACAGAAGCCTCCTTGAAGATATCGCTGGCTAATTTGGAGATAATCTGAGCATCAAAATGAGTAACAGTAGTGACAGAACATAAAATATAACAGAATGAATACAGTAATTGGACCTAGCAAAAGGACCTAATAAACTGGTTGGTTATTTTAAAAAGGGGGGAGTTGAACAAAAGTTGGAAAGGGTGGAGTATAGGTAGGCCTTGGAAGAGTCAGAGAGAACAAGAGAGAGAAGATATGAATAAAATATATTGAACACATGTATGAAATTATTAAATTAACAAAATTATTATTTTGAAAGAAATAATCTTTAAGCATGGCTATGACAATAAATAAATGAATGAATCAAAAATATAATTCAAAAAGGTAAATGTATATAGCCAAAAAATTCTCAACAAGATAACCTATTAAATATAAGGAATTAAAGAAAAACACTTCGTAGTAGATAAGCCTAGTAGACAAAAGCTTATTTATATAATCAAAATGAAGATCACCCAAAAAAATGGGAAAAGTGAAACTGTATAGGACTTAAGAAGAAGAAATAGGTACAAATCATCTCTTCTGTATGATTCTTGTCAAAGATGTATAACTCAAATATAACATGAGAGTACATGGAGGCGATCTCAAAAAGCATCTGGACTATAATCTTTAAAAATTGTTAACACCAAGAGAGCTAAGGAAACAGTGATCTAGACCTGATGAAATCCAAGAGACAGTGAGAATTAAATGAAACGTGTGATTTTAAGCTCTAATTCTTTTTTTACACACCATATCCACTAACCCGACCATCAGTAAACATGGGTGATGTCTAGTGCTCAATAGGTGGCAATGCTTCAGTGCTATGTGATCAACTAGGAGTGGCGTTATGATTATGTGGGACAACGTCCTTGCTTCTAAGAAAGGTATTTGGAGAAAAAGAGCTGCCATGCTAATAAATCACATTCAAAATAATGAGTGAAATGAAATTCTGATCATTTTTGTAAGTATGAGATTAAGTAATATGTGTACATGTATAAGTAAACATGTACATGCATATACAAATTCCATAGTATTTTATTTATCAAATGTAATAAAAAGTTAGCTAAAAAGGTTAAGTTTGTCTTATATGCTGGTAAGAAGAAGAGTATGACTATAAACTCTAAAAATAGGTTCACTGATATGAAATACTCTGAACTAAGCTAGATGTACTTGCAAATATTCACTAACAAAGCAACTTTCTTATCTAACATAGCTGGCACAATTCCTAGATGTAGGCTTCTTTTTATATAACAGATTTTAAAAGAAGCCCTTGGCAATAATTTAAAACTATACTAACTCTTTTATAAACAGTAAATTGAAAAATAAAATGCAATAAAATAAAATAAATAAAAACCTAGACTACCACATCTTTAACATTTTTAAACACCCCCACAAAATTAAGCTGCTGCATGATTATGGGAAATTGTTCACTGCACTTCGGTTATGACCTTGGACTCTGACTTGGTAATGGATCTATTACAGGGGAACAGCACTCAGGCACTCTCTATAAACAATAACAAACAACAAAACAAAACAAAAATCAAGAGTCCAGCCTTTAAGGAATTTAACCTGCAAAGACTTTCAGAATACGAAGTGTTCCACAGAGGAGGGGACTATAGAACTAAGGAGCTGTTTGCACTGCCACTTCATATTATGCCAGGAAGGCTACTGGAGGAATGTGATGTCAGAAGCAAATTTCAGGTCTCCCTCTGATCTTCTCTCCTCAGAAGTACATAGTAAATCAAGATATTTCATCAATCCGTTTTTCTTCCATGTAGGTAGAATTATAGTGTGCCATAATGTCTCTTCCAATTTGCCCCAACAGCCCCTGCTTTCCTAATATCTTTTCTTAAATATTAAGTTTTGTCTTGCTGACAGGCTTCCCACAGGGTATGAAATACACAATCTGTTTCATCAGCTCAAGTATGTAAAGTTAACTTGATTGACAAAAGGTGATTAGTGCTCAGTGTGACCAAACAAGGAAGCAGAATATGCCCAAGATAACATTTTGCTGCAGACTGGCCCCAGTGGAAAACACTATGTTCAAATGCCTAAAGAATAACTTATGCTTTGTTTTACTTTGTGTGTTTTGAGAAAGTGTTTTTGGAAAGCCTGGAATGGAATTTATTATGTACAACAGGCTTGAACTCAATCCCCCTACTCAGCCTCCTAAGGAAAAGGATTCCAGGCATATACTACCTTACCTGGTCTCACTGGGAAAAAAAAAAGTTTAGGTTAATTTTATTGTGGAACTTGGAAGATGGCTTGCTTTGTAGCACAGGGACCTGAGTTCAAGCCTCTAGATCCATTTAAAAATCTCAGGCATGGCAGTGCATGCGTGTAATCCCAGCACTGGGGAGGCAGACAAAAGAGGATCCCCGAGGCTGGCTGGAAACCAGTCCAGCCTGATGATCTCAATGAGAGACTGTCTTGAAAGACGTGGATATAGCTGTCACCTGGGAGACTCTGCTAGTGCATGACAAATACAGAGGGGGAAACTCTCAGCCAGCCATTGAACTGAGCACAGGGTGCCCAATGGATGAGATAGAGAAAGGACCAAAGGAGCTGAAGGGGTTTGCAGCGCCATAGGAGGAACAACAATATGAGTCACCAAGTACTCTCAGAGCACCCAGGGATAAAACTACCAACCAAAGAGTACACATGGAGTTAGTTACCCATGGCCCCAGACACATTGGCAGCAAAGGATGATCTTGTTGGACACCAAATGGGGGAGAGGCCCTTGGTCCTGAAAAGACTTGATACCGTAGTGTAGAGGAATACCAGGACAGGGAAGCGGGGATGGGCTGATTGGGGAAGGGGAGATGGCTTACGGGATTTTCGGGGAAGGGGGTAACCAGGAAAGGGGACAATATTTGAAGTGTAAATAAAGAATATACCAAAAAAAAAAAAAAAGACGTGGATAGCATTCCTGGGTATGACACTAGACGGTGTCCTCGGGTCTTTACAGGCATGTGCACAGATGTGTATACACACCTATACACATAAGTACCCACATATACATGTGCACTTCTATATACATGAACACACATATGCAGATGCATTCACACACTAGAATTATATCATGTCTATTTGAGTTTTATGGCATGATGTTTTGAGGTATGTATAGATGACAACATGAACACTACAGTGACATACATGGGCATAGTAGCATCATTTCACAGAACAACTTGTCTTTTATATGAAAGAAATGATAGGCTGTGGTTACTGCCCATCTAGTTACCCTCTTTCAATGTATTCAAGAAACTATTTTTCTTAAAAAACTAAGAAAAGAATATAAAATATCACAATAAAATCCCTAAGGCAATATAACTTCACTAGCTTGAGTGTTCATGTAACACCTAAGATTGCCAGCTTTGGGTTAATCTGTATATCACTGTGGGTAGAGTGGGCAGGACAACTTTCGCAGAAGAGATGCGCTGCTCAGATCCAGACAGATGGGGAGGAGGAGGAGGAGAGCAACTCAGACTCATTCTTCCTAAGAGAGAAGGCAGGAAGAGGTCTGAGTAAGGAGGCTGCAGAGTTATAAAGATACTGGCAACTGTGTACAATTAGTAAGCAGGACACAAGGCCTATGTTTCTGTACCATATAGAATTCACTCTAAATTTGCTGTCCAGGACATTTACACTATTTCAGCCTAGCACAGGAAGAATTCTGAATTGAGAGAAAAATAATAAACTGTACAGGAAGCATGAACGCACTTCATCTTTGCAGGACTTTCTTTAATCCCATTCTCTTAGGAAAAAAAATCTTACGTCGCTCAACAAACAGCAACACTGTCTTCTAAGGCATAACCAACCTTTTCCTCTATTGTACTTTCAGAGCCCCGCCCCTTTGAAGTCATCCTCATAAGCCTACATTTTCTGTACTACAGTAGCCATGTGAGGGTTCGACAGGCAATTCAGTTGAAAGACTATATGAGCTGCATGGAAACTAGACAGCTATTTCAAGAAAAGCTTTTCTAGGACCATGCACTTGGAAAAAGTCTTAAATGTCATTGGGCACTCTCAAGAGCACTGCAAATCACTCGTTCTCTCTCCACAACTCCAACTTCACTAAGTTGATCTTTTTCTTGTTAGATCTCAAAATTAATTTGTATACATGCATTTTTTCTTTGCATTTGAGTATTATTTTACAGTCTTCCAGCTTTCATTTATGACGTTTAAGCTAAGATTCACTTGAAACACTAAGAAAACTTTCAGGCTATAAAGAGCACAGCTTCTGGGATCAGCTAGGATAGCTAGATAGTTGATGTCCTTCCTATCTGTATGATAAGGGCCGATACGCAGCCTTCCTGAGAAAGTTAACCTAGTATCTGGATGGCATGCATAACATGATGTTTATAAATGGGCCTGACATAGTCCCTAACGTATGAGCTTTTTTCTTAAGTATTTTTTATTAAGCATATATAATCAAAGTAATACTACAAATTTTTAAATTGAATTAATGTTAATCTTGGCCATGTAGTGGCTATATACTTTTAGGATTCATTTAACTTTTTTGATTATCATTTGTGAAATTATGGAAACTATATTTCCCTACGGATAACAATAGGTGTTAAATAAGATTTCAGAAGTGCTTTCTAAACTACAAGGCTTCACGAGTTTCTACTGTTAGACTTGTGTTGCTCAACATTAAGAAGACTTGAAAGAACTCACTTTCCTTAGGGAAGTTAATTTACTTTGAGAATACACCTCAGTCCCTCAGGGTCTACTCAAAACATTTAATAAAGTGCTTTTTAAAGATGTGCTGGCAAAGCAGGTAGCCCCAGGGGTCCTCTGTAGCCAATATTTAGATTCACCTCAGAAATAATATCCTAATTCAAAAATACTTACCTGAGCTAAAGAGGAAGAGAGATAATCTGCACAGAATTTAAAAGGTTGCTTAATTCTCCAAGGGGTTCCCCTAAATCCTCCAAGGTACTACTTGTAACTCACCTGACAGAAACATAGATACTTTCAAGGGACACTTGTATCTCTGAATCAGACTACTGAAACAATGCCCATCCCAAACCCCAATACGGGAATTTTCTTAGGAATCACTTACTGGGAGAAGGAAAAGGTACCACCCAGATGGAGGAACTTATCTCCTGGAAAGAGATTTCACATAGCACTAAAACCTGTCAGACCACTTTATATGATGAAACTAAAGCCCAAACAAAAGGATATCTGGTCAGTGAGGAGCAGGCCTACACCTTAACCAGAACTGGTTAGATGGTCATACCTTTATTTCTCTACTTAAATTTCAATTTCACTTCAAGACTACTTTCCATCAAGATAGACTTGGGAGGTTTGCTAGTTTGTCTCTTTTCCCAGTATAGTCACAAGGATAATTTTCCTTTATCTGCTTGCCACTATTGACTATTGACTTGTTGAGGATGTGTGGTTGAATCTGGCTTGGGCACAAGCTATGAACACAATTACAATAACACACTCTGAATTAAATTCTATGGTCTACTTTGATTCAAGAGCACTTCCCTCCAAACCAAAGGGTTCTCAAGTCTTGACTCTGCTTGGGCAAGTGTGGAACTGTAGTTGTTTATGACGTGTTCCCCACAGGTTTCCATGCTCAGCACTTCTCATGTAAACCTTAGGATGTACAGCATTATAAAAGGAGGAGCTCTTCCAGAAACATGCCCTTCCTCCTGCCTGATTTGACCACTTCCTGCCTATCTTCTCTCTATCCAGTCAAACAAAGCAGCTGCTGTCCTCTTGGTCATTGTGTGCTGCCTCATCTCAGGCTCACAGAAATGGAATCGGCTGACCAGAGACTGAAAACTCTGATAAAAAATGAATATTCTCCCCCTTTGTTCTGCTAGGAACTTTGTCACATAAATGAAAACCTTAAAACAGGAAGCTACACAAAGTAGATTATCACCTGTTTGATAAATGCTTTCATTTGAATTAAGGTTCATTCAGGCACCCCAAAGAAGAGAATTTAATTAAAAGTAGTAAAATAGCTAGAAAGTTCTATTAAAAATATAATTAACTCAGTGAAAAGTAATTCATTCTCAACCATAAACACCTTCTCCAAGTCTAGAAAACAATGTTAATATCATATCTTATTCAAAAATTGGTACTGTTGGCATTCTCAAAACTGTGTTTTGTTAATATTAAAACCAATACTTTAAATGCTCTAGCTTTTAAAATAAATCCAATAGTGTTTTGATGTGAAGTACTTAATATAATAGAGCTTATATTTATTTTTGTTTTTCCACAATACATTATAGTACCAAATTATTAACCCACATGAGCAAGAGTATTGATCTCTCTGTAATACATTCAATTTCTTTCATTAAATTCCCAGCAGTAGCTCCTTTTTCAGAAAGCACGAGTGTTAATCAAAACATTAGAAAAAGCAGTATGTACAAATTAAGTTGAATGTCCAAAGTCACTTCAATCTATACTGTTGTGAGTAATGTTTTAACTGATTATTACAATGGGCTGATGATCTTAGGTCTTATAAAGAGACATATATCTAAAAGTCAATCTACATATACTTCATGTGGTGCTACAAACACACACCACACAGAAAGTCAGGGAAAGTCCTCATCCTGGAGTGTACCTTTGATGCTGAGAGCTAGTAACTGACAGAGTGCATAACTTAAATTCTGCACTTATCTGCCATAATTTAAAAGAATAAAATTTAAAGAGTTTTTAGAATCACAGCAAATTAGAAGTAGAAGAATGTTTTGGGAGGCTACATCTCTACTGAGGAGTTAACCCCTAAAAAAGTTTTTCTGAAGTTTTTTTCCTATTCTTTCTCAGTCTGAGACATTACTTTACGGGAGAATCAAAACCTGACCCACGACTCCTGATGTACAGGGCTTAAACCATACCAAGCTGTCTCACAACCTAAAGCATGTTTATAATGTATGTAATTAGAAAATAGCTATGTGTTTCAAAGGCACAGTCAGTATCTCTTCAAGGACATTCTGAAAATATGATATTGAATAGAATACAGGGGTAGGAAGAAACATTGTTATTTGCAGAAATGTCTAAGTTCTATTAAACTCTCATCACAACTCTCCCCAAACAAACTTATGACAACAGACAAAGTTTTGAACCATTTCACTTTCTTCCTTCTCTGAAAAAAGATGTAAGAGGTGAAACTGGAATCGACAGGCCCACTAAAACCTGACAGCAAATATTTAGCAGTCTCCTCTACTGTGAAGATCCAAACAAGTTCTTGGTGCACTAGAGCCACAGAGAATGTCTCAACAACAAGGTCAGACTATGATATCCTTGAGCCTGTTGTTGGGTTCTAAGTTTACAATAATTAATACATCCCTAGTAGTGTTGGCTCAATGTAAAGCACGACATTTTTATCTGTAGAAAATGCCCACTGAGGAAGGATTATCACAAAGAAATGAGGTAATATGTATGCAAACACAATGAAAATGTGAAAATCCTATAATGTTAATATGTGGTAAATGCTGTGTTGTAAAAGGTCTTTAACTCTGTGGCTTATGTCTAAAATAATCTTGTCTAAAGTGGTAAATCATTTTCTTTTAAAGTCAAAAACAATACAAGGATTTGTACCATAACTATTTCATTACACCACTAGAGTTGGTGTAAAGTTAAATAAGACAAGAAAAAGTATTTGTAAAGATGAAGTGAAATGACTTTATGTACAGATTATACAAAAAAGTAACTTATCAAGAAAAAAGCATTAGTATGTATCTGGTGGCGTATGTGTAAACAGATGATACAGTGCACATAAAATATGGAAATAGAAACAAAATATAACAATCTAATGAGAGGTCCCTCAAAAACAGCCCTGACAATGCATTAGAAAGAGTGAGGGCAGAGCTCTACCTTGCAGATTTTGTAAAGAGATTCCTGACCATCTCCACCAGTGTCTTTGAAGTAATCATGTGCAGGAAATGTACGATGAATATCTCGAGTAATAACACTCTCCTGTGCAGAATCCTAAAAGAAAAAAAAACCCAGCTGATTATTCATGTACAACTTTCTTTTCAATTATATAAAATAACACACATATATAAAAGCATCGGGCATACAAAGTATACATAAAAATCTAGCCTTTCTAAAAAAGAAAAAGAAAGGAAGGAAGGAAGAAAGGAAGGAAGGAAGGAAGGAAGGGAGGAAGGAAGGAAGGAAAGGAAACAAAACAAAAGGAAATGAAAGGAAAGAAAGCAAGCATCATCAGGGAGAGACATAAAGACGGCTCAGCAAGTAAAGGCACTTGCAACCAAATCTGATCATCTGAGTTTGATCCCCAGGACCCATATGTTGGTAGGAGAGAACCCACTACTGCAAGCCCTCTAAGTTCCATGTGCTTGCATGTACACACATAGATATACACACACAGAGACATACACACACACACACAAAGACATACACATACACACATGCACACACACAGACATACATACACAGACATACATACACACACAGACATACACAGACATACATACAAAGACATAAACACAGGCATACACACACAGACACACAGACACACAGACACACACACACACACACACACACAATGTGCCCAAATAATCATGTAATAAAAACTCTCTCCTTCTAACACTTTCCTTTAGATTGGCACCTCTGCCAATTATGTTCTTTCACATGTCTGTCTAAAGCTGGGTGTATGTGTGTGTATGTGTGTATATGTGTGTGCATGAGAAGACAGGGAGAAAAGAAACTTGTATACACACATTTCTAGAGAGAAATTGCATGTTTCTTTCACTTCCTAAGATCAGTTACAGACTGATCCTTATCAAGACATCTAACTATACACTTCTCTCTTAGATTTAGTATTTAAAAAGAAGGAAATATGTCTGCTTTCAGGTATACACTAATAATTTAAAAATATTACCCTATTCGTATTTTTCTATTTTTCCATTTAATAAAAAATACTTTTGTACATTTCTACTTTTGTTGTTATAATGGTGTCGATTTGGTGTTTTGTTTATGTTTATATGTGTGTTTCTGTGAAGTTATGTCATGTATAGGAGGGTGTCTGCAGAGGGCAGTAAAAGGCAGAGGAACTCCTGAATTGGAGTTACAATCAGTTGTGAGCCATAAGACATGAATGTTGGGAATTGGACTCAGATCCTCTAGAAAAGCCACTCTTTTAACTATGAACCATTTTTTTCAGGCCGTGTGTGTGTGTGTGTGTGTGTGTGTGTGTGTGTGGTGTGTGTTTTCAAGAACAAATTTCTAAAAGTTCAATAGCTAGGTCAAAGAATATCTCATTTTTAGATTTGGGGTGATAGCGGGCTTGTCTTTTGGGTTGTTTGAAAGACAGGCTTTTATGTAATCAAGGCTAGCATTAGACTGGATTCCCCTGCCTCCATCTCCCCAGTGCTGGGCTTATAAGCATGTACCATGCCTAGCTGTACATTCAAGTTTGATATAGACATTCTCCTTCTACAGTGGCATAATGTATACTTCAAATAACAACAAAGCACATATTTCTTGACAACAGCTAAATAACATTTTCTATTTTTAAATCATGGACAACATGGTAAATGAACTTTTGATCACAGTCCTTTAAAGAATATTATGCCCCCACATACATACACAGACACATACTAGGCTAATTACAAAACTCATTTATTCTAAAAATAAGAATCGTACAGCCTATAATATGGTAGTTTATATTTTAAACATAAATTTAAGAAGTGTTTTTATAGATGGTGAGAAAATGAAACCTGAAAATTGTGTAAAATTCTGAACCTTATTAAAATGATTATTACCTTGATCTAATTTTAATCCTAGAAATATTTGTGTTATCTTATTTAAATGTCAGGAAAAAAGGATGAACATTTTGAGTAGTTTTACTGATGAAAATACTTTGTACAACTCAGAGAAGCATCAAAGACTGCTAATTGCCCATTAAATGTATTGTTTAATATCTTGCTTCTTCAAAGATTGAACAAATCCTCTCTCTGCCTCCTATCAGGAAGGAGAAAATGATTTAAGTGGAGTTGCTTTAGTGATGCTGGCAAGTGCCACAGGAGCCGACAGCCGAGCAGTCTAAGTCAGGGCCTGCTCCCTCGGCCTCTTTCACTTCAGCTGCGACTTCATGCTGGGTGATAATTTATCTTATATCACGGAGGGAAAGAAAGAGAACAAAATGACAGGTTCCACATTTGCTGCCGCACATTTGACGAGGCAGTCCACAGGACATTTCTGATGGCTTGCAGGAATAGGATATGGAAGCTGAACAACATGAAGCTCTATATTGTAAATAGTTTGAGTAAAAGGAATGGGTACATAAAGGCCCACACTTGACAAGGAAATGGATTTTCTAACGCAGTGATGATGTGAGAGACGTAGGAAGTTACAGTACAGAGCTAAGGACACCACCCCAGCTCAGCGGTGGAGCAGGGGTTAGCAGTGCGATCCTGCTTATGAAACTTGATAACCACACACACCCCGAAACTTTCAACTCCCAGTTTTTATTGATGAAGGGTTTCTCTTTCCATAAAGTGACAAATTTTATTTACAACTTACTTGAAAAGATGATGAATAAACTAACTGCTTTGGGTGGACAGCCTCAGGGTCAAACATGTGGCTAGTGGTTTGAAGGATAGCTCTTTGGACTTCACAGGATATTTCTGGGGAAAATCATTAGACTCACCTTCCCTAGGAACTGCTTACACATGTAGTATCACTGTATGTTTATATGGTACCTTTCAAATTTCTTTTCTCCAAATTTTTAAGCCTAAGGCTAAACCTATCTTCAAAGGGGAAACACTCTCTTGTAGATAAAATCCATGGTTTAATACCACTTTAAAACCAATGCAACAGGGTATAATAAAAAGATTGTTTAATCTAAAATCATCTTCAATTCGAGTTTCCTACCAAGAATGTTGCATGAGATATTTATCCAGAGCTGCCTACTTATTTGGCATGCTTGTAATTCCCATAATTCCTACCAGAAAAAATCATCACTCACTCGTTTCTTGTAGACAAAAACGTGACTACAGCTCTCAAACGTCAAGAGGCGTTAGGAAGACAGGCTTGGAAGAACCACATTCCATTATTTTTTACAAAACCATTTTGGAGCTGCCAAGAACTAAAAGGCATTATAGTGAGGACAGCTGTTCCCACACATGGCCTTATCGATGTACAACACCTGTCTACACCTCGGGTTTCCGCACTCCCAGCACTATGACAGAACCTTTTCTTATCAGTTCCTATTGTCACCCTTAAAGCATAAGTTGTGTTGTCACTTCCTATCTACCACAAAATCAATCCAACTTTATAAGCATCATTCCAATCTGTCAGAGCTATTAAAAGCACCAGTGTGAACCATCACTAGCCACAACCAGTAGGAAGATAAATGATTCAGACCTAAAAAAGTTTTGACCTTACAATGTGTCTTCTATTCTTACTTTACAGGGATCCTCCTTCAGCTCTATGGTGGATGGTAAAGCACCACCAACTAGTCTGCTTGCAGGTCCCCGAAAGCAGATGGGTTTGCAGTGGTGGGTCTCATTTATCTGCCTGGATGCTTGACCATAAAATCCAAGGATGAAATGAGAAAGGTTAAAGAATATTCTACTTTCAAATGTATTGCTAAAATCACAAGCAACGAACAGTAGCAAAAATGCTGAAGCGTGGCCAATTTTACTTCTTGACTATAAAGAGGTGTCTAAACGTAAGTCAGGTATATAAAGACAAAAGGTAAAATTAAACAATCATATTATGAATATGTTGTATGCCACAAACAACACATACATTCTTTCTACTGTCTCTGAATGAAAGAATGACATAGGGTGCGTGTGTGTGTGTGTGTGTGTGTGTGTGTGTGCGCGCGCGCGCGCAGAGACAGACAGAACACAGACACACACACACACACTATACCAACAAACTAAAAAGTACATCTCTTGGGGGAATGTGGCAACTATAAGAACTAAAGCTAGTGGGCTGGAGAGATGGTTCAATGGGTAAGAGCACCGACTGCTCTTCTAAAGGTCATGAGTTCAAAGCCCAGCTGAGACGGTTACAGTTACAGTGTACTTACATAAATAAATAAATAAATTTTTTAAAGAAGAACTAAAGCCAGACAGGTGTAGTAGCACACATCTTTACTCCCAGAACTCAGGTAGGGGAAGGTAGGCGGACCTCTGTGAGTTGAAGGCCAGCCTGGTCTACATATTGAGTACCAGAACAGCCAGACTACATAATGGCAACCTGCCTCAAAAAATAAAATAAAACAAATAAAATAAAATAAAATAAAATAAAATAAAATAAAATAAAATAAAATAAAATAATAGAAAAAAGAAAGGCAGAGGCTGTGATAGGAAGGGGAGGAAGAAGAGGGTACCACGTGCCAAGAAGGGAATAGACGCATGGGACCTACTGAGAGTATCACAGTGCAGATCCGGAAGCACGGCGCTGAAAAGCTAACAAGCATCTGCCATTACTCTTAGACTCCAGATGCAAATATGCTAAAGCTATTCTCAGCTCTGCGCTCATTCTCTGTGAGTTCATTATTCCAAATTCAAGATTCAAATGAGAAATACGGTAAGGCTGAGCCTCTAACAGCAGAAAATATACTTTTCGAATGAAGAAAAAAGCTGAGCTTCATGATCTTATATTTTAAACATCTTTAGCTTTTTATTATTTATTATATTGATGAATTATGATTTATCAAATTCTTCCTTTTTTTGTTTTTGTTTTTTTTTTTCAAGACAGGGTTTCTCTGTGTAGCCCTGGCTGTCCTGGAACTTACTCTGTAGACCAGGCTGGCCTCGAACTCAGAAATCCACCTGCCTCTGCCTCCCAAGTGCTGGGATTAAAGGCGTGCGCCACCACCGCCCGGCTCAAATTCTTCCTTTAAACTCTAGAAATAATAAAATTTTAAGAAATAGCTCTATATGTACCATGCAAAGAATAAAACATTATTTTGCTTTTTGCTAATCTAAGATTTTATCTCTGATAAAGATAATATTTGATAAATATGCCAAATTTAAATGAAGCATTGCTTTACAGAGTTTTAGCCATCCATGTACCTGTTTTTTAGGCCACTGCATAATTTTCAATACTTTAACGCGTTCTATCACTTCTCCAATCATTCTAGAAGCTTCTTATTGAATCTCTTCAACCTCAGTTATACCTTAATCTGAGTAACAAAAAGTTGAATGTATATAAAATAAACTTTTAATTTTCTATTAGGTTTGAAATCATTTGTGCATTCAGCATAAGTGCTTGTGAAGATTCAGACTCACTCTAGATAGAGAGCACAGAGCTGATAACAAGACTGTCTCTACCTCTATGAAGAATATATTTTCAAAGAAGGAATCAAGGCAGTAAACAAATATGCAGCAGTGACTGGTTGGTGCAAAGTATTATGAAGAAATAAAATGGAAAAAGTGAGGAGGGCTAATACTTTAAGTCGAGTGCCTTTGTTTCTGTGAGTGAAAAGACAAATCTTTAGAGAATGAATATTAACATCAGGGAAAACAGGTGCGGTGGGATGAAATAGCTTAATGTTTTAAACCATTCTGTGACCATGTTGTTTGCAAAATGCCTTCAACAGACAAAAAAATTCCACTTTTCTTCATTAACATTACCTCAAAAACTTCTAAAATATAATCTAGATAATTTTTACAAATGCTTCAATTTATATATTTGAATAATATACCCCTAATTACACATACTCCTAATAATGTATAGGTATACATGTACTTACAAAAACTTACCATTTACAATTTTATTTAATTAGATTTAATGTGTTAATGAGCAAGAAAGTATTGCAATAGTATCTGAGGGAATCAAAGGGTCTAAGAAAGAGTCTGTATGGTGTCTCAACAGCAGGAAGCTTAATATAACAATGAGCAGGAACAAACTACGATAGAAGGAAAGACATGATAACAGACAGCTCATATTGGCGATGTTAACTGTACAAGTTCAGTGGAAAGAGTGGTTTCCAAAGGATTCAAGCGGCACAGGGGTCTTTCTCAGAAGATATGGGCAGGTGGTAACAGGCACGGAAGAAAGCTAGATGGGCTCACTACTGAAGGGCTGTGACACTGACAGCGAGCATGTCACTGCAGCGGCTCCACAGCTGGAGAACACTGGGCATGCTCGGGTGATGTCACTCCAAGGCTAAGAAGGGAATTCATAAAAGACTGAGCAGATACAGAATATGAAAAGGTGATCTGCAATAAAAAATATTTCATGAGACTATCTACATAGCCACAATTTTATTAACCAGTGCTTCAGTCTGACCTTGGGTGCTTTTTAATATTTGAAAAATGCAGGTGAATGGTGAAGAAAGAAAGAGAACTGGACTTTGTCTCTGGATGTTTAGAAGTGACCATTAAGCTCACACAATACCACAGAAGAATAAAGGCTTGCAGTTATAGATTAAGGTAGAGTCTAAAGGCTGGTCCTACAGGTTGCATGTGACTGAATCCCAATAAACACTCAGATCAGCATTCAGGTTGACCTTCTGAGCAAATAATAGTCATGTATGTTGTTATACATTGATGTCAGGAGATAAATGCCCATGACTCTAACAGGAGATGACAGGATGCCTCAAGTAGTGCTTCTCCTAGCTGCTGCTGCTATACTACCTTTTATCTAGCTTCACTCTGTATCCTTTACATGAGAAAACTTCTGACTGTGACCAGTACAGCTTCCTCTGAGTGTGGGGGTACCTCTACTGAATTATAAGCCAGATGGGCTCTTGGTAACCTCTTGTGTATACTTCTGGTGTCAGGTCAGGGTAATTTGGTGTGGACTCTGACTCTGCATTTGGTTAGACTCATAAATCAGCCCACATTTTTCTTATTAAAGTGAAAGCTGTTACAAAGTTTGAGCCTGATCCCCTGTTCAGAATCCTTCCTCGGCATCCCAAGTGCTTAGGTGGCTACTGCATCCCACCATGCCCAGCAAAATCAACAAATCTGAAGATGTCACTGCAGTTCATCTCACAAACAGATTTGCTAAGTTCCAAGATATTACTACCTTTTCATGTCTATAACAAGATATTATTCAACTTAAAAGTTACTTTCACTTCTACTTTAGATAACACAAAATAAACCAGTGTACTGGAGAACAGGCCCAGTGAAGTAAAGTGGTGAGGTGTACCATGAGGACCTGCATTTGGACCCCAGTGCCCATGTGCAAACCAGGGAGCCTGTGCAATCCTAGGGCTGACAGTATAGAAAGGCAGGTCTCAGAAAGTGACTGGCCAGGCAGTGTCATCAGCTGGTCAGCTCTAGATTCCATGAGAGAGCATGGCTCAAAAAACCAGGTGAGAGCAACTGAAGAACTCAACATCCCTGGTCTTCATGCACAACTGCACATGCACACACAAACGTGGTATACTGATACATTACCATACCTAGACCACTGGAGTCATGGTATTTACTTCTGACATCATTGTACCTATGTATACCACACTCTGATACTGTGTGGTGGACACACACACACACACACACACACTCACTCACTCACTCAGAAATTATGTATATGTAAAAAATTAACCATGTGTTTAAGTTAATATCTATACCTTATTAATTAACTGAAACACAGCAACTGAAAAGCAGGCCTTGTAACTTAAAATGATCTTGCTAATTCCCTTTCATAAAAGATCACCTGGAATATCAAAACAGAGTCAGTATATTCTAGCCTTGCTTATCAATTAAAAAAAAAAACTGAACAGTCCAGCTGGCTCCACCCCTTGCTGCATGCAGGCAGTGTGAGAGATCTGGCCACGGCAGTGAGGGTGCTAGAGAGCTGCTGGGCTGACCAACCTAGCTACCACCCAGACCCAGATCCAGAGATCTGAACTGGCACACTCCAACGTCTACCCCGTCTACAAACTGCTAGAGTACATGAAGGGGCTGGTTCTAGACAACACAAGTTGTAGGACCTCCATGACACAGAGCAACAACAGGCTATCTGAGAGGAGCCTCAGAGAGCATAGATTATTGATAGTGTAGCAGAAGCCAGAGGCCTCGAACCAGACCAGCGAGTCATTCCAATGCACATTTACGATAAATAATTTACACACATTAAAGATACGTGGACAAATGGGTATACTGCATGACACCCATGGCTTCTACAGGGAGATTTTTTATTTTTTGTTTTCTTTGGGGATGGGGGGCAGTTACAAGGATAGAGGGTAGATATGGACAAATGGGGAGATCAGGGGCTTGGGGAACATGATATGAATTTCATAAAGAATCCATTTTTTTAAAAAGCTCCTCCTGAGAAGACATGACCACCTCTAACATCAATGACTAACTTTTCTCTCCTGGATCCTTACTAAAGCAGATGGCAACCGTTTTGACTATCAACATTATGTGAGAAGCTGCTTCCCAGTACATTTTCCAAGTTCCTACTTAGATTTACATGCCCCAAATCTCTACAGCGCTTGCAAGCAAGCTGTATTTTAAAACAAGCGTCTATGTAAGCCACCAGCAAAGATGCAAAACCTGTTTTCTAGGAATTGCATGTCTGACAGAGTTGCCATTCTGCACTTAAAACTTGAGTCCAAACTTCAGTTAGGCTGGTTATAAAATCAACTCAAGCAAATCAGTAGCCTTCCTATACGCAAAGGATAAGCAGGCTGAGAAAGAAATTAGGGAAATGACACCCTTCACAATAGCCACAAACAATATAAAGTATCTTGGAGTGACTCTAACCAAACAAGTGAAAGATTTATATGACAAAAACTTCAGGTCTCTATAGAAGGAAATTGAAGAAGACCTCAGAAAATGGAAAAATCTTCCATGCTCTTGGGTTGGCAGGATTAATATAGGTAAAATGGCAATTTTGCCAAAAGCAATATACAGATTCAACGCAATCCCCATCAAAATTCCAACTCAGTTCTTCATAGTTAGAAAGAGCAATTCTCAAATTCATCTGGAATAACAAAAAACCCAGGATAGCTAAAACTATCATCAACAGTAAATGAACTTCTGGGGGAATCAATATCCCGGACCTCAAACTTCAGTTAGAATGAGTTCCCCCACGTTCCAATATCTGAAGAGACACACAGGATGGCTGCTGCCTTTCCCTTGTACCCTGTTAACTATTTGGTTCTCTGAACTTCCACTGTGCCAGTTAATTAGCTGGAGTCCATGCCTGGACTACCCGTCTGGTTTGCCACCTTCAAGGGAGCCGTGATCAGTCCTTTCTTTTGTTTCCCTGGTGCCTCAGATGTTAGTAGGCACTTGGTAAATCAGAATAAGGAAGCAGGCAGGGTAAGCATATATTCCTTATTAAGAGAATAAGCAATGACTGACGAAACTTCAGAGTAAAATATATGCAAAAGTTCTTTAATTTTAATACTAAAAATGACACATGAAAATTATTATAAAAATAAAGATGTTTCCATCTTATAAACAAAAGTAAGAACTCTTACCTACACAGTTTTTATTTTCTTCAATAGTCAAAAGGCTGTTTAGAATTTTCTTATTAATCTTTCTATTTCAAAAGAAGAAATTTTAAAAAGAGATAGTTGAGAGAGGCCTGGGATATAAGGAGCTACATAGCATGCATGAGGCCCTGGGTTCAATCCTTCACCTCAGAAAAAAATAAATTTTACACATATGAAATGTAAAAAGAAATAAACATTCAAATGTTCCATAATTTTGTAAAGTGTCTCTGTGTGTGGATATATGCACACATATATACATATGATGCATATGTGTGATATTTATGTGTACACTCATGAAAAGCCTGACCCACATGCGCCATGGCAAGAGTGTGAAGGTCAGAGGGCAACCTTGGGTAGTATTCTTTACTTTCCAACTTGTTTAAGACAGGGTCTCGTTGCTGTTCAACAGTACTGAAAGCAGAGCAGCTGGCCCGTGTGCTTTGGGTCATTCTTCCGTCTCTGCCCCCATCTCCCCATAGGAATACTGGAACTGCAGACATATACTATGGTATCTGGCTTTACATGGGTTCTGGGGGTTAAAACTCAGGTCCTCGTGCATAAGTAGCAATTGTGTTACCGCCTGAGCCTAGGCCTATCACATCATTTTCAAATAAGCCATTACTTTATAAGAAACAAGTCACATAACTAATGGGTTTAAATCTCTGACAAAATTATATTAAATATGGTTTGTTTCTGTATTTTTTAATCTTGGGTTTTGGGCCAGGAGTGTAACTCAGTGGAAGAACATATAATTAGCATATACAAGGCCCTAGGTTGAAGTTCCCTTATATACAACATAAACACACACATGCGCGCACACACACACCTTAAGTTTATTATTGACATGTTAGCTTTTGCTTAGTAAAATAGCTTGAAGTTCACAGGCTTAGGTATATATCAGAAAATTCCTACTCAATGTATCTCTGGATAATGGTATGTAAAAGTCCTTAGAAATTTGAGAGCTAAAAACCAATTTATGGCAAACCTTCGTCACATTTAAAACACATACACACCTGTCTTTAATCAAGCCTCTTGACTTTTATGCCACTCAAGTCACTTTTAGGTAAGTTTTCCTTAACAGACCCAAAGAACTAAGAAGGGATATTTAAAAGTCTGAATTTCTGATACAGATTAAGAAAATATAACTGCTATGAAAACTGAGTCAATTCAGTGGTTCTGGGAACTAAAAGAAAGGTGCAAGCTATAAACTTGACTAGTTCGGTGGCTTTACTAAGCCTGTTACAACAAGCAAAATATCAATAATCTGTCAGGTTTTCAGTTGTTATATGAAGTTAGTTAATACACAAAACATTTTTGCATGAAATTAAGTAAATGTTGTCATACCATAACTATAATTAGCATTTTCATTAGCCCATCTTTCAGGTCACCTGGAGAGTCTCCCTTACCCGAACATTGCCCTTCTCAGAATATTAGTACTTTATGCCTAGAGAATTTCAACTTCATCACAAAGTTACATTTTTCCTCTTTTAGTCAGCCCATAAAGTCTCTTAGATTAATCCACCTGAAGCACTACTTATGGTAGAAATACAGTGTGCTATGTGCAGAATGGAAATAGTATTGTTGAGTAACTAACTATGAAAGAAAATGAAGAAGCAAAACAGAAAGGGAGTCCAGAAAGAGGTCCCATGGCTGGAGAAGCAGAGGCAGGCCATGCCCCCTGCAAAGCCAGACACGAAAGAGAAGGTCAGGAAGGTTTGCGTTGTCGAGTGTTCACACGCAGCCTTTAACGCTTTCAGCTGCTTCCTACACAGAAAGGTTTGGGAAATTATCACAATGCAGAATGCACCTGAGGGGACCCTGGCCACAGCCAATGCCATGATTCACACTTTCACTCATAAGGAACAAATGATCTCATTGGTCAAAGGACTGATCTGGAAGTTACTTTGAAACAATTCACCACACCTAGCTCTCAATCTTAGCTTCCTCAAGTGTAGGAAGGATGGATCAAAGAACCTTTCACACAGAGTTCTGAAGTACACATTTTGCTCAAATCAACTCAAGTTAAGCTAAGAAGTTTATGAAGACAGTTGAAAAGTGGCACCTTACCTAAGTAGCAAACCAAAATAGCATTCTTTCAAATGAATATTTCTAGATGCCAATCATGGGAATGATATTGTGTGGAGATCCTAATATAAATGAAGCCCTCAAAGGAAACTGGGGTGGGTACTGTAGAACGCAGACCTTTCCTTTTAAATGCAGCAAGTGTACGAACCGCGGGGAGGGGAGGAACAGTGGTTGCTTTCCTTAGAGAAGAACACAGACGTGGGATTATAATCCTGAGTATTAACCAGGAGGACACCTCTGCCTCTGCTCTCAGGAAACTCCGACACCCGTCCCCTAGACTATTAGGAACAGATGGAGATGGAGAAACCCAGTAGGGAAGCAGAGCTAAGGACTGCCACCAGACCGCGGCCCAGAAGGATGCTGGAGGAAACGAGCAGCGTGGACGGGGGAGTGTGATGGGGACATGACAATCGCACAGAACAGAGGCATTAACTGACTAGCTCTCTGTCTGTGGCTGCTGACGCGAGAATTCAGTAGTGCAATTATGACAGAACCAGTGTCCTATATAGAAAACCAATGCAGTTAAATATGCTCAAATAAATAGGGATTGCCTTCTAAACCCATAAGTATTAAAAGCCGCTATCTTTGCCCCAGCTGTAACATTACCACATAAAATACAGCATCGAAAATGCATCTAAATTTTAGTGGTTGATTACCATCAACCAACATTAGGGGCATTCTATTTTTTATTCATCACTAAATCTTAGTCATGCTTTCATTACTAATATTGAAGTATCAGGAAAAGCAAATCCTGAGTATATTCATAAGTTATTTTAACTTTGTTTAAATTGAAGGTCTGAAAAATACCTTGTTTGATATTAAAATGGCAGCACTGAGCTTCTAAGCAAGCTGTGCTAATTTACTTGGTGAAAGTGAGGAGACACTAGGTAAAGCTACAGACACTGCTATGAATAGTCACCGAGATCTGATCTAAACTCAGAAAGACTGGGAGGAAAATGAGGACATCTAGATAACAATGGACAGACAGCATCATTAATGAGAACAGTGAGTCTGAGAGGCCCAGAAAAACTGAACTGATGACCTGGAAAGCAAGATCAAATTAAGATACAGCAGACTCTTCCGAAGTCCCGGAACACAAGGAGTCGGAGTGAGGGACACAGATGCTGAGAATGTCCACGTCCTCAGCACGTCCTCTAATCAAAGGCCAAAGGAAGGAGAGCAACTGGCATCCGACAACTTCCTCAGTCACCTCAGAAAGAGGCTCTGAAATGAGCACATGACACAAACCTACGCTTGAGACTGTACTGCTGCCCTATGCCTCAGTAGAGGTCAAGCTGCTTCACCAGTTATCAGACTGTAAATAGTTACAAAGAATTATTAGAGGATAACTTGAGAGATTTAGTGGGATTCATGAACTGGGGGTAAGCAATTGCCTTAAGGCAAATAAATCATAGGAGGTATATTTTCAATAACAATATCTAATTAAATAGTGAATATTAGCTTTCGTACTTCAACTTTTTCCCACAGAACTATGTTATCCTTAAATATTTTTTAATAATTTTTCTGAGGAGTTAAAAATAACTTCTTGTAAATACTCAAGACACAAATAGCAAGTCAAATGATTCCGAAGAAGAAGAAAGGAGAGGACCCTGGGCATGTAAAGATTGCATCCAGTTTAGTAAAGAAACTGAGGGGGGCGGGGGAATGATTGGGGAATAGTTGGGGGGGAGAGGAACTATGGGAACTATGGTGGGTGGGGACTGGGAAAGGGGAAAGCCTTTGGAATGTAAACATAGAATATAGAAAATAAAAAAAAAGTCAGGAAAAAAAATAACTTCTTGTTTGTTTGTTTTGGGGGAGTGGGTTTTTTATTTTTTGTTTTCTGGGTTTTTTGGTTGGGTTGTCTGTTTTTGAGATGGGGTTTCTCTATAGATCCTGAACTAGCTGGAACTTCCTAGGGACTAGGCTGGCCTTGCACTCTCAGAGAATACTCCTGCCTCTGCCTCCCTCACGCTGGGGACAAAGGCATTTGTAACAAGGCCCAGTGGTTTTAAGTTGTCATTTATAATTTTACAGTAGACACTCCGAATATAATAATAAACATATGAACAAACTGTCTTTTAAAATGATACATTACATAAATGAAAATGTTTTTCTCAAATTGTGTATTTTAAAGTACAGAATTTTAAAGTGAAAATAATTTCACCAAAGACTGCATTACCTTTCGTGGATGTCTGTCATACACACACACACACACACACACACACACACACACACACACAGACACTTGCACTAAAACAATTTTCATTAGTAACTTCTGTCTTTTTGCCATCTTCTTTCCTCCTAGGCTCAGGACTTGTCAAGTTGACATCTCACTCTTAAGAGATGGACTCAGCAAGGTTTGGGCGGGGTCTTTGGAGGTATACGGCAATGAATCTGATGTAGGATGTGTTTACCATTCTAAAAGTAGCAGGAACCTGGGAGACTGGAGCCTATAAACGAGGCAGACAAAAGTCTCCTGCAGTAGTCAACTTTATTCAGAGCATCAGACAGTTTATACTCTGAGGGTTAAATAATGTCCTGTGAGTGAGGTTCTCTGAGTTCAAGCTGTATATTATCATAAGAACAAACTATACTGTAGCAAAGCATTTTTCTATAGAGGCACATAAGCAAATAATAGCAAGTTGTAATGAGTAATCTAAAGCAAACTCATTCCCCCCGTGTACCTGGGAGGTGGTATGGGAGCACATGCCAAGAGCAGTTCTGTGCTTTTGCAGAAACTAAGGTCACAAGACTCTTGTTTTGTTTTCTCAGAGTTTTCCCACAAGTACTTAGCATTCCACCACACAACTCTGCTCTTAGAATATGTTCTAACAAGTATGTACTTAGGCTACCTGCAAAATGAAAACACTCAAAAATAAGGACAAAGTTTCCCCCCCATAATTTGATAGTTCAAAGGGAACAAGAGCAATGCATCCAGGTAGTCCCAGTGTAAAATGAGTTCACTATATTTTCCGGACCTTGTTTTATGGAGCTTCTAGCAAATCCATTAGGCACTATCACATCCAATTGTGATAAACATAATGTTTTATTTTTTTGTTTTGTGCTTCTAATCTGCCCAATAAAGAACACAATAATTCAACCTGAGGCAGAAAAATAGACAGGACTAAGAAAAAAAGGCTGAGTGAATGTTAGCCCTCTTTGTGTGGATGAGGGGAATGTGATGTCTCGCACTGGGAAGTTGGCTGGGTAGATGTGACTACTGATTTAGCTATGGGAAAAGAATAAAATGAAAAACAATTTAATGTTTCCTTGGAGCTAAAACAAAAAGTAAAAAAGAACAGGAAATATTATTTCTCATTTGGAAGACAAAGCTTATTTGAAAGAGAGCAAGGAGGAATGCCTGGGAAGGTTTGGAGGGAGGAAAGTGAAAGGCTAAACGAAATTACAGTAGAACATCAAAAGTAAAAATATCTAATAAAATGTAACTAGTACTTTATCATAATCAGTAAATAAAATCAAATAAAAGATGAAGTCTCTCTACTTAGCTCACAATAGCCTGGAATTTATTCTGTATCCCAGGCTGCTGATGAATTTGTATTTTACTGCCTCAGCCTCCCTATGCTATCACACCCAACGGAAATTAACTTAACATTTTATATAATCGATGTTACTTCAAATATCACCTCAACCTGTAATCAACCTTAAAACTCTTAAAATACTTTGTATTCCCACTTACAGTAGTTTATAAACTGTGATACAAAGTGTCTTTACACTTGTACTCGATGTGACCTATTACAGCGTGAGTGCTTCATAGAACTGTGGCTGAGGTGACTGCGCTGTACACTGGAGGTCTAGACCTTAACACAGCAACAGCAGAGCCTTCCCGCTATCATTTGGTTACTAACTTTTCTCTGCCTATGGAATCCTGGGTAAGAGAAAAGACACATGTCTTTTGTCAAGGAAGAAGTAAGAAGAATGGAAATGCAGCTCTTAAAGCTTGTTTTCTGATGTTTCTCAGAGCTAGCTAAACTCCCCAGAGAGGGATGCTTGGGCTCCAGTTCCTTCCTCCAATACTCCTAGATGCCCAGGACTCTGCTAGAATAGTCAAACTCACAATTAAGATTGCTATTTCTCATTCATGCATCATATAGAATAGACTAAATAATGATTTATCCTATCAACACAAATGAAAAGCATAAAGGGACACGGTCTTAAATATTTTCTATGTGCTAGCTTCTGACAACTCTATAGTTGTACAGATGTCAGTAATAACTTTGATCTAGATATAGCTAATATTATAGAAGCAATTGTATCTAATTCTTTACTGAGGAAAAGTGAATTGATTATTTTGAGTTCCCATTAAGATAGTGAGAATACCGGTTAAGGTATTCAAGCACCATCTGGAGTTAATTCAGATGGTTAATTAGAAGCCAGAGTGAAAAATATGGACTACCATCAGAAGCAAATGTGCTGTACAAGCCTGAAATCCCAGCATCAGGAATTCTAGGCAAGCTTTGGCTATATAGCAAACTTTGAGGCCAGCCTGTTCTACATAAACCCATGCCATGAATGAATGAATGAATGAATGAATCAATCAATCAAAGAATAAAACAAAGACCAAACCCCAATTACCTCTGAACCACTTCCTTAGACAAGTTACTAATGTTCTTATCCTTTGTTTTCTGTTTCCTTAACTATTCAGAAAAAAAGATGGAGATAACCTTTGCCGGTCAGAGTTCCTGACATAGAGTAAGCATCTTTAAACTCACAGTAAAGAGTAAGTCTGCAACTCTTTTGCATTAATTCTATAGCATGAGGGTCATAATTCTATCACCTAAAAGTTGGGAAACTTCTGTAGTTTTCTGGTGCTATCAAGATCGATACTGTAACCTTATAAGATGTTCCATGGTGAAAGGATTGAAAGTTAGTAATACATGGCAAGTCCTCTGTGAACTCTGGAAACTAAATCTTTGTCATTGTTTCATAATTATGATTTACTTCTGAACACTGTTGGAAATAATCAGAACTAGAAGGAAAAGAAAATAGTTATTACCAAAGTACATCTCATATAATCATTTCTCAGAAAAACAACAAAATGCCTGACAATGTCACCTTAAACAGGAAAAGTTCATTTTTGGGCTCATGGTTTCAGTCCATCAACACCTTGCCCTGTGTGTGCCAGCACAGTATTAAGGAAAACAAAGGTGTTCACTTCATGGCATCCAGGAAACAAAGGCAACAGAAAGGGGACAGATACAAGACATATCCTTTAAAGGCATCCCAAAAAAGATCTGCATCCCCCAACTATGTCCCACTCCTGAAGAACCAATTAATGGCATGAACACATCATTCATGTGGTTAGAGTCTTCATGATCTAATTACCTATTAATTGTCCCACCATGGAACATGGCTGCATTGGGGACCAAGCCTTTAAGCCATGATTCATAGGGGATAACCTTCATATTTAAACTGTAACATAGAGGGAGAGTAGTAACAATTTGTGTACCATTGCCTTAGCATACACTAGAATTTCAGAGTCCTGAAACATCTTACTTCCTAGGAAATGCAGAGAAGGAAAGAATACAACATCTGTCTTCCCTTTTAAAAAGCAACTGTGAGACAAATTTGTTTAAAATGGGCTCTCAAATATACGTGTGTGTGTGTGTGTGTGTGTGTGTGTGTGTGTGCATGCTAGAATACAAGACTAGAATATAAAGCTAGAATAATCATAACTCCATTTGTGTGGTTGTCGTAAGTTCAACCATCCTTTAAAAAGTACTGCTGGTTAGCTAGATGATAGGAAATCTTCACTGGGAAAAATGTTTTTTCCTCTAAATTCCCTACCTTTTTGCTTTGCCTAAACAGCACTTGGAAGCATAAGAGTTAAGGCTCTGGTAAGAGGAATTTTCCTGCCTTTATAAATAGAATCCCACAGAAATCCTTTTTGTGTGAAGTTAGATATTTACATAATTTGAGTATCTTAATAATGGGTATAGTACAGATTCTATAGTTTGCATTGCTATTTTTGGTTATGAAAAGAAAAACCAACCTGGATTAAAGCACATGTGAATTTTAAAAAGGAAATACCATGGAACAGAAATGCATAGATATAAAAAGGAAAGTTATGACATCAATAATTAAAGAAAACAGATTTCTTTTTCATAAATCTAACTTAATGCCATCTTGAAAGAAACCCTAATGAAGCCCTGTTGAATTCTACCCTCAAAGAAATACTGAAACATCTGGCTAGAATGGCGGTGACCATCAAATTATCAAGCACAAAGGACATTTTCCATATTTCTATCATATGAGAAGGTATCCATCAAAGGCAAGCATTCCCTCCATGGGTTCCTGAGCACCTTTGACTTGGCTTCCTCTCTTCTCTCTGTAGCTTGTCTCTTTTACTAGCAGCTCATTTTCTGTAAAGTTCTCATGAGTCCTTTTCCTTTGAACCAACAGCTCTTTTTAGATACACAATCACTTACCTTTAAGCCACTCAGTAATAATTCTCAAATTATTTCTCCAGGCGTCTGACCTACATTTTAAATTGCCTACTGAGCCTCACCACATATTGCTTCACAGGTACGTCAAACTAAGTACAGTGAAGGCTAAATCCATTGTCTTCTTGAAGCATTCTTTCTTGTCATTTCACGCCTCGTTGCTGCTAACCCTCTACACATATGTTTCTTTCTCCCCAATGTTAGGCTTTGAGAGGTCAGAGCTGCACGTCTGTCACAAGACTAGGTTACAGCCTCCTAAAACCCAGGTAGACATCACAGCATTCGGTACTCACCACTCCCCCTACACTCGTATCTTCTCCAGCCCTTGGAAGACTTCTAGTTTCTGCTTCTATAAATTTAACTATTCCCAGCATTCATATGGTCAGAATCATTATAACATGTGGCCCATGGTGGTTGGTTACTTTCATTTAATCTATCACTTGTAGAAACCATTCATGCTTTATGGTTATTTCATTTAACATATCAGTTTAAAAATCTATCCAGGTTATACTATGAAACAGCTTTCCATTCTTTTTGTTTTTGTTGCTCAATTATATGACATTGTATGGCTTTAGCACTTTATACTATGCATATTTGGGAAGCTTTTATTTTTTGTTGTTATGAAAAATGTTCGTATAAATACCTATTCGTAAGTATATGCTTTTAGTTTTTACAAGTGCTTATATGTGAATGGCATTGCTGTGTTCTGTAGGAACTCCAAAGCATGTCAGACCCTGAAGAGCGGTTAGTTAGATATGTAAGTTTTTCTTTGGAGAAATATTTACCCTCATTTTCATTGGGTTGACTTTTCATTGATTCACAACAATCTTTTATATATTCTGGATTGTACATCTGTACTGGCTAGTTTGGTGTGTCAACTTGACACAGGCTGGAGTTATCATAGGAAAAGGAGCTTCACTTGGGGAAGTGCCTCTATGAGATCCAGCTGTGGGGCATTTTCTCAATTAGTGATCAAGTGAAGGAGGGCCCCTTGTGGGTGGTGCCATCTCTGGGCTGGTATTCTTGGGTTCTATAAGAGAGCAGGCTGAGCAAGCCAGGGGAAGCAAGCCAGTAAGGAACATCTCTCCATGGCCTCTGCATCAGCTCCAGCTTCTGACCTGCTTGAGTTCCAGTTCTGACTTCCTTTGATGATGAACAGCTGTGTGGAAGTGTAAGCTCAATAAACCCTTTCCTCCCCAACTTGCTTCTTGGTCATGATGTTTGTGCAGGAATAGAAACCCTGACTAAGATAACATCTGTACTATTCTTTGTGATTGTTTTCCATTTCTTGAATGGTATCCATTGAGTCAAAATTTTAAAGTTTTAATAATGTCCAATATTTATGCCTTTGGCATCATAAATAAAGAGTACTGTCAAATATAAGATCATGAAGATTCACCACCAACTTGCTTTGTAAATTTGCATGACATTTAAAAGACACATCATCCTAAATCTGACAAAAAAAAGCAGCAAATAAATCTGGAAAGTAAAATTTTTCCAGTTTATTTCTACTAAATCAAATGATATAAAGAACTACTTTAAACTTTTTATTAAATAGCTAATATTGAAAACGCTCATTTGTATGTCTGACAATTAAAATACAAGTAAAACAATTGTAAAATGAAAAGCAAACTAACCTAAAACCTATTGCACTTTTTTTTTGATTTAGGTAACTGATATTAGGTTCTTTATTCAAATGATACAGAGCCCAGGAGATGCTTCCTTTAACAAATATCTAGCCTCAGTACTTTTTTTTAAAATTATTGGATATATTCTATATTTACAATTCATTTCCCTTTTTTCTGGTTCCCCACCCCCCAAAGGTCCCACATGCCCTTTTCCCTCCCCCTGCTCCCTCATCTACCCCTTCCCACTTCCCTGTTCTTGTATTCCCCTACACTGATGCTTTGATCCATTCCAGCACCAGTGTCCACTCCTTTCTTCTTGTCAGACATCATTTGGTATGTGATTTATGTCTTTGGTGTTCCAGGATTATAGGCTAATAACCACTTATCAGTGACTGCATACCATGGGTATTCTTTTGAGACTGGATCACCTCACTTAGTATGATGTTCTCCAGCTCCATCCATTTCTCTAAGAATTTCATGAACTTCTTGTATTTTTTTTTAACAATTACATTAGAAGCAGTAAGGATGGCTCAGTGGTTAAGAGCACTTGTTCTTAAAGAAGACTGAGGAGGTAGCTCACAACCATCCACAACTACAGTTCCAAGGGATCGTATGTCCTCTATTGACCTCTGTGGGCACCAGGCATGCACATGACACACATATGTGTATGTACAGGCAGAACATTTGAATCCAAAAAATAAATCTAAAAATGTTTTAAAAGATTTAATTAGTTTTGATAGTTACTTTTAAAAGTGATAGAAGATTTTTAGTGTGTGTTTGTTTGTGTGTGTGTGTGTGTGTGTGTGTGTGTGTGTGTGTTTACACATGTGTGTCTACAGAGAGAGTCTCAGGACAGCCATGACTACACAGAGAAGCCCTGTCTTAAAAAAAAATAGAAAAAGAGCTACTGCGTTTTCACCTTCATATTTTCATTGCACGGCTCTGCTCTTTTCTAGATGTCACTTCACAGTGGATTAGTTTATACTTTATATGTGTGTGTGTGTGTGTGTGTGTTTTTCTTTATTTACATTTCAAATGATTTCCCCTTTCCTGGATCCTCCCCTCCCCAAAAGTCCCATAAGCCCTCTTCCCTCCCCTTGTTCCCCCATCCACCCCTTCCCACTTTCCTGTTCTGGTATTCTCCTACACTGCTGCACTGAGCCTTTCCAGGACCAGGGGCCACTCCTTCCTTGTCTTGGGCATCATTTGATATGTGAATTGTGTCTGGGGTATTCCAAGCCTCTAGGCTAATATCTGCTTATCAGTGAGTGCATACCATGAGTGTTCTTTTGAGACTGGGTTACCTCACTTAGGATGATATTCTCCAGTTCCAGCCATTTGTCTAAGAATTTCCTAAACTCATTGTTTCTAATGGCTGAATAGTACTCCACTGTGTATATATACCACATTTTCTGTATCCACTCCTCCGCTGAGGAACGTCTGGGTTCTTTCCAGTTTCTGGCTATTATAAATAGGGCTGCTATGAACATAATGGAGCATGTATCCTTATTACATGCCGGGGAATCCTCTGGGTATATGCCCAGGGGTGGTATAGCGGGGTCCTCCAGAAGTATCATTCCCAGTTTTCTGAGGAACTGCCAGACTGATTTCCAGAGTGGCAGTAGCAGCTTGCAACCCCACCAGCAGTGGAGGAGTGTTCCTCTTTCTCCACATCCTCTCCAGGACCTGTTTTCTCCTGAGATTTTTATCTTAGCCATTCTGGCTGGTGTGAGGTGAAAGCTTATGGTTGTTTTGATTTGCAGTTCCCTGATGACTAAGGATGTTGAACATTTCTTTAGGTGCTTCTCAGGCATTCGATATTCCTCAGGTGAAAATTCTTTGTTTAGCTTTGTACCCCATTTTTAAAGGGGTTATTTGGCTCTCTGGAGTCTACCTCCTTGAGTTCTTTGTATATCTTGGATATAAGCCCTCTGTCGGATGAAGTGTTGGTAAAGATCTTTTCCCAATTTGTTGGTTGCCGTTCTGTCCTTTTGACAATGTCCTTTGCCTTACAGAAACTTTGTAATTTTATGAGGTCCCATTTGTCAATTCTTGATCTTAGAGCATAAGCTATTGGTGTTCGGTTGAGGAACTTTTCCCCTGTGCCATGTCCTCAAGGGTCTTCCCCAGTTTCTTTTCTATTAGTCTCAGTGTGTCTGGTTTTATGTGGAGGTCCTTGATCCACTTGGAGTTGATCTTAGTGCAAAGAGATAAGAGTCAATTCGCATTCTTCTGCATGTTGACCTCCAGTTGAACCAGCACCATTTGTTGAAAAGGCTATCTTTTTTTCCACTGGATGGTTGTAGCTCCCTTGTCAAAGATCAAGTGACCATAATTCTATGGGTTCATTTCCAGGTCTTCAATTCTATTCCATTGATCTATTTGCCTGTCACTGAATCAATACCATGCAATTTTTAACACTATTGCTCTGTAGTACTGCTTGAGGTCCAGGATACTGACTACCCCAGAAGTTCTTTTACTATTGAGGATAGTTATAAGTATCCTGGGTTTTTTGTTATTCCAGATTAATTTGAGAATTGCTCTTTCTAAGTCTATGAAGAATTGAGTTGGGATTTTGATGGGGATTGCATTGAATCTGTAGATTGCTTTTGGCAAGATGGCCATTTTTACTATATTAATCCTGCCAATCCAAGAGCATGGAAGATTTTTCCATCTTCTGAGGTCTTTTTCGATTTTTTTTTCAAAGACTTGAAATTCCTGTCATACAGATCTTTCATTTCTTTAAAAATTATCTTATTTTCACTTAAAAATCATACTATAGCTAATATTCTACACTTCATATACCTGTGTTTAACCATTTAAAATTCCTAGTTTTACACAGTAATTTCCTGTACTTTAAAATTTTTTAATTTTATTTTATGTGTATGTTTTCCCTGCATGTGTTCTGTGTTCCATGTGTGTGCCTGGTACCTGCAGACACCAAAAGAGTAAATAACACCCACTGGAACACAGACACTAGTCAGTGCTAGCAACAGAACCCAGACCTCTGGAAAGCAGCTCGGGCTTTTATGTGCTGATTCATCTTCCCAACCCCTGACATAATTTTTTTAAGGCACAAAGAATGAAAACCAACCAAAATACAAGAACAACAGAAAACACCACAAAATAACAACCCCCCAAAAAAACTTTAAATAAGGCATATGAACCAATTCAAAATCTTCTTTCTCATTTTACAAGAGTATTTAACTATATAAGAGAACGGTGCTCTGTTGCTTAAACTATCTCCAGATGGATGGTGTTTTCCTCAGCTTTTAACAATTTGCTGGCATATGAAGGACAAGAAGATCAGTGTGATTGGTTAATTAAGATTTCAAAGAAACTGCTGCTCCCTAGAGGGGTGGCTAATTTCTCATTTATAAGGCCATTTATAACTCTAGCACTGAGAAATGGTCCTAATAAAATTTGCAGTTAAGTAGGCTTTCAAATGCACACCAGCCATTAACATTTGGACTGCCTGCTGCTAGCAAAATATTAATATTTGATGCCATGGCATTTTCATTTTATAAATCAGTTTCTGAGTCTCATGAAGCAGCCTGCACTGTTTCAAGTACACGAACTCCAGTTATAACAGGTGCTTTAGAAAGGCTTCAAAACAATTCACAGAGACTGAACAGCTGCATCTCATGGTTTGACTATATGTTATATATTCCCTGGCCTTACTCTTAGAGAATACTGTTTTCAAGATGAAGGAAACAGGGTCCTCACTGAATCCATAATGGCACTGGTGACAATAAACACTCAGCAGACTAACACACACTGTTCCGGAGCTTTATATATGCTGATACTTTAAACGATAATTTCAGTGATTCTATAAAGTTGTGTGCTTGCATGTGAGTCTATGTACTACTTATATGCAGTGCCCAAGTAGGTCAGAAAACTATGTTGGATATTATGGGACTAGAGAATCCCAACCCTATATGTAAGCTCTTACCTACACAATATTCTTCACCAGGTTTTATTCTTGGAGACAGGACTTCTATAAAATGGCCAGACTTTTCTAAAGCATCCAGAAATCCACAAGGTTACATGTCTTCAATATCAGTGGTTAGGATTAATTAATATGGGATTAATTCAAATGGATGAATCTCACAGGTAGAGCACTTAGCTAGCACAAATAAGGCACTCAGATGGATATCAGTACAGGAAAAAAACCTAAATACTCATGTGCTCTGAGCCATGGGATGTCAGATCCAGAAAAAGCTGTAGAGATCTAGTTAAACCCATCTCTCAGGTATATGTCAGGTGAGCTATTGGAGACCCAAACCTAAATACAAAAGCACTAAATACAAAATCACTTATCACCTAGAGAAAAATACAGAAATCATTATACTTTGGCAGTCAAATAACATGTCTTTTAACTATACCTGTGTTTACAGATCACAGAGTGAACACTGCAAATGTCCTTGGTTGCCAACAATAAATATACAAGTAACAGGCTATTGCTGTATTTTCTTTCTTCAATAAAGTTTCTTTAAAAACGTTCACATTTATTCTATTTCTATTATTCTCTGCTTGTCTCTGTGTATCTGTCTTTCCACACCATCTCTCTTAGGAGTACACAGCATACATGTGGAGGTCAAAAGGCACCTTTTGGCCTTTTCTCCTTGCATCATGTGGATCAAGGGAATTGAACTGAGGTCATCAGGCTAGTTGATAAGTGGTTCTATGGCAAGCACTCACAGCCATCTATAGCCCCAGTCCTGGGGATCTGACATCTCCTTCCGGCCTCAGCTTCTTTGAATGCATGTGATACACAGACATAAATGCAGATGAAGCCCATAAACATGAAATAAAATGGAAAAGCATTAATGAACTGTCCGTCTAAGTAAGAACTGACATAAACTCTTTTGATAGTGAGTCTCATTAGAAGGGAGTTGTCACTTCTCTTGGGGTGATGGAGTAAAGAAGCAGAGTATCAATGTTCCACAACTTAAATGTTTAGTTCTTTCATCATTAAAATAACCAGCGAGTTCTAAAGACTAAGGAATTATGTTCTGGGCAGAACTGAGTCTTTGCAGGCCAAGGAGCTGGCTCAGTGCGACAGCTCAGTGAGGAGGTGTGCTCAGTGTTGAGCCTGACGTCCTCAGTTCACTTTTGGAAATCCATGAAGTGGGTTGTCCTCCAAACTCCACATGTGCACTGCGTGTGCACCCCCCCCACACACACACATTTTTTTTTTAAAGAGCCCATAAGTTATAGTCCTTTATGCTCTACAAAAGACGAGGGAGAAATAAAACAGGCCAAGCACCACATATATTACTAATGCAAAAGTTACCATGATGGCTTAGATAATGGCCCCATAGTCTCATAGATTTGAATCCTTGGTCACCAGGGAGTGGCACTATTTGAAAGTGTGGCATTGTTGGAGAAAGTGTGTTATATGGGGTGGGCTTTGGGGTTTCAGAAGTTTAAGCCAGGCCCTGTGCCTCTTTCTTCCTGTTGCCTACAGATCTGGATGTAGAACTCTCAGCTACTATGTCTGACTGACTGCCACCATGCTCCCTGTCACAGGAATACCAGATTAAAACTCTGAAACTGTAAGCAAGGCCCAACTAAATGCTTTTTAAGATCAATGAGTTGTCATGGTCATGGTGTCCTTTATAGCAATAGGATACCAACCAAGACAGTTATCTAACCCAGACAATATTATTTAAAAAGAAATACTCTGTAGAGAAAATCCATGCCACTCTCACCTCTACAAAATGTCTTAGTTACTAACATGGTTTCTTAGGTACTAACCGTGAGGTCTGAAGCACAGATGTTTTAATTTCTTTTGTGCTGTATTGTACTCTCGCCTCCCCTCTTTCCCCTCCCCCCTTCCCCCTTTCCACTTCCACCTTTTTCCTTTTGTTATACTGGTATGGAACCAAGGGTACTCATGCTAGGCAAGTAGTCTACTACTGTGCCATTTCCTCAACTCAGTGTGTTATTTGTACATGAGGATAGTCCAATAACTGGTTAAGGAAAAAAAAGCCACATCAATATTCATAAAAATTATATAGTTATGTTTCTCTAGCAACAAAATTGCTATGGTATTTTAATAACTGGTTACTCTGAGTGTGGGAAAAGTAAATGACACTGGTTAAATATGGACTATATTACTTCAAAAATGGGATTGATGTCTTCCTTCTAAGACTTCAATCTTTACACCAATAGAAGAAACAGATTTCCTTATAATTCATTTTGCCAAAGAATAAGATCAGTCCTGAAATCTAGGACAGCTGCGAGCTTTCATTAAATTAAGGACAAGATCAGTCTGAGCTTCAAACCAATAAAACAGACGTTAAATTGGTCTTCTAAAATGACAGTTTGGAAAACCAGACAGAATGGTGCTAAACACAGTAGTAATCACCTTTCATTTTTATATGTAAGGGAATGCATAAGTATCACATAGAGTAAATTTCTCAAGCCAGGTAAACCCATGAGAAGAGGATTCGAATCTGAGGAATTCCTGATAACAAAATGTGTATAAGAAATAAAAGCCATGCCAGGCGGTGGTGGTGCACGCCTGTAATCCCAGCACTCTGGGAGGCAGAGGCAGGCGGATTTCTGAGTTCGAGGCCAGCCTGGTCAACAGAGTGAGTTCCAGGACAGCCAGGGCTATACAGAGAAACCCTGTCTCAAAAAAACCAAATAAAAAAATTAAAAAATAAAAATAAAAGCCACTACTTTCATATTCTACCAGACACCAGAAAGGCCCCAGGGGACCTGCTGTAATGACTAGATAAGGATTGTCTTACGAATGCTAATCAATATTTTCAGCTCCTGAAAACTGGCTGCTATGACATTTTGTGGTTTTTAAGCATTTAAAACTTTCCCTTTATAACCTTGTTCACATCACTTTTCACAGGCAATGAAAAATAGAATTCTGAATGCTAAAGTAAATTTCAGTTCACGGAGTATTCATAACCCCTACTAAAAAAAACCTTGTAGTACACTCTTTACTGGATTCGGTTCAACCTCTGGTGAACTTTATTAATCACTTACTACTCCCAGCAACGTCCTTCCTCCCTCTCCTTCCTTCCTTCCTTCCTTCCTTCCTTCCTTCCTTCCTCCCTCCCTCCCTCCCTCCCTCTCTCCCTCCTTCCTTCCTTCCCTCCTTCCTTCCTTTCTTTTTCTTTCTTGTATAATGGTATATTTGATAGCAGAAGATTGAAAAACAAAGAGCTTGAGTCCAAATGTAGATGATGTGTATTTCAATTTCTACCCATATGTTGCATATTTCAAAACCAAGCGAAAATACAATGAAGAAGAAAACTCTGACTTATTTCTTATGAGGCCAAAGTTAGCCATAAGACAGTAACTTTTTTTTTTTTTTTTTTTTTTCTGAGACAGGGTTTCTCTGTGTAGTCCTGGCTGTCCTGGAACTCTGTAGACCAGGCTGGCCTCGAACTTTAGAAATCCGCCTGCCTCTGCCTCCCAAGTGCTGGGATTACAGGCGTGCACCACCACGCCCGGCTCATAAGACAGTAACTTAACACAGAGTAAAGAAACTGACCTAACTAATCACCATCAGTTTCAGCCTGATAATTCTGGCAGGAAAATGGCCGTTTCTTTTCTGCTCATAGACATCAAGATCTCCAACTCACTTTTCTGCTGTAATTGCTGTCCAAATGGTTCACAGGTTTCAGCCAGTTTCACTCATGTGTTGGATTTTCCAATGTTTTACTTGAAAAATAAAGCCTTATATTTATCTATTTTACCTTTGTAAAATTGTTTTTAATTGAGATAGAATTATATCAGTTCCCTCTTCTTTTTGTCCCTCCAACCCTACCCAGTTACACTCCCTCAAGCCCTCCCAACCCCCCTCAAATTGATATCCTCTTTTTCTTAGATTATATTGGGCTAGAAAAATGGCTCCGCAGTAAAGGCTAGGCTCACAACCAAATAAACCATTTCACATGTACATGCTGTGGCTTTAGCATTTTAAGAAATATAATGTTTAGCAACTTTAAAGAAAAGTATTAAGATGTCATATAGAAGCAGGGCAAAAATACTATCTAACTTATGCTCCTGGGAGAACTTTAATGGGTTCTTTCATTTAATCTTCTTAAAAAGATGAAGAGAAAGGGTCATGGAGCTAGCTCAGTCCATACAGAGCTTGCCTTGATAGAAAGGGAATCTTACTTCAAACTCAATCGATAAGGCCGCATGCGGCAGAGAGCACGTCTACTTGCAATCCTGGACAGGCAGAGATAAAGCGCATCCGAGGCCCTGCGGGCCGGCAGTCCTCACCGATTTGTAAGCTGCAAGCCAGTGAAAGACACATGTGTGTCCAGTGGGGGTGGATGATTCCTGAGGAATTACAAAGTTGTCCTTTGCCCCACCCCATGCACACTATACCTGCACACTCATAAAATTTCCAGTCTACACACATGTATGACCAGGATCTATTTTGTTTCTCACTTTACAAAGGTCAAGTGCCAAGACAGTCTATTTCAGTCTTACTGACAGTCTGCACCCCACCCATTAAACTACACTACCTCAAATGCAAAATCAAAACTCCCAGGATCTCAGCCTGATAAGCAGAAAAGGGTTTTGAAAATGCTAATTGTAAACTCTCATAGTACTGTAAGTTAGGTAAAGAGCAAAACATTGCCCAGAGTAATGCATCAAAATATCTTTTAAAAACTTGTATGTAGTTGCTTTAAAAAATTCACTACAACACAAATAACCACAGCTGTCTTCTTGTAAAGAGAGGTAAGAATGTTTATAGCCAATGGGAACCATGATATTGAAGCAATGTATAATTTATTCAGTCTCCAAAACTAGATTTATGTAGTTCTAAATTAATTTGGGTTTAATTATTTCAAAATTATATTGGCCTTTTGAAATTCTGTACTATTAAAATTGAGACTGCACAAGAATTTTTGTCCAAAAAGCTCTGGTACAGTGTGACTTGGAAAGGCTACATGACTTGAAATACTCTAGAAATAAGAATTTGCATCACATGTATATACCATGGGTTTTTAAACACAATGTGTTACCCTCTAGTCACCAAGATGTAAGGCTCCTCCAGTTTGTCCTAGATTGTCAGCCTGTCTAATGGGAAGGCAAATAAAACTTCACTTGTATGATGAGCAGACCAAAAGTATGTACACTTTGTCCCCGTGCCACCATCAAGAGAAGTAATGATGGCAAAACTTTGCTTTAGGGGGGCTGGAGAGATGGCTCAGTGGTTAAGAGCACTGACTGCTCTTCTGAAGGTCCTGAGTTCAAATCCCAGCAACCACATGGTGGCTCACAACCATCAGTAATGAGATCTGATGCCCTTTTTTGGGGTGTCTGAACACAGCAACAGTGTACTTACATATAATAAATAAATCTTTAAAAAAAAAAGTTTGCTTTAGAAGGTGTTTCCAGTTGAGAATGTCTGTGCATATATAATAGAATTAAGCTTTTTATCCAATATGTTTGACAATTTAGGGCTGCCTATCAATAATTGATCAGTTTATATAATTTCTACACCTGGTGGTTTCTGATCAAAATAACTAACAGAGTAACAGTCCCATAGCACATTGAGACACAGATAATTCCATCCGTGGATTTCCAGAATTTACTTTGGACTTTTTTTTATAAGTTCCTGCTCTTGAATTACACAAATTATCTTTCAGCTTCCTCCTTTATGTGTCAGTGATTCTTCCCCAGCATTAGGGACATTTGTGCAAAGAGAAAATCAATGCAAGAAATCTTACATAGTAGGACGTTTGGCAACACAGAACTTTCAAGGTTTTCTAGGTAACCAATTTGTGCCTAAGAAAGATAAGAAAATAAATACCAGATTTTTGTTTTGTTTTTGAGCAATTTCTATACTCAACAAACCTGGCTTCAAGAGCAGTGACAGGAGAGTTTTGTTTGTGTTTTTAAAACAAATTTCCATAAAAATTTAAATAAAATACAGTTACAGTAGAGTTCAGCAATTCTTCATGCACTAAGGCAATGGAGGACTCCAGAATCAGTAACCTACCACTTTTGTTTGTGAATATTCAGGATGTTTGAACTTTTAGAAGTCTAGGAAGAATGTCATCTTCTTTCTAGTATAAATGCTCAAGGGTTGGCAATCCAGGGCTGTTGTGGAGGCTGCAACCAACCTTCCAGCCACCCAGAGTCCGCTCCTTCCTGCACTACAGTTTGCATCACTGGTCTTCTAAGTCTAATAAGTCCTTTTGTCCAGAGGCCACTGTCCACGATAGGAGGAAGAGTGAGCAGAAGGCAGGGTAAGGTAGAATGTGACCAAAGCTCTGTGAAGACAATTCCTCCAAGTTATTCATAATTCCTTTTTAGTTGGCCACAACCTAGCCACAAGGAAGATGACAAAGTATATTTACTTTGAGTAACCACATTTCCCAGATGAAAATGTGATCACCATAGAGAGAGGCAAAAAGGAATTTATGGTGTCCAAGGTTTACACACACACTATCTACATGACATTAACCATGCTGGTGACTTCTCAACTATAATAAGATCTAATAATGAAGGTTCTGTGAACTTGATCTGATGAAAACCAAAATAGAGCAGTTAACAAAGTTCCTGATATACAATAAGTATGTTATTATTGTAAATACTTTCTTTAGGTGTAAGCTGCATTACTTTTACCAGCTGTTAAAATAATAGAATTTTTTTTAACATCTATCCTTTCCCAACTCCAAATTATCTGCACAATATAAATAGAGCTATATTCTCAAATCACTGCTTTCAGCAAAGATCATCCTCTTCTAAATCCATTTACAACATACACACACAAGGTGCATGTAGAGACAACACATACACAACTACAGAGAAGACACACACATACACACAGTGTTTACTTGATGACACTGTTCTACACTCTAACTGGTTTCATGCTCACAATCAGCAGCTTAGCATCACCTTAGGGATGAGAAAACTCAAGCATAGCGATGGAATCTGAACACAGAAGTCTGGTTCTAAGTTTATGCCTTTTAGAACTGATGATTTATACTGTTCCATATGGCAGATAGCACAGAAATATGTGAAAACTATTTTAAGGCCTTTTTCTTTTCAAGAATTTTTTTTACTTACTTTATCTGTTGTGTATTCATGCATGCATAATGCTTCCGTAATGTATGTATGTATGCACACATGTTTGTGGAGTGTTTAAGAGGTGATAAAAAAAAGTATTAATCCCTTAGAGCCAGAGTCACAGGCATTTGTGAGCTGCCCAACATAGGTACGAGGATCCAAACTCTGGTCCTGGTGACTGAACAGAAGCAACTTTTAAATGCTAAGCCATTTCTCCAGCCCCTTGATAATCATTTAAAAAGTTTCATACCTAGAAGTCATAGATAACATGCAAATGTTAATTTAGGAATCACTAATGAAAGCCTTGAATGCTACCCAAGGGCTTGGATTTTTCATAACAAACCAAGATTTACATAAGAGAAGCATGGGTTCTCAACAGGCAGCTATTTTGCCACCCACAAATGTCTAGACATTTTTGGAGGCAAGTCTAATTTTGATAGCCATTTGTATTTTCGTTAGTTAGTGTGTACATGCACACACGCACAGGCACTCGTGATAGCATACATATGCTACACTAAGTGTATAGAAGTCAATGGACAACTTGCAAGAGTTCGGTTTCTTCTACCATGTGGGTTCCAGGAATGGAACTGTAGACATCAAGCTTGATAAACAGATGCCTTTGCCTACTGAACCATCAATGCCTATACCTAGTGGATACAATCCAAGCATGCTCCTGTACATATACGAAACATACAGAATAAACTTCCACAAAAAGCATGATAGACATGAAATACCAAGTATGCCAACTCTAAGAAATCTTTATTTAAAATCTGGCTACTTATTTAGTGGATCCTTTTAACCTATGCCTTTTGGAGGAGGCACTTGAGACAGGGTCTAGCTCTATATCACAGGATGGCCCCAAACTATGTTATCTTTTCTGGGGCTCCTACCATTCTTTTTAAAAGAACTTTGTTTTGTAATCCTGAAGTAGAATAACCCCAATATTCTCTGCTTACTCATCTACAAAAAGTATGAAGTAGGTAAGAATTATCTTAGTTTCTACAAAAAACAAAACAATGTATAGAGATATGCATTAATTCAGAAAGCAAACCATGAAAGACCCAATATTCAAATCTGGTCTTAATGCTTTAAAGCCTATTAACTTTCATAGGATTTTACCTGATACCAAGGCTTATACTTTATTTACAATTTTATTTTCACTATTTTCTGATTGGATTTGAGATCAGATTTACAAGAGTATACTCAATCCTGGTCTATAAATGTGGTCAAAAGCCTGAGGCTGAGGAGGTCACAGGCCCTAAGGAGAAATCTCCAACTGTTTTGTAAAACGCTCACAATGCTGTACTAAAACCATGCAGTTTTTAACACAATTGCTCTGTAGTACTGCTTGAGGTCAGAGATATTGATTCCCCCAGAAGTCCTTTTATTGTTGAGAATAGTTTTAGCTATCCTGGGTTTTTTGTTGCTCCAGATGAATTTGAGAATTGCTCTTTCTAGATCTATGAAGAATTGAGTTGGGATTTTGATGGGGATCGCATTGAATCTGTAGATTGCTTTTGGCAAGATGGCCATTTTTACTATATTGATCCTGCCAATCCAGGAGCAAGAAATATTTTTCCATCTTCTGAGGTCTTCTTCGATTTCTTTCTTCAAGGACTTGAAGTTCCTGTCATACAGATCTTTCGCTTTTTGGTTAGAGTTACACCAAGGTACTTTATGTTGTTTGTGGTTATTGTGAAGGGTGTTATTTCCCTAACTTCTTTCTCAGCCTGCTTGTCCTTTGAGTACAGGAAGGCTACTGATTTGCTTGAGTTGATTTTATAACCAGCCATTTTGCTGAAGTTGTTTATCAGCTGTAGAAGTTCTCTGGTGGAGTTTTTTGGGTCGCTTAAGTAAACTATCATATCGTCTGCAAATAATGATAGTTTGACTTCTTCCTTTCCAATTTGTATCCCTTTGACTTCCTTATGTTGTCTAATTGCTCTCGATAGAACTTCAAGTACTATATTGAAAAGATATGGAGAGGGCAGCCTTGTCTATTGGTACAGCAACAGGCAAGTAGATCAATGAAGATTGAAGATTCAGAAATGAACCCACAGACTTATGGTCACTTGATATTTGATAAAGGAGCCACAACCATCCAGTGGAATAAAGATAGCCTTTTCAACAAATGGTGCTGGTTCAACTGGAGGTCAACATGCAGAAGAATACGAATCGACCCACTCTTATCTCTTTGCACTAAGATCAACTCCAAGTGGATCAAGGACCTCCACATAAAACCAGACACACTGAAACTATTAGAAAAGAAACTTGGGAAGACCCTGGAGGACATAGGCATAGAAGGAAAGTTCCTGAACAGAACACCAATAGCTTATGCCCTAAGATCAAAAATTGACAAATGGGACCTCATAAAATTACAAAGTTTCTGCAAGGCAAAGGACACTGTCAGAAGGACAAAACGGCAACCAACAAAGTGGGAAAAGATCTTCACCAACCCCACATCCAACAGAGGGCTAATATCCAATATATACAAAGAACTCAAGAAGTTAGACCACAAAGAACCAAATAACCCTATCAAAAAATGGGGTACAGAGCTAAACAAAGAATTTTCACCAGAAGAAATTCGGATGGCTGAGAAACACCTTAAGAGATGTTCAACATCATTAGTCATCAGGGAAATGCAAATCAAAACAACCCTGAGATTCCACCTCACACCAGTCAGAATGGCTAAGATTAAAAACTCAAGAGACAACAGGTGCTGGCGAGGATGTTGAGAAAGAGGAACACTCCTCCACTGTTGGTGGGATTGCAAGATGGTAAAACCGCTCTGGCAATCAGTTTGGCGGTTCCTCAGAAAATTGGGCATGTCACTTCCAGAGGACCCTGGCATACCACTCCTGGGCATATACCCAGAGGATTCCCCTGCATTACAATAAAGACACATGCTCCACTATATTCATAGCAGCCTTGTTTATAATAGCCAGAAGTTGGAAGGAGCCCAGATATCCCTCAAAGGAGGAATGGGTACAGAAAATGTGATATATTTATACAATGGAATACTACTCAGCAATTAAAAATAATGAATTCATGCAATTTATAGGCAAATGGTTAGATCTGGAAAATATCATCCTGAGGGAGTTAACCCAATCACAAAAGAATACACATGAAATGCAATCACTGATAAGTGGATATTAATGAGCCCAGAAGCCCTAAATACTCAAGGCACAATTAGTAAGTCAAATGATTCCCAAGAAGAAGAAAGGAGAGGACCCTGGGCCTGTAAAGATTGGATCCAGTTTTGTAAAGAAACCGTGGGGGGAGGGGGAATGATTGGGGAATAGTTGGGGGGGGAGAGGAATTATGGGACGTATGGTGGGGGGGGAACTGGGAAAGGGGAAAGCCTTTGGAATGTAAACATAGACTATAGAAAATAAAAATTAAAAAAAAAGTATCATGGGCAAAACCCGTTACAAATAGCAAATGATCTATGAAATAACTCTTTCCCATATTCGGTGCCTACTCACTCGCAGTGAGCCGCCAGTGTCTATGCTCTGTCTTACTTACCACTCTTAAAGTACTTTATTAACTCAGAGGATGATATAGCACTTTATAACCTGGCAATGAATGAAAGCAGAACTGATAGCACAAATTGAGTAATATACTAAGGTACATTTGTTGACAGAATTAAATATTTAGTTCACAGTCTACAGGATCAGGAAACAGAAGAAAAAGTCTCCAGAAGCCTCCTCCATGAAATTTAAATGGAGACCATGGCTACCAATCCGGAGATAAAGCTCTCATAAACAGGAGGCTACTAGAGCACACAACCCAGTGCCAGGGCCACTGACATGTGTGGACTTTTGGAAGATGAAAGAATTCATTAGAGCTCAGGGCATGAGGTGGGCTCTAAGAAGCCTATTTATTATCAAGATTTCAAAGAAACTTACACTTGAAAAACTGACCATTTAGGAAAGATGAGATAGAGTAGTTCAAATGCGATTTGGTCCATTCTATCTTCTCTTCTTATTTTTAGTCGCAACAGTGTAAGGAAAATCACTTATATGGCCTGGAAAGTAGAGGCATCCAAACTAAAAGGTGAGGTTTCAATTCAGAAACAACAGGAAGCATATTCCTACCATGCTATCAGTCTAGTTCAGTTTGGCCTCCAGCATAGAGGAAGGTTACTTATCAAAACTGCAAATAACTGTAAATGAGTCCCATGGCAATATAACAATTTAAGGCCCTTATCTCTAAAACTAGTATTAGCTGAGTTAAATCTAATTATTGGCATTCTCTCTTTGATGAAGTCATGGTTCACAGTACATTTCTGTGGCAATGTCATTTCTTGATTTTTTTGATGGTCATATTAAATCTTTTTTAATTTGAAATACACAAAGTTCTGCAGTTTATAAAGTTAATAGGTAAAATATAAAATACAGTATTTTTTATAATGAAAACCTCAATAAAATTATACTTTCAAAATATGAAATATATGATGAACCATATGTTAGTCAGAGAGTAGTCAAGTAAAAAGAGTACAAATCAGAAAGATGACTAGGTGACACATTTCTAGGAACATTATTCCTTCTTTCTCTCTCCATAGCTAAATTGCTACCAACATATTCCTTCCCTTATTTTTTCTGAAGAAAATACACTTACCGTTGTCCTGAGCCTAAGATCCATAATGACAGAAAACCAAAGAAAATACCAACACATTTGCTTTTTCCTTATTTCCTTGCAGTCTCATCTAATACCCAGAAGAGTTTGTCCTCAAGTGAAGCCATCTTAGGGACATTTCATTATTGGAAATCACATGCCACTTATCAATGTATGGGAAGACTTCAGCATCCTGGAGCTTAAAACAATATCCAGTCGTGGGGCAGTGGACCATGAGAGGTAACCTGGTCCTTGGTTGAGCTAAGGCTAAAAGCCCCAGAGACCCTGAAGCTCTGTAGGAGCTTTGCCTGTTCCCAGGCACCAGGCCCCTGTCACTAGCCACAGCCCACCCCTCTCCTAGATTTGTGGCCATCAATTGCATAGGGGCAAAGCCCCACATGTAGATGAGGAAAAGGACATGACCACAGGTCAACTAGGTTCAAGACAGATCTCCATGCTAATGATGTACATAGAGGCCTGGTGGGCACAGCCAAGAGGCTTTCATTCCCAGACATTCCTCCCTGCAAAAGGTATTTAATTTCAAGACCATCCTGAGATGTGGGGTTTGGTTTTACACATCCACGTTCTGTCATTACAATAAATGTGGTAAAAACCATAGACTGCCTCTTTTCATTGAGATCCACCAATGGGGCACCATGGAGATGGCCTTTGCCTAAAGGGCCATCTAATCTCTGGTAGAAGGCCTCTCTGAGCTCCCAGCCATCACCACCACCTAGCTCAAGTCTGCAGCCATCAAAGACTGTCCCGCAGGGCCAGCTTACCCCCAACCCCAGGTTCAGCCTGTGGGCCCAGATTCTGTTCTCAGCGATTCTGACTTCCAGAGGCACCTGGGAATCCCACAGCCCAAGCTTCCCGCAGGCCCAGGGATCCCTGAACCAGCAGCAGCTGTCCTGTGCCTCAGGCTTTACTTTTACACCCCCGGAACGATACACCTGCCTCGGCATTGGGGTTGGGGGGGTTAAGCACTGTCAAACTTCCCTTATCCCACCTCAACAAGCAGCAGTGCCCTGTGGCTGAGTGGATGTAGGACCCACAACCCTACATCCAGTGGCAGCACCTCCAGGAGGATGGTACATGGGTGAGAGATCTTGCTACACTACAATGAGGACCTTACAACTAAACACCCAACAGTCATATACACCACTATATTTCCATCACTTCTGGAGAATGAATATAGGAGGATTGCTGGAGCTTTCCAGATGCAAGTACAGCGCTACGTTCAGTAAGAAACTGTCTCAAAGGAATAAGGTGTAACTCTATATAGAACAAGACATCGGGTTCTGTAGCCTCCACATGTATACAGAGTTAGTGATACACCACTCATAACACAAACACACACACACACATAACCTAAATATAATTTTGAGATTGTTTTTTAGAGAAAAATCTTGATGTTTCTACTTGTAATAACTAGTCCTCTTCTGTTTGTAAAGGCAAGCAAAATTAACATAGAGATCAAGAGAATAACACACATCACAGGAAACATTACTATTTCTCTAAGTCAACATTGGCAAATTCTGAAAGTATGGCAGGAATGGCAAATTAGGTAAAGCAAAAAAATAATGTATTAAAGCTATACACACAAAGACAGAGGGGGTCGGGAGGCAGGGGAGTGGAAATGTTAACTCACTCTGGCAGTGAAACTATAAAACAGTATGAGGAGCTCCCTCCGGCTGAGATGACACATCACAGCCTTTTGTAGAGTATACCAAGGTGGCTGGCAAGCAGCTCCGGGGCAGACCTTTTATGTGAAAAAAGGAGGTCAGCACAACCCAACTGTAGAAAATTAACGCAGTTTTGATTTAGACATATTGGTGCCTCAAAGAATAACTGGGATGAATTGTTCTTGCCTTTACTGGAACAACAACAAAAAACAAAACAACAACAAAATCTCTCCCCTCAGCCTTTGGGAAGAATTATAGGAAAAGGAGAATTTTAGAGATGGCTATATAGTTGTTGGAACTGAGGACAGCTGATATGAAAGGCCTCAGGTTGCAACCCTGGAAGGCTGGCCTACTCATCACTAGGATCCCACTTCTTACAGCAGCCATCACCTGTCTCACTCTGTAAACAATGGTCCTGCACATTCAGCAATCACCTGTTTGCAGTGTATGTCCTTAAGAATGCGACACTCTAACCCCTAAAAAGTCTCAGGACTGTTTTATGGATTTAGATAGGCAGCACAGCCTCCACAGTCTTCTTGGCAACATCTCTGGCTAAAACTAGCTTGTCACAGCTATTACAAGCTTGTCATAAAGCTTAGTGGAATTTTAAGATTCTTGCGTAGACGGTCTGTCCACACATTTGACCATGAGGTTGGGTAGGGTACTGTGACTCAGGTACAGTCTGATGGGTAGACACTCCTTAGGAGGATGCTGGCAGCTGTTCTTATATAAAAACCATGATGGCAGCTCAGTCTCCAGTGGAAGTGAAAAGAAGAGCAAGCAGTGAGGCCACAGGAAGAAGGAGATCTGTCAGGGACGGTTCAGTAGTACATACCATATTACTGGTTGAGGCTAGAGCATACTTAAGGAAGAAACAAACATGTCTATCTTTAAAAGTGATATTTGTTTCTAGAAAATGGACATTGTGAATGCAACTCAGCCTCAATCAAGACATCAGAGAGGCAGTCATAACCTATGATGACTGGAGAGATGGCTCAGCAGTTAAGGGCACTGACTGCCCTTCTGAAAGTCCTGGGTTCAATTCCCAGCAACCACTAGGTGGCTCACAACCATCCATAATGAGATCTGATGCCCTCTTCTGGGGTGTCAGAGCAAGCAGGGCAGAGCCAGCAGGGCTGAGTTCAATTCCCAGCAACCACTCGATGGCTTACAACCATCTGTAATGAGATCTGACGCCCTCTTCCGGTGTGTCTGAAGACAGCTACGGTGTACTCACATATAATAAATAAGTAAATCTGAAGACAGCTACGGTGTACTCACATATAATAAATAAGTAAATCTTTAACAAACAAACAAAAAACCCAGCAAGTGCTCTTAACAGCTAAGCCATTTCTCTAGATCTTAAAAAACAAAAAACAAAAACCTATGAACTCTGACATGCCATTTAAAGGGGTTAAGAAGTATACCTACTGCATTTAGTAAATGTGATATTATTATTATTAATGTTTAACTATAAATGAAGAACTCTCACATAGAAAATATAATTGTGAAGGAACATTTATTTATTTATTTATTTATTTATTTATTTGCTTTAGCAATAACCTAGAGAAGCTCATCAGAATATACCAGAATGTCATATACCAGGCAAACCTTTTTATTCTAACTGTTAGAAACTTGATTATAAAGCAATAAATAATCTCCTGCATGCTGGCCTTGGAAACTCCACAATACTTATGCCCCCCAAACAGCTATTACAATTTAATATCACAAGTAATTAATACCAAAAAATAAACACAACATACTACCAACAAAATTAAAGGAGGATTTTCTCCTCTTAAGAAATATGGACTATTTGACTCTCTGGAGACTAATTTCTTGTTCTTTGCATACATTGGATATTAGCCCTCTATCGGATGTAGGGTTAGTAAAGATATTTTCCCAATTTGTTGGTTGTCATTTTGTCCTATTGACTGTGTCCTTTGCCTTACAGAAGCTTTGCAGTTTTATGAGGTTCCATTTGTCGATTCTTGTTCTTAAAGCATAAGCCATTGGTGTTCTGTTCAGGAATTTTCCCCCTATGCCCTTGTGTTCAAGATTCATCTCCACTTTCTCCTCTATAAGCTTCAGTGTGCCTGGTTTTAGGTATAGGTCCTTGATCCTCTTGGACTTGAGCTTTGTACAAGGAGATAAGAATGGGTCGATTTGCATTTTTCTGCATGCTGACCTCCAGTTGATCCAGCACCATTTGTTAAAAATGCTGTCTTTTTTCCACTGGTTGTTTTTAGCTCCTTTGTCAAATATCAAGTGACTGTATGTGTGTGGGTTCTTTTCTGGGTCTTCAATTCTATTCCATTGATCTTCTGCCTGTCTGCATACCAATACCAAACAGTTTTTATCACTATTGCTTAAAAAGTGAGGTACAGACCTAAACAGGGAATTCTCAACTGAGGAAACCCGAATGGCTCTAAAGCACCTAAAGAAATGTTCAGCATCTTTAGTTATCAGGGAAATGCAAATCAAAACAACACTGAGATTTCATCTCACACCGATCAGAATGGCTAGGATGAAAAACTCAGGGGACAGCAGATGCTGGAGAGAATGTGGGGGAAAGGTAACACTTCTCCATTGTTGGTAGGATTGCAAGCTGGTAAAACCACTCTGGAAATCAGTTTGGTGATTCCTCAGAAAATTAGATATAGTATTACCTGAGGACCCAGCTATACCACTCCTGGGCATATACCCAAAAGATGCTCCTACATGTAATAAGGACACGTGCTCCACTATGTTCATAGCTGCCTTATTTATAATAGCCAGAAGCTGGAAAGAACCCAGATGTCTTTCAACAGAGGAATGGATACAGAAACTGTGGTATATATATACAATGGAGTACTATTCAGCTATTAAAAGCAATGAATTCATGAAATTATTAGGCAAGTGGATGGAACCAGAAAGTATCATCCTGAGTGAGGTAACCCAATCACAAAAGAACCCACATTGTATGCACTCACTAATAAGCGGATATTAGCCCAAAAGCCAAAAAATAAAAATAAAACAGGTTACAATTCACCCAGCACAGGAAGCTCAAGAAGAAGGACTTACGTGAGGGTGCTTAGGGTGCTTTGGTTCCTCTGAGAAAGGGAACAAAATACTCGCAGGAGCAATAAGGGAGACAGTGTGTGGAGCAGAGACTGAAGTAAAGGCCACCCAGAGACTGGCCTACCTGGGGATTCATCCTATAAACAGTCACCAAACCCTGACACTACTATGGACAACAAGAAGTGTATACCAAAAGGAGCATGCCATGGTTGTCTCTGGAGGTGCCCTGCCAAAGCTTTACAATTACAGAGGCAGATGCTAGCAGCCAACCATTGGACTGTGCATGGGGTCCCCAACGGAGGAGCTGAAGGGTGGTCCAGAGAAACTGAAGGGGTTTACAGCCCCATGGGAAGAACAATGATTTTGGCTACCCAGATGCCCCAGGACTCCCAGGAACTAAACAATCAACCCAAGGGGTACACATGGTTCCAGTCAAAAATGTGGCAGAGGAATGCCTTGTTGGGCATCAGTGGGAGGAGTGGTCCTTGGTCAGGTAAAGACTCAATAGATGCCCCACCTAAGGGAAATCGAGGTGGGGGAAGGTGGGAGTGAGTCAGGTGGAGAGGCATATACATGGAGGCAGGGGGTGGAAAGGAGGGGTTGGGGTCTTTGGGGAGAGGGGAAATCGGAAAAGGTTTTACCATTGGCAATGTAAATGAAGACGATATTCAATAAAAATAAAAGAAAAAAAGAAATATGGACTATAGCAACATATTTGACGCTTCTTATTCTAGTGCCCTATAGCCATTCCATTTTCAAAGAAAATTATTTCATTAATTTAGAGGATAAAATGTTAACTTTAAGCTTTTAGGAATGTACTTTGTCTGAACCTAAATTATTCTGAACAATACAAGATTTTAAAGACAGGAAGATAACGTGAAATTATAATGTAATGAAGGAGATATTCCTTCATTGTGCCATAATTCACTATGAAATAAAAGTCCTATTTTGTGACAGTCTAGCAAAATAAAATTTCAAGGCACACACTACAGGTTCAAAGGGTACCCAGGCAGGGCTGACTACTTTATAGTAACCTGGTCATTGAGGGACATTTAATCAATTCTGAATACATGTAAGAAATATTCTAGATGCCTCCTTTAAAACAAGTGAACTTCAGGTCAAGTAATTGCAAAAATCTAAGAAAACGAGAAGAAAACTTCTGTATTTTTTAAATGGAAAATATAAACTACTTTTGCAAACTACTTTGTGTTGAACCGCGGCAATACAAATGAAGCTGGAGTCTACTGACTATGACTGAATGTTCCACACCCCTTGAGCCTGTGGCAGGAACAACACAGGAGCCCTGACCTGAGGCTGCCAGGGAGACACAGAAGAGGGGCAGAGCTGCTAACGCCTCTGCTTTTTTTTGTTTGTTTGTTTTTGTTTTTGTTTTTGTTTTTGGAGACAGGGTTTCTCTGTGTAGTCCTGGCTGTCCTGGAACTCACTCTGTAGACCAGGCTGGCCTCGAACTCAGAAGTCCGCCTGCCTCTGCCTCCCAAGTGCTGAGATTACAGGCGTGCGCCACCACGCCTGGCTTACTCCTCTGCTTTTTATGCCGCTGAATTCTGAAGTAAACTCATGACAAATATGGTGTGTAGACTTATTTTTCTGAAGCATTTAAGGTTTCAGGATAATATTTACTTTATGAAATAAGTTAGGAAGTCCTTCCTCTTTGCTGGGGCAATCTTATACAAATGGAACCAATGCCATCCTTCTAATGTAATATTTATGCTACAAATTTCCTCTCTACATTTAATAGTTGTTTTCCACAAATCTTGGTTGTTTTTGTTTTCATTCCATTGTATACATCTTGTCTGAGTTTCCTTTTCTTAAAATAAAGAAACAAAACCCAAGGAGCAGAAGGAACACGGCTGGCCAGCTGGAAGTCTTGAAGATCTTTGGGTTTGTCTCATGACTACAGAACGCCTCCATGTGTGGATTGTGCTGCTCGGTCTTTCATGTCAGTTGCTAAGGAGAGGCCCCTTGCTGTCTTTTCATTTTGGCATAGCCTCTCTAAGACCATACCAGATTTACATTTCCCTACCCCATCCCCTGTGGTTTTGTCCTCCACTCTGTACTACGAAGAGCCGAAGAGCCGCTGTGCCCAGAGCAGCAGGCACCGACTGAGGGACTTTGAGACCCAGCACTGCCACTCCTCACGTTCTGAGTCGGCTGGAATGTGGCTGTCCTCTTACTGGTAGGAGGATTTTCAAAGCATGCACATTAGTCAGAAGCTATTTCTTTCTTTGTTTTTTAAGATTATTTTACTTTTATGTATATGAGTACACTGTAGTTGTAGGGATGGTTGTGAGCCTTCATGTGGTTGCTGGGAATTTAGGACCTCTGCTCGTTCTGGTCCACCCTGCTCACTCCGGTCAGCTCCACTCCCTCTGGTCAACCTTGCTCGTTCAGTCCCTGTTTGCTCTGGCCCAAAGATTTATTTATTATTATAAATATATATACTGTAGCTGTCTTCAGACACACTAGAAGAGGGCATCTGATCTCATTACGGATGGTTGTGAGTCACCATGTTGTTGCTGGGATTTGAACTCAGGACCTTCAGAAGAGCAGTTGGTGCTCTAAAATGCTGAGTCATCTCTCCAGCCCCCAAAAGCTATTTCCAATTATTGGTAGCTATATATGGGACATTAGGGGAAAAAAAAAAACAATTTTTTCCTTTCTTAAAATTAACTTTTAGCTCTCAATTCTCCCTTTAATTTTCTATCAGAAAACCTGTAGGAGAGGCCATAAGAGACTGTCCAGATGAATCTCTTGAGATAAACAGGGTTTTTGTTGTTTGTTTGTTTGTTTTGTTTTTAAATATTTTCAGTTGTGAGCCTAACCATTAACAGCTGAGCCATTCCTCCAGCCTAGAGGAACAGGTTTAACTAGTGTTACCATTACAAAGATTTAGATGTCAATTAGCTCAGCAAGAACACAGCTCTAAGACTGGGGAGACTATCCATGAAGCACTGGCTCTGCACGCATGGGGGCCTGATCGTGCGTCTCCTGCACCCACATAAGGGCTGAGCATGGTATTACAAAGTTTAAGGCTCACTGGTCAGCCAGCCTTGCTCAATCAATGAACTCCAGGTTCAAAGTGAGTTTCACATTTTTGTAATTTGTTGAAAACGTTAACTATAAGACATGTAATGCAACCTAAAAAGGTGGTGGTGGTGCACGCCTTTAATCCCAATACTTGGGAGGCAGAGGCAAGCGGATTTCTGAGTTCGAGGCCAGCCTGGTCTACAGAGTGAGTTCCAGGACAGCCCGGGCTACACAGAGAAACCCTGTCTCTAAAAAATAAAAAAAAAATAAAAAATAAAAAAAATTTAAAAAATTTAAAAAAAAATCACTGAATAGAGAACAAATACCAATAATAATTGTCACGGAATATGTATGTCACATTACTAAATTGGTCTTCAGATGTTAAGAACTATGAACAATTTTTGAAATTATTGATAAACAAAATTAGATTAATGTCCTAAAAATGAAGAGAGTAGTGGTCTGAAAGATCATAAATAAATGATCAACCAAAATATTTTCCTCAATAATTCTATTTAAATTAAATGTGTGATTATAAATTGTAACTAAACTAAAATAATAAGCTAAAATAGAGCCTGGCTTCCAGCTACTTTTTATCTTGAGAATTTCAGACTAGAATGACTCTCAACTATTTAAAGGTAAAGCTAATCCACCTACACTATTTATAGGGAAAACCTAAGCTTCTAAAACTCTTCTTAGTTTGGGGGATCCAGGAACAGGTTGCCCTGGCTTTCCAACGATTCTAGTTCTTTAACTTATTTCACTCCTTGAGACCTCAGAGCTATTACCAAGAATTTTCACTTCATCTGTGCACACCTCTGCACCGCAGCCTGGGACGGAAATCCCCTTCACACAGATTCAAAGTGCCCTTTATTAATCAGAATTGTTTATACACTTTTGCAGGATCACATCTCAATGTTTAAAACCCAACTGCCTCCTTTAATGATTTTGTATTCTATCTTTCAAGTATCTACAGAAACCACTTTCCTGTCCTTCATAAGCTGAGAAAATTGCTAGATTTTATTTTCTATAATTTTTATTATTAAGAAAATAGGAACAGTCAAAATAACAGTCCACTTTGAGGTGATAAACCCACTTCTATTTCATTTTCATAATTACTAAGTACACTGAAGCTGTTCCACCCTGCCTTAGAGGAGCAGAGCACAAACTTTTGAAATATCCACATAAGCTCCATAGAGCAGTCTTCAGCCTTATTACTGTGCTAGAGTTGACTGTAACAACAGCCTGGAGACTAATGGGCTTGTCTTCAGGATTCAACTTAAATGTTCACTCTGAACTCAAGGATCATGTTTTAGATCTATGGAAGGTGACATCACATATTTGTATGTCTACCTGTATGTACAACTTCAGGTATCAGACATTGGATAATTAAATCTTCATGGGGTATTCGCATAGTAGTTAAGAAATCTAGAGTTGTGAGAATGCTTTTTCAATTTGAGTAAAAAATGATAGTTTTGAACTAATTTTTAAAATGCTCTGGAGCATCTCTACCTAGGACTAGAATTCACTGATCAGCTAGCTATTCAGGAATACCTTTAGTGTTACTAGAATATACACAGCTGAAATCACACCAAGTGATAACTGAATGTAAAATGTAAAAATCTGCAATGTGGCAAAGAAACAGGATCTGAAGCGCCTGCATAGTAACACCTTCCAACCAAGATGAATCAGCTAAGCGAAATACGCAAGACCCAGCCAAGGACTGGAATACTGGAAAATGGTATTACAAGGAAATGAAAAGTACACCTCAGAACAATTAAAAAATCGGTGTTTTGCCATTCTAGAAACCACAGAATAATTTCATTTGTAAACTTCTATGGGGGAAATCACATTATTATTGTATTATCTTCACACTAAGCAGTTACTATGATAAGGCCATATATAAACAAATACAGAATTTCTTTATGTTGTGTTTTTGCCTTTCATGGGTGAAGACTTTTAAAGTAAGGACAACAGAGCACTTTGTTGTTAAAGTGCTCTCTACCTATGTTTAAAAGAGGGTGGACTTGGAGGACAGTAATGAATGGTCTGTAAAAAAATAAAAATGATAAAAAAGTTACTTTAAAAATAATTCAAAAATCTTTGTTTGATGAGGTGGTAGTAATGGCAGGAGTTTGTTTCATTCTTATGCATCTTATGTGGTGATGGTGGTAAAGGAGGAAAAGGAGGAAGAGGAAAAGGAGAAAGGAGGAGCAGGAGGAGCAGAAGAAGGAAGAAGAGGAAGAGCAGGAAGAGCAGGAGGAGGAAGCAGAGGAGGAGGTAGTGAAACTATAGCTTGAAGTTTTAAACTAGTAACAAAGCTACAGGCTAAGCTGGTCTAGGCAGATGGCTCAGTGGGCACTGTGCTTATTGGACAAACATGAGGATCTGAGTACAGACACCCAACACTACTGAAAAGGCCCGTGGAAACTTGAAAGAAGGTTCCCAGGGCACCTGACATGGATCTGATCTGAAAGCATCTTCCTAGATGATCAGATTTCATGGTACCAGAAAGCACTATATAAGCATCCAAAGGAGAGAACCAACCAATAGTCCTACCCAGCTATAGTGCCAGTGAATCACAAGGACCACCATGACATGATTATCCTAAGGGTGTAGCAGGCACATGCTTACCTCAATGATACGAACAACTCTAATTGGACTTAAGACTTGCTCAACAAGAGCAAACCTAGCCAACTACTCAATGCTAGTGAAGTCATGGGTCTTGGAGGAAAATCTACAACCACAACTTTACTAAACCAGCAAAATCCAAAATATCAATTTAAATCAGTGGTTCTCAACCGGTGGGTCATGACCCCTTTGGGGGTCCAAAACCTTTTCACAGGGTTTGCATATCAGCTACTTACATTATGATTCATAACAGTAACAAAATTACAGTTATGAAGTAGCAATGAAAATAATTGTATGATTGAAGGTCACTACAACATGAAGAACTGTATTAAAGATTCACACAGCACTAGGAAGGCTGAGAACCACTAATTTAAATCTATGTCAGATACACAGGAAAATGTAATTCTCACCCCTCATTAAGGAACTTCTCTTTGCAACAGAGACTACTGCAAAAAACCACAACTAATATAAATGCAGAGCTGTAGAGACGAGTCTCAATGAATAAATCTGTACAATAAAATTCGTTTATTAAAACATTATACTTTGATATTAAAATATTACATAGAATTGAATCAGCCTGTGTAAAGAAATGACATAACATCCTAAGTATAATAAATCACTAATAAGCATTAAATATTAACATGTACCAAGATTAGACTGATATTGTATATGTACTATGTCATTTAACTAAAAAATAAAAATAAAAAATCCAATGGAGTCTAGAAAGCAATTAGATAACTTCTACAATATTTTATATGTAGCATTATAAATGGTGGGAATTAAAACTCAATGTTACAAGCCACAAAACCTGTGATCTACAATAGTGAGCTGCCTGCATGACTTGTTGGTACAATAATAGTATAAATATTATATGAGTAGCCAACCACTATCTGAGTGTATTTACAGCCCACTTCACTATATGGTACCTTTGCCTGATACTGCTTTAGTGCCCAAGGACCTGAGATTGGATAAGCCATGGGCCATAAGGAAAACTAAATACTATTGTTCTGCCAAGGGAACATAACAATAAAATGACTCCTAATTAGATTCTGCTATACAGAAGCTTCCTCTTTCAGTATATGGGAATTAACACAGTGGCCCACAACTGGACAATGTGCAGAGAAGAAAAAACACTCTGTCCTAAACAGATGTTTTTTATCAAACCTCTCCCCTCAGTGAGCAAGGAGCTATTCAGAATAGGAGTCAGAAAGATTCTAAGAGCTAGAGCGGATAGATGACACCAAAGAAACAGTGTGGTCCTAACACAGAAGGGCTGATGCACACATAACCTTACAAAGACAGGCAGCGTGCACAGGGCCTTCATAGGTTCAAGTCAGATGGGATCCCAGCACTGGAAGTGCAAAGCAGGCAAGAGCTCACATCCCTAACCAAGAAACTATCTCCAATCAACTTGCAAAGAAATTATTAGTTTTTCTCTAATGGAGTGCCACCAAGTATATTAACCACTTGAGGGTAGGCCCCTTGCCCAGCAGTAGATGGCCAACACAAAATAAAGTCTATAGTATTTTTGTACCCTGACATTATTGTGGATGCCAAGAAATGCTTGCTGAAAGGAGCATGATATGGCTATCTCCTGAGAAACCCTGCCAGAGCCTTACAAATACAGAGGCAGATGCTAGCAGCCAACCATTGGACTGAGCACAGGGTCCTCAATAGAGGAATTTAAGAAAGGACTAAAGGAACTGAAGGGGTTTGCAACCTCATAGGAAGAACAACAATATCAACCAATCAGAACCCCCAGAGCTCCCAGGAACTAAGCCATCAACCAAGGAGTACAATTGGCTCCATCTGCATTTGTAGCAGAGGAATGCCTTCTCAGGCATCAATGGGAGGAGAGGTCCTTGTTCCTATGAAGGCTCAATAGATGCCCCAGCACAGAGAAATCGAGGGAGGGTAGGTGGGGGTGGGGTGGGTGGAGGAACATCCTCATAGAAGCAGGAAAAGGGGGATAAGGATAGGGGTTTTCTCGGAGGGGGGGACTGGGAAAGGGAATAACATTTGAAATGTAAATAAAGAATATATTCAATTAAAATTTTTGTAGACTTTTTGTCTCATATTGCTTTATTTGGGCATTTTTGCCTTAATGGTCTTTTGATTATATATTATGGTTTCAAATTTTGTGTTTTCATGGGTTTTGTGCATGTGTGGGTTTGTGTATATTTACATGTGTTTCTTGCACTTTTATTTGTTTACTTGTTTGTTTGAGAGACGGGGGAGGAAGAAAAGAAGGCAAGGGCATGTAGTTGAGTCAGTTGGGAGGAGAGAGAGGGGAGTTGAGGGAGGACAAACAGTTATCTGAATACTTATATAAAATTTTTTATTTTAAATAAAAAAATAAAATATTAAAAAACTCAGGTTTACCTAAAACTAAATTCTTAATCACTTCATTTAACTTTTGATTAAGCCTAAATACACAGAATTTCTCCAAAGAGAGGGTAGTATAAGAACTAATATATCATTATTCTGTCTCATCTGAAACACATTATTCTTAAAAACTATCCTGTACATAGGAATCCTATTATTTGGATTTATAGAAATGGAGACAAAACATTAAAAAATTAAATGACCATCTATGGTTACAAAACTGGACCAAGAGCCAATTTAGTAAACGATATCTAAAGCTTAGACCCTCAGTGACTGCACCAATGTAATCCATCTTTACATTACAATTTTTGGTCTTTTAAATTTTACTAAAAATATATACCATGATCTACTCTGACATTAGAAAATATGATTATAAGCTTCAAGCACTGTACACACATCTATAATATACACGTGTACCATAACTGATAATGTAATTTCTGGCCATTTGGCACTTAAAATTATCTTTAAATTGTACCCAAATTTTTCATGTTTCAGAGCCAAAATCTCATCATTTTCCTATAAATATGACAATTTTCATCTCAAGGAGTTCAAAGAAGTTCTTCAGCAAATAACACAATAATTTTATAATGTAGAGTGAAATATCATTACACCCACTTTATAAGTAAAAACACCCACTAAGTCACAGAAAAATTAAATGTCAAGATGAATTCTAACAGTAAATGGCAGCACTAGGAATAGAATACAAATGTCTACATGAGTGGTGTGTCCATGCAGCTATACTGGAAAGTTTAAGTTCAATTTGGTACACATTTACAAAGCACAAACTATATACAATATAGGAGAAATATTAAGGCAAAATCTAATGATTATATATTTATTTTTTAAAGATTCACTTATTTTTATTTTATTTGCATATTTGTCTGCATGAAACAGATGTATACCTGAAGTCCGCAGCAGCCAAAAGTCAGATTCCCCGGAACCGGAGTTACAGATTGTTCAGAGTGCCCACGTGGAGGGCAGGAACTCAATCTTGGTCTTTTACACCAGGAATAAGTGTTTTTAACCACTATGCAATCTCTTTAGTCCCATGTGTTTAACTAGTTCTTAAAGGGCAGAAAGATAAAGGGTAGACGCAAAGGGAACCATAGGGAAATGAGGCTAGCTGGTACTGTGGGAAAGTTACAAAGAAACCAAACACTCAAACCTTACTTTCATGTTGAAAAACACAACTTTTAGAGACTTCACAGTTGACTAGGGCATTAGGAATGGCTATAATGTTCATAACAGAAGTGTAAATTCCAAATAGAACAACCACCACAAACAAATAACTAGTTTTCTCAAAGATTAATATAGAGGTCGCCCCACTATACACTCTCGAGTAAGAAAAGACAGGGGGACTGGCTCAATGTGGCAGGGTGGCAGAAGCTACCAGACAATGGAAGGAATTTCAAGTTTTCTTCTAACCAAAGAAATCAAGAAAATTACATAACACATAGAGATTGTTCTGGAGACAATTTTAGCAGACTAGTTATAGAAAAGAGCAACTGGGTGGGTGAGTAATTATTAATGATACTGAGTATGCAATATGAGAAGTTACTGAATTATTTGTGGAAGAACTTCCTTGAAATCGATTTTATTGTAGGTTTTATATATGTAAAACACTAACAGTATGTGAAATAAAATAATTCAAGCACCAAAAACCTAGTTCTGTACTGCCCCATCAGTGGTATCTAAAAGTGATGCTCTCATATAACTGGAAAGTAAGTTCTCAGAGGCTGTGGAGAGCAGTGAAGGGGTTAAACAAGAAAGATTGGTCAATAAATACTGAATTACAAAGAAGGCAGAGTATTATTATTTCATTCAATAAGGCAACTATAGATGCTGGCAATATTTTGCTAGTTATTTTTGAAAATCAGAAGAAATGATTTTGGTATTTTCACTATGAAGAAGTGACGGTTGTTGAGGGAGGTAGACATGCTGACCATGCTTTGAGCATTACTCACCGCACGTAACTACGGAGGCATCCCAGAAGACTCTGAATACAGATGCAATGTAATGTGCCATGTAAACATTAACAACAGGAGCTGGCAACATTTCTTTTTGTTCATCTCTCCAATTTTCTGCTTCCAGGGTTGTGAAATGGATAGCATTTGAAAATTGAGACCTCTTAAGCTAGAGATGGTAGTGCAGCACACCTACAGTCTCAGCCCTTTAAAGGCTGATGTAGGATTGCTGGAAATATAAGCATTTAGGACCAACCTGAGCAAAACATCGAGAAGTCAACTCAAAACAAAATAAAACCTAAAACCAGTTAAAGTGATGTTTTCCCTCATATTCAATATCTAAGTTTATGTTCAATAGCCTAATAATAGAATATTAAAATACTTCACACCTAGATCTTATTTTTAGTAATCTATAATTCCATAAAAATGCAGAATATAAAAATGGTAAAGATTTTCAAATTCTATAAAAGGAGAATGCTTAATTTTCTTTAATAAGCAGAAAATTTAAGGATGAGCTTGGCGGTCCATAGTGCTACTTACACACCTTTTCTGAGGACTGGCAAGGGGGAAAAACAAGCAAGCCTCAGGGCCTTAAGATCTGTTGCCCATAACCACAAATGGCAAAGGGGATATTTCTTAGGAAGGTGGGTTCTTAGTAACAGTATATCAATGGGTCCAACTTTCACCATGTTGCCCTGATAGAAGTCGTTCTCTAAGAGAAAGGTGCTCTTATTAGCATCCAGTCCATGTTAAAGGACCACAGTCATTAGGACTAATGTAGCACTACAGTTCTCCAATTTTGTTAAGCTACTTTGCACTTGATCCAACCTCTTAATATAAGCTGTCATACAAACTCATTCAACTGCCACCCACATGTAAGTTTATAATCTATTTTTAATTAAAACCTCTTCTAAGTTGTTGAAAACCTGACAAAATACAAAAGTTCAGCTGGAAAGGCATTTATGAAACTATCATTCCTGAGGGAGAGCAAGAAGCACTATTGCAAAGGACCAATGCATGGACTTGATAGCCTCTTAAGCCGAGGAAAAGCCTTAGAAGTTGCAATAGAAAGTTACAAGATCTATGGACACTGAGCAACTTAAAAATCTCTTAGGTTTTAAAATTAGTTTCATATATTTCCAAACAAAATCACTTTAGAATGTAAAATAAACTATATCTCAAATATAAATAAAGTATATCTCAGTATATTGTTTACTGTAATTAAAGAAAAATACTAAGAAATCTGTAATGAAAGATGAATATCAGCATCAACACACAGACCTTGCCTTTTCCTAAACAATGTTTTTCTTACAGAGTGTTAGAAAATTAATGTGATTATAAAATATCTTATTGCAACATAGTATATCCTTTTCCAAAGTATAGGTTTTTAATCCTCTAATTAGTGACTTAAGCTGTTACTAAAAAGCAGCCATCTGTGTAGTAACTTTCTCTTACTACTATCACTGCCTGTTTTAATGAAAATCTGTTTTTAGACATAAGAAATGACATAAGAAATACACATAAAAGAAAAATATATATTTTTCTACTTGATCACTCTAAGTCTTTTACAATTTCATAGAAAGCATGGAGGTTTTTCTCTCGTATAATCTTGCCATCCTTGTCTATCTTCTCCATCTCTTCAATATTTTACATACACACACACACAAACACACACACACACACACACAAACACATGTGAATGCATACATACAAATGCCAATGTAATGCACACACTGTGACCTCAACTCACACAGGAATAAAATTGTTTTCTTTCCCTAAGAAGCAGTTTTTAAGGGTGCTGTAAAGCTTGCAACCAAAGCACTATTCATAACCATAATGAATTTTTCCCTTTGGAATTAATCCTCAATCTTTTAGGAATGGAATGTATTACAAAAGTAATTATTTTCCCTAAATAAGGAAAATAAGAATTTCCTGAAGAAGAAAGATTGAAGACACTGGGAAATGGAAATCTATACATTCATCAATATAAAAAAAAGTTGTTCCCATCGAACACTTAATTCTACAAAGAGAACAGGTAGCACACAGGAATGACTACAGACGTGACTATGGCCCCATAACAGGAAATGCGTAACAGGAAATGTGTACATGACCCTGTGCGTGACCCTGGCCCGTAACAGGAAATGCATACGTGGTCCTGGCCCCGTAAGCAGAAATGAGCTAACTAGTTGTTCTCTGGCTTCTATAGGAAACTGATTGGTTCTTAGAGCCTGGGTTTGGATAATTTAAACTGATTGGCTTAGAAGCTATGGAGTGGTACAAATCAATTGGCTCACACTGCACGGGCTCTCGATGCTAAGGAATGATTGGTTTGTGATATGCGGGTTTTGTTGTAAACCTATAAAAGCTGTCCCTATTCTGCACTCGGGGCTCACAATCCCCTACCCCTGTGTGGTGTATGGCTGTGAACCCCAGAGCCTCTGGAATAAAAATCCTCTTGCTGTTACATCAAGACTATTTCTCGCGAGTGATTTGGGTGTCACTTTCTGAGGTGTGGGGCGCTGGGGTGCCCCCCCTGTGGTTTTTTTTTCGGGTCTTACAAAATCTGATGAAATACATAAAAATTGGAATGTGTTACATAAAGACATGCTAGGGCTATTGATGTATTACAGTGGTAATGAGTGCTCTTGCCTAGCTGTAAGGCCCTAGGTTCAATCGAAGGACTTTTTTTAAAAACTTTTTTAGGTTGGACTTTATCCATGGAGAGTAATTTGGATGGTGCCAACAAGGAGTAGGCAGCTGGTTAATGCCTTCCGCATAGGGCGGGGCCTGGTCATTGTCTCCTCCCTAAACATCTACAACACAGTTAAATGTAACTGACTTTTATAGTCAGAATGAAACTCAACTATATGTATATGTTTCTTTATATGTTTTAAATGTTTTATGACTTAATGAAAAACAATTTTGACTATCAGAATTAATCAACGTTTAAATTCATGTGAAAGGAAAATGAAAACTCTAAATAGGAAGCAAATTCACATACCTTTCAAACTGTAAGTAAAAGATACTCTTCAATTGGGAATGATAACCAAGAAAGAAATTACTATTTACCTTCCTATTATCTAATGTCAGGACCACAGTACTCAGCAGAATACCTGTATCCATCCAGTGTTTCAACACAGGCATGAGGGTAAGTATTTTTGACTTTGCACCTTCAGGTTATATGCATGCTTCTTTTTCTCAAGAGAATTGTGTGTTGTTGAGTTCTGGCCAAAATTTTCAAATATGATTCTGATAATTACTTAATAGTTATGTTATGAGCCGGGCGGTGGTGGCGCACGCCTTTAATCCCAGCACTTGGGAGGCAGAGGCAGGCGAATTTCTGAGTTCAAGGCCAACCTGGTCTACAGAGTGAGTTCCAGGATAGCCAGGGCTACACAGAGAAACCCTGTCTCAAAAAAACAAAAAAAAAAAGAGTTATGTTATAGAAATAATTTTTGACCTTAATCTTTTTAATTTCAGGTTTCTTCACTTTTATATTACTAAAATTCACAGGAAAATACTTTCCCATTGCCTGCCTATATAGAACAAGGATGAACTGTTTTTCATTCCTAAATGACCCCACATAATTCTCTGTTTTTAATCATAATACTTTTATTGATTATTTGGGAATTTCACACATTACACCCCAATCACGTTCACTTCCTAGTCCTCCCTAGTCTGCCCCTACCTTTGTGACTCTCCCCACCCACATACACACAAAAGAAGAAAAAAAGTCCAATTTTTAATTCTCTGTTTTGAAGTCTAGAAAGAACAAGCACAATCAAAACATAAAACTCAAAATTGGAACAAATCTGTTCCCCTAAAGATTAGAAATATCAGGGTCTAACTGAGGGGAAAGGGCGTGGAACAAGAATACGGAATGTCTGTACAATGAGAGGGCTTACAAAATACAGAATCACACGTGGGAAGAAGGAGATGCTCTTGTCCTCCTAGTGAATCCATTCTACTGGATGCTAGTTATTGCCATTGCTTGTTGTGAGAGGCAGCTCAGTCAGGCCACACAAGCATGAAGACCTGAGCTCCCACTAGCACACATACCCAAAGCTGAGCCAGGCAGCACATGCCCCTGGACTGAGGTGATGGTGGATCTGCCTGTCTAGTCCAATCAGAGAGTCTAAGTTCAGTGAAAGACTTGTTTCAAAAAGCAAAATGGGGATCAAATGGGGCAAGCATCAAATGCCAGCCTATTTCATCCACATACTTGTGCATACACGCTGGAATGTGTGTGTGAGAACATATACAGAACCAGTGTGGGAAGAGAAGGAGGGGAGAATGGTGAGAAGGAAAGGGGCTGCAGTAGCTAGTATTTAATTTTTGAGTATTATGTGATAGCTTTCCCATTTTCCTCAGCAGATAGGTTTTCTCCACCTATCTTTTGGCTTCAATTTTATAAGTAACCACCTCCCTATTTTTCTTCATTTTTATAAATTAGTTCATTTAAAACCTCCCAGCTTTCCATTTGGAGATGCTTTGGGAATGATCAGTTGTACCTAACCAACAATCACTACTATCATTAGCTGTACTTAACTATGAATATGAATATGAAGCTAATAAAGCAAGAAGTCTAGACTGTAACTGCCTTATTCTATATCTAGCTTTCCATGAACTTTCTCTAAACTATCAAAGTATAAAAAGTGAACATCCAAATCAGCTTACCCTCTAAATAAAATCAACAAATGCATATGACATTTAATCATGACTTCAAGTGAACAGAAGTTGCAGCATATTTTAGAATATGACTAAGTAATCTGCTAAGTTTCAATAAATTCAATCAAAATATTTTATATTATTACTATGATTGGATCAAATTAATTTTTTAGGTCTATGTTACAGTTTCATTATGAATAGAACATAAGTTTTCTTAACTGTCATTCTACATTGGTTACTGTATATCAGATTATCTGAGACACCTAAGATCTTAACTAGAGCATTTTAATTATCAGTTCACTGTAATTCTTGAGACAGAATTAGGTTTTAAACCAGGTATCTAAAGAATAAATAGCTTAGATAATTAATGCAGCTTTAATGTCGTCTATATCAATATACTAATTGATACCATAGTTTTAAATAATATATTCTTTAAAAATATGAAGAATCAAATATGAAGTAGAGTCATTTTGCGTTCTTCACATGCATTCAAGAAACTAAAAACTAGTCTGTGTTTACATGATACAGTCAATGGTCTTTAATAATTAGTTATTATGTTCTCATTTTGTTCCCAATGATTAAAATTCTCACTGCATCAGTTGCTATGGCAACATAGCATCCCAGAACAATAAATTCCTTATGTTCTTCCATGAAGGATGTTGCAGGCCTGAAGTCTTTACTTAGAGAATATAAAAAAAAATATGTAAATTTCCAGTTTAAAAATGCTTAATACTTGTAGTTGCTTAGTGATCTATAGTGAAATTTTTACTCTCAGAGTCCAGAGGTCTGAAGTTTTTTCCTGGCCTCCTTCATTTCCTTATCCCTTTAATATATGAAAACATTCCTGATTTAAAAAACCATTTCAGCAGGGCTCACCTCAGGCAGATTGGCTCCAACTATAAATAGTATAATCTGCCATCTGCCTTTCTATTCTTGTGCTGAATGCAGTGCTGGCATTGTGTTCACACTTCACTGGTGCCAGGCCTGATGCTGGATAGCCAGAAGCAACAGAAAATAATAGTGCAAGACAGAGATAATGAGGTGAAGAACAGAAACGCTAGTACTATAATTAACTGCTGCTTTGATATTCACCAAAATAAAAGCATACACAATGGTGCTGAGAGCCTACAGCCACAGTTCCTCTTAGTCTCATAAAGAGGTTGGAAACCAAAGTGTTAAATCCCACTCATTTTACTTACATCAATGAAAATTAATTAACATGTAATAAAATAAAGCAGTCAGTAATATATGTTGGTCATGTTATAAAAAGATAGGTACAGTATGTATTCTTTATTCTGTGCTATTTAATAAGTCATTTCTTTATATACTCATGAGCATTTTTATTTTCCTGTTCTGTTTTAAGAAGCTATGTTCGCTGTAACATTTCTTTAATCAGCAATGATAAAAATGCCCTTCTGCTACACCTGACATTATGTTATTTTAGTTCTAAAACCCTAAGCAAAATGTAGTATCATATATAATTCCAATTATTTCTTAGGCTATCTGAATGTTCATCTGCTGTAACAAGCAGACCTTTCTCCCACCCACCAGTTGTGCTTTTAGATACATCTCATCAATTTAAGGAAGACCAACACTCAAAGCTGTCTTGTATTTTGGAATTGGGGAGAAATGCATATAGGGCACTACCAGGGTTGTCCATTTCCTTATCAGTGAACACTGAAGCTGCTTATTTACATAACAGATCACCAGCTGCAGGTGGCTCTGCTCACTCCCGGAGGAATGCCTTGCACACAGGCACAGTGTGAACAGCTTCTCCAGGAGTGCAGCTAGAGCTACACTTAATGGTGGGGACTAGAGAAGAACGGAGTGTGAACTTGACATTGATCAAGGTGAACTTCCTCTCCCAGCCTTGGTTGAGCGGGAATTCCTGTGCTAGACAAGAATCCTGCTCCTCCTAGGGTGGAGCTCTCAGAGTGTGGTTCATTGTTCCTCCAGGTCTAAGAATTCCTGAATTAAGCAGGTAACCTGCCCAACTACCACAGTAGTAGAGCCATTGCCCTGTAAATTTGTAGAAAAAAAAAGACACCAAGAGCTTTTTAATAACCCCATGTGGGGTGCTTGGAATGTAATTTTACATTATTTGCTCCCCTTTACTAGGACCACTGGTGAGCTTACTATTTTAACAAAATAGCTGCCTTTTCTTTCTTTCTTTCTTTCTTTCTTTCTTTCTTTCTTTCTTTTCCTTCCTTCTTTCCTTCCTTCTTTCCTTCCTTCTCTTCTCTCTTCTCTCTTCTCTCTTCTCTCTCCTTCTCCTTCTCCTTCTCCTTCTCCTTCTCCTTCTCCTTCTCCTTCTCCTTCTCCTTCTTCTTCTTTTTGGTTTTTTCAAGACAGGGTTTCTCTGTGTAGCTTCGGCTATCCTGGAACTCACTCTGTAGACCAGGCTGGCCTTGAACTCAGAAATCTGCCTGCCTCTGCCTCCCAAGTGCTGGGATTAAAGGCGGTCACCACCACTGCCCGGCGTTTTTTTTTTTTTTTTTTTTTTAAGAGTATCTCTTTTCTAGTATTTATTTGTTTGTTTGTTTGTTTGTTTGTTTAATGTGAGCGCTGTGCTGCATGCACACCTACATGCCACATGCCAGAAGAGGGCATCAGATCCCTTAATAGATGGTCCTGAGCCACAATCTGGTCACTGGGAATTGAACTCAGGACCTCTGATAGAGCAGCCAGTGCTTTTAACCACTGAGCCATCTCACCAACCCTCAGCTGCCTTTTAAGAGAACACATCAGTACCATTCAAGTGCTAATGCTGTGGCAAGAGTACCAGGAACTAGGACAGTATAAAATCTCATTTCAAGATTGAAATGGTCATAAGAAAAAAGGGAGGAAAGTGAGAACCCTGTCAGAAACAGCAGGCCAGCTCCCCCGAGACCCAGAATGGGGGCTCAAAGCTGAATTGGAACTTTGCTTTCTGCCCAGGATTGCCTGGGGGAGGATAAAGACTAAATAGAACCACACTGCCTAGGGTGAGGCCAGAGAGGGAAGAATGCCAGAAAATACCACAAATATCTCAAGGTGGGCAGGACAGGGCCAAAAGGCAGAGACAACCTTCCTCATTCAAGTTGACCAATAATTTTAAATGTTGCTCAGGGTAACCAATCACAGTCATCCAATTCAGGGGACCGCTGAACTTCCTGCCAAAATGTTCATAAAAAGGGTGTGCTTTATGAGCTGGGGTCTCCTCTTGCCTGCGTGCTGAGGGACCCCAGTGTACATTGGAACAATAAACCTCTTGCAGATTGCAGGGGGGGGTAGGGGTGGGGGGGTAGGGGGGGTTTCTACACTGAGACTTCCAGTTCTGGCCACAAATCAGAAACACTGGCCAAGTCATTTAACTGTTAGAGTCTCAGGTCCTGACATTATTTTGTGTCTTGGTTGTGTAAAGTGGGTTTTCTTTTTGTTTATTTTTAACTTCCTTGTGCAATGCTAATGGACAACCAGAGTTAAAAACACCACAAATCTAATGTTTCAGATTAAAGTCTTTCAAGACAAAGACAAACTAACTAACTTTCTGAATCCAGTGGGACATAAAATATTTTATGTGACCATATTTTAAAAAATATAGGTAATACTCAACTAATAAATGCCATGGGGGATCAATATAGAGAATTGGGTTAATCTAAAATGTCTAAAATAATGTCACCTTTGTAAAATTACAAAACACAGACTTCAATGTAATATAATGGTGACCATGTATATCAAACGATGACTGTGAAATATTCTCTGGGACCACTGCTTTGTATGAAAAATAGACTTACTAACTCAGTGTAGTAATCTATAAAAGAACCAACTCTAACCAAATAACACATCTGGCAGCTATAGCTAGTCTTTCACAGCATTTTAAAAGAGGAGGTCAGCAAGGCCAGTGCTGATTTCTTTGCTTATTTCCATAGCCTCTATTCATATGAACATATAGGCAGTATTAGAAACCCTAGAATGGAACTGCTATAACATGTTTACTCCATGTTTATAATACTGTAAGTCTATTTTGTCTAGTCAAATTGTCAGGAGATCACTTTTGCTTGTCTTGGAAATAAAGGTAGAGCCTAGATTTTTAAGGTAAAAAATATTACTAAACATCTTAGTGTGTCTCTCAAATTGTGCCTTCAAAACCAATAAAACCCCAGGTCTCAATTATTTTTTATAGAATATGCTTAGAAGAAAATCGTTCCCATCTCACACTTAAAGATATAATTTATGTCTTAAATAATATACGCTAAAATTAAGTTCGATGCAGTCACCTCCAGGATACCTCACTAATGATAAAAAACATACCAGTGACACAGTAATCATATCTGGATCTAGATTCTCCCATCAGCAGAATGTCAGGAAGTTCGAATGAGGTTTCTTTTTAGGATAATTCATTACCTATACATCTGTTGAATAACATAGGACAATTGGGGGAACAAAAGCACTGTATTCCAGAAATTGCTTAAAAACCAAAGCAGTGGTACCTGGAGTTGACCCTGTGCCACAATGCTCCATACCCAAATACCTCCAGGAGAGAGCTGGTTTCCCAGGAGTGTGGACATGCCTGTGAGCACAGATAACACCACCACTTCTGCTCAAATTCCTGGCCGAAGAGAGACAGGCCCAGCCATCAGGGCACAGAAACCAAGGAACAGCAAGAACCAGGATCCTTCCAGTTTCTGTCTGCACCCCAGAGCTGACCCTGTGCATCATCAGAATCCAGTTCTCCTACCATAGCCAGCCCTGGATACCCCAACACACCAGAAAAGCAAGACTCTGATTTAAAATCACATCTCATGGTGGTGGCGCACGCCTGTAATACCAGCACTTGGGAGGCAGAGGCAGGCGACTTTCTGAGTTCGAGGCCAGCCTGGTCTACAGAATGAGTTCCAGACAGCCAGGGCTACACAGAGAAACCCTGTCTCGACAAAACAAACAAACAAACAAATCACATCGCATGATGATAGAAGACCTTAAGAAGGACATAAATAACTTCCTTAAAGAAATACAGGAAAACAAAGGTAAACAGGTAAAAGACCTTAAAGAGAAAACACAAAAATCCCTTAAAGAATTACAGGAAAACACAGCCAAATAGGTGAAGGAATTGAACAAAACCACCCAGGATCTAAAAATTAAAATAGAAACAATAAAGAAATCACAAAGGGATACAACCCTGGAGATAGAAAACCTAGGAAAGAGATTAGGAGTCATAGACACAAGCATCACCAACAGAATACAAAAGATAGAAGAGAAAAATCTCAGGTGTAGAAGATACCATAGAAAACATTGACACAACAGTCAAAGAAAATGCAAAATGCAAAAAGCTCCTAACCCCCAAACATCCAGGAAATCCAGGACATAATGAGAAGATCAAACCTAGGAACAAAAGAGTAAAGATTCCCAACTTAAAGGGCCAGTAAATATCTTCAACAAAATTATACAAGCAAACTTTCCTAACCTAAAGAAAGAGATGCCTATAAACATACAAGAAGCCTACAGAAGTCCAAATAGATGAGAAAAGAAATTCCTCCCGTCACATAATAGTCAAAACAACAAATGCACAAAATAAAGAAAGAATATTAAAAGCAGTAAGGGAAAAAGGACAAGTAACATATAAAGGCAGACCTATTAGAATTACACCAGACTTCTCACCAGAGACTATAAAAACCAAAAGATCCTGAGCAGGTGTCATATAGACCCTAAGAGAACACAAATGCCAGCCCAGGCTACTATACCCAGCAAAACTCTCAATTACCATGGATGGAGAAACCAAGATATTCCATGACAAAACCAAATTTACGCAATATCTTTCCACAAATCCAGCCCTACAAAGGATAATAGATGGAAAATGCTAACACAAGGAGGAAAACTACACCTGAGAAAAAGCAAGAAAGTAATCTTCCTTTTATAAACCCGAAAGAAGGTAGCCTTACAAATATAAAAATAACATAAAAAAAAAACAGGAAGCAACAATCACTATTCCTTAATATATCTTAAAAACCAAAACAGAAGATGGACAATACCTCTCTTTTCACTGACTTTATTCAGTGATTTTTAATATAATGTTGTAATTTCATGCTTTTAATAATGTTGCTTTAAACCAATTGAAATTTAAAACTTCTCAGTTTGGGTTTCTAATTTGGAAATTTTGAATAAGTAAAATTTATATAAGCTTTTTTTTTTTAAAGGATATTCAGTAAAATTCCAGGGTAGAAAGCAGTTCTGGGGTGAAAATGTTTGAGAACTGCTGTAACAGACACATAAATTAGATTCTCAGGGTCCAGACTGCAAATTTGTATCCAATCAAAAAACTGTCAGGAAGAATTGTGATTAAAGAGTGTGGTGTGGCTGGAAATGCCTCCTGAAAACAAAGGAGGAAAATGATCTTGATCTAGAAACCAAGGTTAGCTAATGTAAAAGGATGAGGGAAAAATAAAAGTCTGTGGAGAAAAAGAAAGGAAAGCAACACCAGCCTGACCCTCTGAGACTCCTGGAGCTGTAGTTTCTGCTTCTCCTTCTCTATGCATTCAAGCAGAATCTTCCCTGGTCTGAGTTACTTAGCCAATGTTGAATGTCACTGCATTGTTTAAACAAGTGAGAATAATCCAATTAAAAAATAACTTAAAAAGATTTAGAAATGAAATGTCTGACATGGTAGTGTGAGCTGGTCCTGAAAACAACAGATTTTAAAAAAAAAACATCCAGCACAGGTTGTGGGTACTACCTTATGAGTTGAGGATCACAGAGGCTCCAGGGCCCTCATTATTTCTCTTCAATACCACCACAACTAGATGGTAAGATCCTATTACCAAAGATATCCTACACTGTTGATGTAAGATACAGAGAATTGAAGCTGTCACTGTACTGCAAATCTTATTCCTATTAGCCATGGTTCATTGAGCCAAAGGTGCAGAGAATAAGTAAATGCTGTGACTCACGTCTGCTCAAGGTGATGTAAATAAGTGACAGCTGAGTGGTCACATCTTCACAGAACACCAGTACTGGCCCCTTTAAAACTCAGAAAACATCATGGAAAGGGGGACCATAAAGTAAGAGCTGGAAGATAAGAACTATGAAACACTAGGTCAAGACCATACCACAGTGTGGTAGCTTAAATAAGAAGGGTCCCAACAGGCTCATATATGTGAATGCTCAGACATCAGGAAGTAAAACCGTTTGAAAGGATTAGAAGCATTAAGAGGTTGGCATTGTTTGTCCTACATGTAGCCTTACTGAAGGAACCGTATCACTACCTTTGTGGCTTCAAAAACCCATGGTAGGCCTAGTGCTTTCTTAGCCTGTGGATCCAGGATGTAACTCAACTATTGTTCCTGTGCCATGCATGAAACCATGCTCCCCACCATGATGATAATAAACTAAGCCTCTCAAACTGTAAGCAAACCCCCAATTAAATACTTTCTTTTATTAGAGCTGCCTTGATCATGGTGTTTCTTCGCAGCAATAGAACAGTGACTCAGACACACAGGCATTGAAATCATAATCTCACAGTGGTTATGACAAGACTGGGCCTGTCATCAGTCAAATATGGACCAGGGACTCAGGAAATTATAACCGATATTACAGAACTATTAGCTACAGGTTTATTCTGTGGCAAAGACAGTCATTGTTTACCAGTGGTGAATTTACCAAGCTCAAGGGATAGTTTGAAACTCATTGTCACACAGACAAAAAAGACAGGAATATGAAAAAGGGACTTGTAAAGAGACAAGAAGATTGACATGATTGGAAGGGAGAAAGGAGAGAGTAAGGTTAAGAGCAACAAGAATATATTATGTAGATGTATAAAATTGTCAAAGAAAATCAGTTATTAAGTTATATATTACATACATATAATCAAATTATTAATTTTAATATGTAGCAAATTTCCCTTCCTATTCTGGGATCTTCATTGCTTTGTAACTCTTTAGCTAAAGCTTCTTAAAGTGTGACCTATTGTCATTTTTTTCATTTGGTGTCCATTTCTTATAGACTCGAGGTATGCCTACCACTTCTTCATCTTCACCTAAGCCTTTTTTTAAAAAAAAATATTTTCTTTATTTACCTTTCACATGTTATCTCTTTTTCTCATTTCCCTTCCACAAACCCCCTATTCCATTCTCCCTCCCCCTACTCACTACCGCTTCCTATCCTGGCATTCCACTACACTGGGGCATTGAGCCTTCACAGGACCAAGGGCCTCTCCTCTCATTGATGTCTGACCAGGCCATCCTGTGCTACACATGCGGCTGGAGACATGGGTCCCTCCATGTGTACTCTTTGGTTGGTAGTTTAGTCCCTGGGAGCTCTGGGGGAACTGGTTGGTTGATATTGTTGTTCCATCTATGGGGCTGCAAACCCCTTCAGCTCCTTGGGTCCTTTCTCTAGCTCCTCCATTGGGGACCCTGTGCCTGTCCAATGGTTGGCTGACAACATCCATCTCTGTATTTGTTAGGCATTGGCAGAGCCTCTCAGGAGACAGCTATATTAGGCTCCTGTCAACTAGCACTTGTTGGCGTCAGCAATAGTGTCTGGGTTTGGTAACTGTATATGGGATGGATCCCCAGGTAGGGCAGTCTCTGGATGGCCTTTCCTTCAGTATCTACTTTGTCTCTGTATCTCCTCCCATGGTTATTTTGTTCTCCCTTCTAAGAAGGACCTAAGTATCCACACTTTGGTCTTCCTTCTTCTTGAGCTTCATGTTATCTGTAAATTGTATCTTGGGTATTCGAGCTTCTGGGTTAATATCTACTTATCAGTGAGTACATACCATGTGTGTTCTTTTGTGATTGGGTTACCTCACTCAGGATGGTATTTTCTAGTTTCATCCATTTGCCTAAGAATTTCATGAATTCATTGACTTTAATGGCTGAGTTGTATTCCATTGCGTAAATATACCACATTATCTGTATCCATTCCTCTGTTGAAAAACATCTGGGTTTTTCATCCAGCTTCTGGCTATTATAAATAAGGCTGCTATGAACATAGTGGAGCATGTATCCTTATTACATGTTGGAGCATCTTCTGGGTATATGCCCAGGAGTGGTATAGTTGGATCCTCAGGTAGTACTATGTCCAATTTACTGAGGAACCGGCAAACTGATTTCCAGAGTAGTTGTACCAGCTTGCAATCCCAGCAATGGAAGATGTTCCCCTTTCTCCACATCATCACCAGCATCTGCTGTCCTCTGAGTTTTTGATCTTGGACATTCTGATTGGTGTGAGGTGGAATCTCAGGGTTGTTTTGATTTGCATTTCCCTGATGACCAAGGATGTTGAACATTTCTTTAGGTGCTTCTCAACCATTTGAGTTTCCTCAGTTGAGAATTCTCTGTTTAGATCTGTTCCTCACTTTTAAATAGGATTATTTGGTTCTCTGGAGTCTAACTTCTTGAGTTCTTTGTATATATTGGATATTTGCCCTCTGTCTGATGTAGGATTGGTAAAGATCTTTTCCCGATATGTTGGTTGCTGTTTTGTCCTACTGACAGTGTCCTTTGCCTTACAAAAACTTTGTAATTTTATGACGTCCCATTTGTCATTTCTTGATCTTAGAGCATAAGCTATCGGTGTTCTGTTCAGGAACCTATGCCTTTAAAAGAGTCAGATGAATCCCACCTATTCAAAGAGTCTCTACACTCTGCTTGTTTAGCATTTAAAACTCAGATGGTACAAAACAGCCCATACTTCCACTTTTTAGTGATAATTCCTCAATTACAAAGAAATTACTTTCTAACAACAATTAACAATACATCTAAATATCCATCTGTTGAAACAGTTGTTCACTGATTCATCCTTTTTACATTGATCTGAAGTATTCCTGCTCTGATGACCCAAGTTCAGCTTTAAATGAATAACCACATTCGCTTTATCACATTTTCTCTCTCAATACCTTTCTTCCTTTGACTTTCATTGTTACAACGTGTCATTCCCAAACAAATCATCAATGTGTGCAAATGTGCAAGACTCATTTGTTAGTTTGGTTTCATCATTTTCCATACAAAAGATGATTCTTCAAATGTAATATGTCTTTTGTTACAAAGCTGACAAAAATCTATTACTTTTATTATTGTTCTTTAAAATAAATATATTTTAGAAAATAAAAAATTTTATCAGAATAAAGTAACTTCAAGATACCATTAATATTCATTTCATACCAAACCAGAGACTCTATGAATTAATGAGAAGTTTTAAACTACTTGCTGCATTAGTCAAAGCATGACGTCAATATGTTTTAGACTATCATAATGCAAAAAGATCTATCATAGCACGATTTCCCACAAACGCAGTAATTGATAACAAACACCTCCTATGTACAGTTTTCTTTGCCTAGCAAATAAGCTACTAAATAGCATGTACCAAGTTTCAAATAAAAATAAGTATTTAAAATTTTACTGAAAAATTATAACAGAAATGCTATGAAAGTGACATTTTAAATGTACTTAACAACTAAAATCAATGTAAGGGCTCTCAATGGGTATTAAGAGCTGGGTTTTGCATACATAACTCAATGGAAATAAATGCAATGTTCCAAAACAAGAATTCTCGTGGAGGATTTACCTAATGTGTACCTGTGATCCTATAGCATGATAGTGCCAAGAAAAGTAAGCTGTCAGAGAGTCCTAAGGCCATGGCACACTCTGTTTTATATATGTATATTTGTTTAATGTTTGTGCTTCTTTAAGAATTAAAAATTAATTCAATTAGTTTATTTTTTCATTAAAAACCATCTAAAACATTCAGAATATGGTAAGTTGTATGAAGTCATTACAATTGAAATTTAATAAAATGGAAAAAGCGTGCTCAATGTACCTACAATTTTTCTAGTCGGTATGGATAACAAACATGAAAGTTTAATTTCTCCTGGGTGTAAATTATACCTTAACTTTTGTTAGTACCAGTGGGCTATGAGCGTGATTTTTAGTATAAACTTACTTAATTGCAACTCTAGTATTTTTACATGGACCTTCCAAGATTCTTCTATAATCAAGGAAATTATGTATTTACCAGCAGCTAATGTTCAGTGAAAAATATACATCGCTACCAAAGTGTTTTGTTAGGGGAGGAAAATCTATCTAATGTTTAATGTATATCCTTAGGTATCTTATAAAAATATTTACTAGTTGACTCTGCCTGAAAAGCTGTCCTTTATCCCTGAAGCCATATGGTTAGTTACCATTTAGTAGTAATCTATTTATCTCTATAATATTTTTTTAACCAGGAGAGGAAATTGGAATCCTATTTTACCAGGAAAGAAAAGATTGGACCCTATCTTGGGTCTTGATTCTTTATTAAACATATCTACTAAAAAAAATCTGAGTTTTGATATAAAGTTTTCATCACAACTTTTCTTTCTTGCTTAAAGTTTTAGTAACTCATTAAGAAAACAGACGTTAGTATAGAACTTTGACAGTCCGTTAATTAGTGAACTAAACTAAAATTTTAAGAGTATAACATCTGTTTATTAGCTATGAAAAGATACACAATGAACACATAGCTCTCATTAAATTTCTTTGTTATATGGAACCAAAACCATGGATATAGTCATGGAGAGCCCTTGTATCTACTTAATGAGTACTACCATCAACATCAGGGTATATCTCTTCAGTCACCAAACAACTGAATAAAACACTGGAACTTGGAGTGGCTGTTTGGTTTATAGATGATGAAGCAAAGATCAAAGAAGTCACTAGGCTCTATTAGCAAAATGAACCAGGTCTCCAAAACTAAGTCCCTTTATGCAGTCTGCTATGAATGGAAATAGCAAAGGCTATAGGTAATTGAGGTAGGAAGGTTAGAGATACTAAAGAGTCTGTTTTGTCTTTGAAGTCATTGTTTAAGTTGCCACTATAGGCCAAGTATAAAAATCCAGATCGTAGCTAGAAATGCAGTTTAAGAGTCTAGGAAATGCAAAGAACAGAAATATACATATAAGAGTCATTGCATAGTATTGTGGTAGAATTCAACATTTTCTTTTTTTCATTTTTTTTTTCTGAGACAGGGATTTTCTGTATAGCCCTGGCTGTCCTGGAACACACTCTGTAGACCAGGCTGACCTCAAACTCAGAAATACACCTGCCGCTCTCCCCCCACCCCCAAGTGCTGGGATAAAAGGTGTGTGCCACTGCTGCCCGGCTTCAACATTTTCAAGAATGGGAAGGAGAAAGGGAGGGAGGAAGAAGAGAAAGGAGAGAGGAGGAAGGACCAGAGGGGTTAAATACAGCTAATGAAGGATACCTATAGTACCATCTTTAAAAAAAAAGAAAAGAAAAGAAAAGAAAAGAAAAGAAAAGAAAAGAAAAGAAAAGAAAAGGGGGTAGTAATTTGTCAGAGTGAAGAGCAGAATTTTTAAAAAATCAGCAATCTGAATTTAAGTTACCAAAATGCAAAAAGGGAAGAATATTAAGACATTGTATATACATATATATGCAAATCTGAAACAAACCAAAAGAGAGGGAAGACTAGTGTTTTTAGCTTATAAGCAGTCATGTTACTAGACAATATATAGTGCCTTTCTTCAGCAAGGAAGAGGAGGAACTACAATATTAGCTCGCTCACAGTTCTCCCTAGACCAGCTCTGGTTACACAGAGAATTCTAGACTAGGATTCATGATTTTGAAGTTAAGACATTAAGCCGAAAATAAATAAAGAGTATCTGAGAAAAAGGTTGTCATCATTCTTCTTTAAGCCTTAATTACCTTAGCTCCACACAGCAGAGAACAGCTATTTTTACTAGAGGTCTTTCAGCTAAAGATGGCCTAACTACCTTGCCCTGAATTCTGTGTTCATCCCTATTTACATAATTCTCTGGACATTTGAAATGTGGTATAATAGTATAATACTCCAATTTAATTAAGTGCAAAGTGCAAATGTGCTGTGTTTTCATTCCAAGCAAAATGAATACAACTAAACAAGACTTAATATTATATAGAAATAAAGTTTTCACATGAGAGCTGCAGTTCAGAGCCACAGGATTTGTTCATATAATTATTTCCAGGGTGAGAAGAAAATTATTTTCCAAATAAAAATGTGTAGTAATTGTTCAGAAAGGCCAATTACTGCCGTCCTATCACCCTTGTCTAAATATGCCCCTTGGACTTATTACAGTTAATATTTTCTTCTGAGGAATGATGCTGCAATATTTTTTTCCAGCACTCCCAGGGGAAAATACCACTCTCAAATTGAGAATTGTGCAGAATAACAATTGCAAGCGACATGCCAATTCATCAAATGTCATTAGATCTTAACCACTTTTCTCAGGCTATTGTATCTTTAGTTACAAAATAATCACAATTCCTCCAAAGCAAACATGGCAGAAATGATGAAAAACAGTATTAATAAGTCAGACAGTAATTCTGTGGTTCAATCAGAAAGTAAATAGTATAACTGCTTTGGTTTAGAAAAACATGTAAGACTATGAAACAGAAGGACATAATAAATTTACTAAATATATATCTGAGCTATAATGAAAGCCTGCTGTATAAAACAACATTTTAAAGGTTTTCTCTGTTGGGGAGAATTTAGGAAAAAAAAGAGAAAGAAATAGAAGAGGCATCTGAGGCCTCACTTTATTACAGCATCACTCCAAATAAACAATTAGCTTTCATTTGGGCTAAAATATGACCCTTCCTAGAGCCTATCCCCATGTGCATTCAATGAATCTCAGTGATTAGATCTTTTGTTGCCTGCCCAGTAATAATGAAAATCACTACAAAGAAGATTGTAAGACATTTTCTGTTAACAAAATTTTATTTTAATATACAGAGTAGCATATACAGAGTAGTATATACCACAAAACTGAAGCTTACAAAAGCACATGCATGTCTCACAGTCAGGTGTAAATACACATTCACACACTCCTCAGTTGAACACTAGTCCTACTTTCCAAATTACTGTATGTAAAATTAATGGGTAAATACTAAACTGGATGTTACAGTAATCTCTGTATAGTTAAGACCTCTAAGAAATCACTACGAAAAAAATAATCTAAAAGTAGTCGCTGTAATAGACACTGATACTGCAGCATGTAACTCCCCTGACATTAATAGAGATATTCAACAAGAGATGAAGAGGCTAATCATATTTTAGTTAAGCAAAGCAATAGCTAACCTACAAAGGGTTGTCAGAATCTTTTGTTCAAATGACAAGGCTGCTGCTCTTTCTAAGCAGTCTTTGTTGGGCTAACAGAGAGAAAAGAAAGCAAAAAACTCGGTAAGTGGCTGCCAATGACAAAAGGGCAAGGAGTGGGAGGAGAGAGAAGCATAAGGAGCAGGAGCAGAGAACCAGGAGTCAGAGCCAGGAAAAGCTGGGGATATAAAAGGCAGCAAACAGAACTCACACAACACAGCAATGCCAGAAAACCGAATGGGGAAAAGGAGAAGAGAGCAGAGAATCAGAGATTTCCAAGGACTCAGAGGGCTTAAAAAGGATTAAAAGCAAAAATGCAAGACAATGAGATGCAGTAATTTTCTTGTTAAGAATGTGGATTCCAGGTGCCGGAAAGACAACTCAGCAGTTACAAGCACTTACTATTCCTTCAGAGGGCCCTAGTTCAGAGGGCCTTAGTTCAGTTCCCAGCACCTATACTAAATGGCTTTGCAAGTGCTTACAGCTCCAGCTACAAGGGCGTGACAACCTCTTCTAGTCTGAACAGGCACCTCATTTTGAGGTATCACAGAAGTAGATGCAAACACAGACATTGACACATACAGACAGCACAGATGACACACAGACACAGAGACAAACAGAAAACACACACACACATACAAACATGCAATCTTAATTTCAAAAAGTCCTACTTAAAAAAAGAATATGAATTCCAAATTCAGACATTGTAGCAAGTGCAGGGAGAAGGATCAAGGTTCAGGGCCAGCCTCAGTCACAGCTTTTTTGTTTTGGTTGCTTTTGACCAAGCTTTTCTTTTTTCTTTGTCAGAGCAATTTAATCACAGCAATGGAAAGAGAAATGAAGACATCTTCTAAACTAGAGGCATGCTAGGCTGAGTTTTTGTGTTTTATTTTTATTTTTAAAAAATGATTTCATATTGTGGCAAGCCTAGCTATATGAGATCATGTCACACATAAAAAGTTTGAACTAAAATATAGAAAAATATAAAGTAACACTTCAATTTCCACAAGACAGTTCTTTTTGTTGCTATTGTTTTGATTTTTTTTTTGATACAGGGTTCACAGTGTAGCCTTGGCTGACCTGGAATTTGTTACAGCAGACTGGCCTCCAACTCATACAATCATGCCTGCTGGGAAGAAAGGTCTAAGCCACCATGTATAGGCCCCTATGGAAGCTCTCAAAATTCTGGTACAAATTTTCACATAAACAATGAAATTATCATTACAAAATACAATTCATGGGCACAGAAAACACTTGATTCTACCAATCATAACCTAATAAAAGAAAAAGAAACCACATGTCTATAATTATGATAACGGTGAATATAATAGAATATTTAATAAGGAAAGATATAAGTAATCAGACTCAAACAACTCTACCAAAGCTAATAGAAGTAATATGGAAACTAGAGTCTGATTTGTACTCCATGAGTGATTTTAGGGGTGGTCCTACATGTGTAGATGTAACCAGAGTAAGGCTCTGTTATTCTGAAGAAGGAGGGTACAATTTAACCATGAAGGAATGCATAGCAAATGTACAACGTAAAGGTTCCTATATCTCTGTCATTTTGTTTTTTAGCATATGTTTATTCTAATAGTGATGAGTAGAGTTGGAAGTCATCGCAAGTTTAAAAAGTGGAGACAACTCTGTTTCACTTTAGTCTGTTGTAAACAATTCAATTCAATTACCAGTTTAATGTTTCTAAGGATTAAGGAATCTCTCGCATGAGATGACAACCAGGTGGAAGGAAGATTTCTGGGCAATTATATGGTCATTGTCTTGAGGTTATAAAGGAGGAGACACTGTACTTGCTAATTTGCTAACGACTAGACTGTTGGTTAGCCTCACCAGGGACATCTGCCATTTAATCCAGTCACTAGTGTCCCAAGTTGAATCTGACCGTAACCTCTGCTTCTGAGATCAGAGTACTGTGCAGCCTTTTGGTCCTAGTTATTGCCTTTGACCAGCCCACCAATGCTCTTAAGGATTTCAGTTCTCCAAGAAGGTATGTGATATGGTATGTGCCACCCGAATTTCATGTTGAGATGTCATGGCACAGCAATGGTATTAAAAAGTGGGACTTTTGGTTAGATCACTCACAAATGATTCAAGGCCAGCACCATAGGAGTAGGCTCTTAGTAAAAAGGCAAGTTCAGGTATCTTCACTCATGTGTTCTTGCTTTCTGGAGATGTGATAACCTTTTGCAACATCAAAACACAAGATGTCCTCAATTCACGTGGCTCTCAAATCTTAGTCAGTCTTCCCAGCTTCCAAAAACAGGAGTCAGACTATTGCTTAAATTTTACTGGTTGCTGTATTCTCCTTTGGCAAGAGAAAGCACAGTGTGTAGGCCAGTGCCCTCATAGAATGCTGCCACTCTGAGTCCCTTGTAGACTTCAACAGTTGTCACACTTTATTACTATCCTTGTCAACACTTACCTGTCCTAGTTTTGAGACTCAATCTTTGGAAATATGTGTAGAAAAGGAAGACACTAATCAATGGTCTAACTTAAAACTTAGAGTAAAATATACTAGTCTTTGATCCAGCAATTCTACTTCTAAGAATTTGCTCTAACAAGCTCAGAATGTCCATAAAATGATATGTGGTCAGGGCTGCTGCCATTAGTAGTAGTAGTAGTAGTAGTAGTAGTAGTAGTAGTAGTAGTAGTTGTTGTCATAAAATTAGGAATTGATATATCAACCAACAGAATATAGTTTTGAAGAGGTGATAAAAGAATGGGGCAGTTTAGCCCCTATAGATAGAAAAACTATAGAAAAGTCATATAAAAAGGAATGTATACAAGTGTCAATTATGTATTCTTTCCAGGCGCAGAGCTAGAATACAGTACTGTGGAGTGTGGGAAATAAAGAGGAGAAAAGGGAGAGGAGGCTTATGTACAATTATATTATTTTATATCTTTTGTTTCTGTACTTATATTTCACACTATAATTCTTTTTTTACTATAATTCATTATAAAAAATAAAACAGAATAAAGAGCCAAGGACTTACAAATGACTCCTGTAATAGAGGCTATACATATCCTAGTTTTGAAAAAATGAACATCATCAATCCCATGGGTGAGGAAGAGGATAACCTGCAAGAACAGGAACAAAAGTTCACTGTTATGAATTCTTGGCACTGCACTCAGGACCAGAAACAAGCAAAGCTCTACTCTCTGACTTACTTCTTCAGTCCTGCAAACTTGGGGACTCAATGAAATGAACAATGTGATATCAAGAACCACATCTCTCAGAGGGAGGCAGTCTCCATCAAAACCTCACAGGACATATAGATTCTGTGGACTATGACAAACATTCAATGAAAGCCTTTAACAGTCGAGCTGCTAGGTCTATATTTTACGGCAGTTAGAAGCTTCTGAGAGATTCACTCTTTTCATCAGGAGGACAAAGTGGATAAAGGATGAAAATTGCTGCAAGGGCTACTTCCTAACCAGAGATATTTTCCCTGCAGAATTTGGGTAATTCTTAGTAGGTAGGACTGCTGCGCTAATGTATCTGTATATACACTAAAATCATCCTACCCTGGCTTAGCATTGGGCGGAGAGGGCGGGGAGCATCAGTTATCTCATGCAACTCATAGGAACCTAGCTCCTAGGATTAAAAAAAAAAAGCAGCAAAAATAGGGGTAACAATAAACAATAGGCAATGTCAGAAGAAAAACAACAAAATGTAGCTTAAAATTCTAAAACACAGTTGGGTGTTACGAATTCTATGAACCAATAGAGGAAATAAATTAGCTTTACTAAATTTACATCATTTCAATGGGAGGAGGAAACACTGCAGTGACTGAGATGTAAAGCCACACATTACTAGTGTAGAACCCTCAGAGAACAGTTTCATTTCACATGGAAAGCATGCAACCACGTGGAAATTGAAACTGATTTGCAAAAAGTCATCTCAGAATGGCAGTTACTTGAGGTTGCAATGAAAAGTGTCTGAGTCTACCAACCACTTCTATAGTGCTTAAAATAGCAACAAAACAGAGCAAATTTCCTTCCCTGCCATGTTTTTATCTTTTAAGAAACAGCATCTATCGGCTCGAGGGAAAAACAGTACATCAACACAAAAGCAGCCTGGCTGAAGATGGCTGTGGCTTTATCTGCAGGAGTTTGTCTCCAGATATAAGCCCACTTACTTCTACATAAACCTGCCCAAGCCACCAACAGAGGATTATTTTCAAAAGGGAAGAAACAGATCAATGCCATTTTCTCTCTTAAGAAATTATACAAGTCAATGTTCTAAATATATACTTTCAAAAATACCAAACCCCAATGAAGAAAAGGCAAAGAAAAGTGACTTTCCTTGAAAAATAATATCTAACTGTGAAATGGAAGCTGTCAGAGGATGTAAGTTCAAACATGGAGTATGACAGTAAATCTAGAAATTAAATGCAAACCTTGAACTCTGGATACAATTCAAATAATTTAGTTTAAAGTAAAAATAGATTTTTTTTCTACTAAAGGTTATATTCTACCTATAAACTATTAACTTTAATACCTGCTAGGGTCCTGAATGTTCACAAGAAAAGCAAGCCTGAAAAATAATTTTATGTCTAACCATAATGGAATCTACTCTCTCTTTACTACGATGTTTCATGTCATCATTCAGTAAGTATTTATAAAAACACACATTATGTCTAGCTTTGGGGATGCAATGGAGAGTTGGAAACAGCGTGCTCACTGACCTCCAAGTGTCCTAACCTAATGAGAAACCAATCACAGAAGGGCAACAATGGAAGGTCTCACTCACTGTGGAACCTTAAAAAACATTTTTTAAGTATTATATAAGTTGAGAGTAGCTGGACATGATGGAATACACCTGCAATCCAGCATGTAGAAGGCTGAAGTTCAAGGCCAGTCAGGGCTACACTGTAGAATCAAAAGTAACCTGTGCTACAGAGAGAAATCCTTTCTCAAGAATAAAAAATTAAAAGTTAAAGGTTGAAGGGTAGTGCCAGGGGTTCAGGAGAGAGAAGAAAAAGAGAGATAGAGAGTCAGAAAGTCAGTTACGTGGCACTAAATTATAACTAAGAAAAAGAAAATCTTGTGTTTCATAGTAGAGCAACATGCTAAGATAGCATAAACATTTTTTAAAGCTAGAAGAAAACTTTATTGTTTTTCTATAAAGAAATGATAGATGTTTGAGGAAATAGATATATTTGCTGTTTGTAAATTATGTAATATCTACATTTATCCAAAATATCTAGCTGTATGGCATAAATGTTTGTTTTTATATACTAGTTATAAAGCTTTCATGTAGAAACTTTAAAGGGAAATAGGAATTAATATGTTTGGTGTAGTTAAGCAGGTAAAATCTTTAATATGAGGGATCTCTCCCTCTTTTTTTTTTTGGTTTGTTTGTTTGTTTGTTTGTTTGTTTGTTTGTTTTCGAGACAGGGTTTCTCTGTGTAGTCCTGGCTGTCCTGGAACTCACTCTGTAGACCAGGCTGGCCTCGAACTCGGAAATCTGCCTGCCTCTGCCTTCCAAGTGCTGAGATTAGGCGTGTGCCACCACGTCCAGCAATATGAGGGATCTCTTAACTTTCCCCATCTTCTTTTTGTGGAACATTTGGCAGTCGGAGCTTTAACAGCCATCCTGAACCTAAACCAACACTGGATCGGGACAGCAGCAAGAAAAGAGTGAGCTCAGTTTTCTACGTGTGGAGACACCTAGAGCCCAGAGCGCCTATACTCAGACATAGGAAGAAAAGCAACTTGTACTGTCTTTAAACTTGACCACTTATTTAGGGTATTTACGGCTTTATAAATGAACGCATCCCTGATAAATATTATGTGCATCTCTCAGCAATTCCACACCTGGTAGTATCTGAAGGCCTTAGGCCAGCGCAGACCAGGAGACCCTTCGATAAGGCAGAAACATTCTGTTTGTTGTCCACTCTAGCACTGGATATACTTAAAAATGTTAAGTAAGTTCTCGTTTTATTTAATCTAAACCAACTTAAATAGTTACTTGTAACTCATGGCTATTGCTATCACAAAATACCAAAACTGTGACTGAATTAATTTATAATGATTACCTTACTTCACATGTGACAATACAGTCAAATCCCAAATTTCATGAGATATGCCTACAATCACATTGTGCTGAACAAATTTTATTAAATGAACACATCAAGTGATACCTTCAAAATTTCAGATAATGTCTCCTGTTAATTTTGATGAAAATAACTTAGCAGGGGGTCTTAACTTATATAAGACTGAAAAATTGTTTTTGAAGATTCCACATATGAAAAGACCTTTCATTGTTGTTCTTTGTGATTGGCTTTTGAAGTAATTGGGAACACTTTGAGGTTAGTGATCACACTATTTTTAGCTCACCATTTCATCCCTAAAGCTAGACATAACTCATATTTTTATAAATACTCATTGAATGAGGATATGAAATGCAATACAAACATTTTCTACACCGAACATAAAGGTAACTGATTTTTCTACTTAATTGCAAACCCACTGCTATTAAAAAGTGATCGAAATTTCAAGAGTTCTTTTTACATTTCTATTCATTTTTTCCTTTTATTGAAAATATATTTTTCATACAATATATTCTGATTATGTTTTTCCTTCCTACTCCTCCCAGTTCCCTTCCACCACTCCTCCCATTCATATCCATACCCTGTCTCAGAAAACAGACATCTAAGGAATAAAAGTAAACAAAACACATTATGATAAACCAACATAAAAAACCAACCAAACAACCAAACAAAAAAAACCCCACATATGACACTATAATCAAACAAGGAGCCAAAGAAACATATATAGAACCAGAGGCACACATTTGCACACACAGGAATTCAATAAAAACCTCAAACAGAAGCCATAACTGCTACACAAGAACCAATAAGTAAGAAGAAAGAAAATCAAGAAAAACATCCTGACTTTCCATTATGAGACAAAACCCTTCAAAGATGCCATTGAGTTCGTTTTGTGTTGGCCATTTACTAATGGGAGTGGGACCTGCCCTTCAGAGTAGTCTGCTTTAAATTGTCAACTCTTAGCTTAGCTACTATGGAGGTGAAATCCTTTGGGGATGTGAGGGACACTGAAGTACAGCCTTATTTCAATGAACTCCAATGCCTAAAATTTGTTCTTATTTTGGGTTTCTAACACAGTAAGAGCCAAGCTCTACTAAAAACAAAATGAACAAACAAACAAAAAGACTATCTTTTATGTTCATTTAATAACATGTCCATTATTTTTATGATTGGTATAAAATATATTTTGTGTTGAATATAATAAAAAATAAAATTAAAATAAAAAAAAGCTGTTTGTTTCACCAGAGAGACTCTTTTAGAGAAAACTAATTTCTCATTTGCAAGTGGTCATTCATTGGACATCGCTTTAAGCAGTTAAGATATTAAAAGAAATATCTAGATAAATGGGCTGAATTTTATGTTGTTAAAAACTGACCTATTGCTGGGCGGTGGTGGCGCAGGCCTTTAATCCCAGCACTTGGGAGGCAGAGGCAAGGTGGATTTCTGAGTTCGAGGCCAGCCTGGTCTACAGAGTGAGTTCCAGGACAGCCAGGGCTACACAGAGAAACCCTGTCTCAGAAACAACCAAAACCAAAACCAAAACCAAAACAAAATAAAACAAAACTTACCTATTGTGCTGGAGAGTGTCAAAGTAAAATGGTTCTTCATACTTAAAATATTACTTCCAAATATGCATTTCAAATCATTCAATTTTGTATTTTTTTTTTTAAGATTAGTAGAAGCTTTCACCAATACTGACTAGAAAATATCATCCTGAGTGAGGTAACCAGACCCAAAAGGACAAGTATGGTGTGTACTCACTGTTAAGCGGGTACTAGCCAAAAAGCACAGGACACCCATGATACATACACCCCATAGACCCTAAGAAGTTAAACAAGAAGGAAGACCCAAGTGAGGATGCTTCAATTCCACTTAGAATGGGAACAAAATCATCATGGGAGGCTGGGGGAGGGAGGGACCTGGGTGGGAGAGGAGAGAAGGAGGGGAGAAGGGGGCAGGATCAGATATGGGGAGAGACAGAGAAGCCCACAGGTACAGGAGAATGAATGGGAATATGCAGCTGCCAGGGTTTGGGTGTGGGGGTGGAGGGAACCTCTAGAATGTCCCAGAGGCTTGGGATGTGAGAGGCTCCCAGGACTCAATGTAGATGACCTTAGGCAAAATGCCCAACAATGGGGAGATGGAACCTGAAGAGGTTTTTAAGATTAGTGGAAGTTGTCTCCGATACTGACTACCTGAGTTGTGATAGTTATGAACATTATGCATTATAAAGCATGGTTCTTAGGTTATTAATAAACTATTCTGAGCAGTCACCTGCAATAAAAGATCATCTAGATCAATATTCCTACTTAAGAAAAAAATCATGCTATTTTATTATGTATCTGTTGGATTTTTTTCTATTGAATTTTCCCTTTCCCGTTCAAATACTTTGTGAGCACAAAGTCTTTTGTGTGACAAAATGATTCTCACACGAATTTACTACACTTGGTTATAAAGCTCTACATAATGGTCTCTGCTGTAGGCAGTACGGTAGCAAGGGGATAGGCCATGCAGAGACAACAGAATCAAACTGTCCTTCAGGGTAGATCAGAGGAGTCATGTCATACCAGATCACTAACAACATACTTGTGGCTAGGGTTGTCTTGATTACAATGTTTTCCCCTGTTAGTTTTTATTGTCAACTTGACATAACCTAATGATAGAAACTCAACTAAAGAACTGTCTCAATCAGACTGGCCTGCAGGCATGTCTGTGGGGCATTTTTGACTGCTACTGATATAACAGAAGCCAATCCATTGAAAAGCCGTGTATTACTAAGCCGGTGGGTCTGAGCTACAAACTAGCTTGAGCCGGAGCCGGAGCCTGTGGAGAGCTAGGTACTGAGCATCATTCTCTGTGGACTCTGTTTCAGGTTTCTGATTCAGGGCTGTCTTAACTTAACCTTGATGATGAATTTTTGACACTGGAAGTCTAAGCCAAATGAACCCTTTTTTCCCTAAGTAGCTTTTGATCATAGTGTTTATTATAGCAACAAACTAGGACACTGTTTTAATTCAATTTATTCTATAATCCATTTCTGGGTACATTACTGTTTGCTTAATAGTTCTGAATTTCAAAATCATATGCAAATTGGCAAATAAATGAGATAATAAACTTAAGCAAATGATTGATTAATCCTAAGTAAAGCTTTTAAATCACTTTGGCTGACATTATAGTTTGCAGAGCCATGTAGTCAAAAGAGCACATGCTGTTTCTGATAAGATTATCTAATAAATGCAATCTCTGTATAATCATTCCATTTTAATAATTTTGTATAGAATCAATTAGGTATTATGTAAATAGTACCCACATCCATAAATCAGAGGAAATTAGTAAATGAAGAATAAATTAGAAAGTCAAAAGATGTAATTTTAAAAAATCACTTTGAATGACATACTTTTAGAATGTAGTATCAAACTAAAATGACAAATAGTTAATCTGTTACCAGAATTTCTAATTTTAAAATGCAATAGACAACTTGGTGTTTATGAGGAACAAACGTATATAGGACACATGGTGAATATAAATTCTAGTAATGTTAATATAACTGCCAGTAATGTTTCCCAAATATAGAATGAATAATCTGGTTATCACCAAGAAGAGAATCAATATTGATCAATTATTCACCAGAATTTCAAATACCTACACATCTTTTGTTTCCAACCAATTATGCAATTAAGATCCTTTAGGGTTAATTCTGTAGCAAAAGGAGTCATGGTCTTTGCCACTGATATATTACAATAAATTATGCAGTCTGCCTGCAGCAATGATACAGAGAATCAAAGTATATGGAGACAACTCAAGTCTTCCTTATTAACCCAATAGTAGCATACAAAGCAATCACCTTTCAGAAATCCCACTGTATCTTTGATTCTAAACTTTTTATACAAAGAGAAATAGAAGTTCACAGGACAACTTCAAATTTTAAAGTATTCTTTTGTAATCTTCAGTTTTAATACACCCATATAGAAATGTAAAGCGTTGAAGTACAGATTCCTGTGTACCTAAGTCCCACCAAAATACATCCCATGGATCAGAGCCCAGGAATGTCCAGTTTTAGCAGATTTTACCTTTTGTGATTCTGCTGCATTCAAAAGCTAGCTAAGCCTGAGCCAGTGGGAGAACAAACCATCAATTATCCTTCCTATGAAAATGCTAGATCTAGAAGGACAAAACAGCATCCAACAAATTGGGAAAAGATCTTCACCAACCCCACATCCGACAGAGGGCTAATATTCAATATATACAAAGAGCTCAAGAAGTTAGACCCCAAAGAACCAAATAACCCTATCAAAAATGGGGTACAGAGCTAAACAAAGAATTTTCACCAGAAGAAATTCAGATGGCTGAGAAACACCTTAAGAGATGTTCAACATCATTAGTCATCAGGGAAATGCAAATCAAAACAACCCTGAGATTCCACCTCACACCAGTCAGAATGGCTAAGATTAAAAACTCAAGGGACAACAGGTGCTGGCGAGGATGTGGAGAAAAAGGAACATTCCTACACTGTTGGTGGGATTGCAGGATGGTACAATCACTCTGGAAATCAGTCTGGCGGTTCTTCAGAAAAATGGGCATGACACTTCCAGAGGAACCTGTCATACCACTCCTGGGTATATACCCAACGGGATCCCCTGCATACAATAAAGACACATGCTCCACTATGTTCATAGCAGCTTTATTTATAATAGCCAGAAGTTGGAAGGAGCCCAGATGTCCCTCAAAGGAGGAATGGATACAGAAAATGTGGTATATTTATACAATGGAATACTACTCAGCAATTAAAAACAATGAATTCATGCAATTTATAGGTAAATGGTTGGATCTGGAAAATATCATCCTAAGTGACTTAACCCAATCACAAAAGAATACACATGAAATGCAATCACTGATAAGTGGATATTAATGAGCCCAAAAGCTCTGAATACTCAAGGCACAATTAACAAATCAAAAGATTCCCAAGAAGAAGGAAGGAAAGGATCCTGGTCCTGAAAAGACTGGATTCAGATTTGTAGGAGAGCATCAGAACAGAGAAATGGGGGGGGGTGATTGGGGAATAGTTGGGGGAAGAGGACTTATGGGACATATGGTGGGGGGGAACTGAGAAAGGGGAAAGCCTTTGGAATGTAAACAAAGAATATAGAAAATAAAGAAAAAATGAGAAAAAAAAGAAAATGCTAGATCTAAAAAAACTTAGTAAACTCAGTAAGAAGTACTTGATATATATGTAGCCTTTTCAACAAATGGTGCTGGTTCAACTGGAGGTCAGCATGCAGAAGACTACAAATTGATCCATTCTTATCTCCTTGTACTAAGCTCAGAAATTGGAAAAATCTTCCATGCTCGTGGATTGGCAGGATTAATATAGTAAAAATGGCCATCTTGTCAAAAGCAATATACAGATTCAATGCAATCCCCATCAAAATCCCAACTCAGTTCTTCATAGAGTTAGAAAGAGCAATTCTCAAATTCATGTGGAATAACAAAAATCCCAGGACAGCTAAAACTATTCTCAACAGTAAAAGAACTTCTGGAGGAATCAGTATTCCAGACCTCAAGCAGTACTACAGAGCAATAGTGTTAAAAACTGCATGGTATTGGTACAGTGACAGGCAGGTAGATCAATGGAATAGAATTGAAGACCCAGAAATTGTTTCAATTTCTTAACAGCTAAATAATATTGTGTACAATTTCCACAGCTTCATTATCCGTTTATCAGTTGATGGACATCAAGGCTGTTTCTAATTTCTGGCTGTTATGAATAGAGCATCAGTGAATACAGCTGAGCAAGCATCTCTGTAGTAAGTTATAGAATCTTTTGTGTTTATGCCTAGGGAATGTAAAGATGGATATTGTGATAGATAAATATATAACTATTTAAGGAAACTGTATGCCAATTTCCACAATGATTCTATCAACTTGCACTTTCACCAGCAATAAATAAATGTTCCCCTATTCCCGCATCCTTTATTTTTTATTAATCTTCACCATTTTGACTGAGGTAAGAAGAAATATCAAAGCAGTTTTTAAGTTGTATTTTTCTAATGGCTAAGAATGACCATTTTTGAAGTGTTTCTCAGCCATTACTGGTTTGTTTATTTATTTATTAATTTATTTATTTATTTATTTATTTATTTTTAGACAGGTTTCTCTGTGTAGTCCTGGCTGTCCTGGGACTCATTCTGTAGACCAGGCTGCCCTCGAACTCAGAAATCTGCCTGCCTCTACCTCCCAGCTTCAGCCATTACTGTTTTATCCTTTGAGAACTCTGTTTAAATCTGTATCTGATTTCTTTTTTTTTTCTTTAAAGATTTATTTATATGAGTACACTGCACCTGTCTTCAGACACACACTAGTAGAGTGCATTGGATTCTGTTACAAATGGCTGTGAGCCACCATGTGGTTGCTGGGAATTGAACTTAGGACCTCTGGAAGAGCAGTCAGTGCTCTTAACTGCTGAGCCATCTCTCCAGCCCTGTATCTGATTTCTTAACTGGGTTTTTTGTTTTCTAAGTGTTCAATCTTTGTTGTTGCTACTTGTGCATTCTAGATACTAATGCTCTATCAGATACTTTATTTATAAAGCTTCTTAAAAAAATTCTGTAGCCTGTCGTTTTGTCCAAATGATGATGTTCCTTGCCATATAGAAGCTTTCCAAGGTCATGAGGTCCATGTGTTAATCGGTGGTCTGAGTGCCTGTGCAATTTGTGTCCTGCTCACAATGTCTTTAGCTGCTAGTTCAAGACTAGTCCACATTTTCTCATCCTTCAGGTTCAGTGTATCTGGTTTTATGCTGAGGTGTTTGACCCATTTGGAGCTGATTTCTGTGCAGGGTGATAAATATGGGACAATTTGCATTTCATGCAGTCATCCACTTTGGACAGCACCATTTGTTGGAAGATGTCTTTTTTCCAGTGTCTATTTCTGGCTTCATTATCAAAAATTGGGTGTACATAGGTTTATGAACTTATTTCTGAGTCTTCAAATTGATTCTATTGGTCAACACGTCTTTTTTTATGTCAATATCATACAGTATTTATCATGATAGCTCTATTGTCTTGAAATCTAAGATGGCAATATCCCCAGCAGTTCTTTTATTATTCAGGACTGTTTTTTCCATCTGGGGTGTGTGTGTGTGTGTGTGTGTGTGTGTGTGTGTGTATGTGTGTGTTTCCGTAAGTTAAAGTTTTTTTGTTTGTTTCCAATTTTTGTCAAGAATTATATTGGAACTTTGATGGAGATTGCATCTGTAGATTGTTTTTGGTAGGGTAGCTATTTCCACATTAACTATACTAATCAATAAGCATGGGAGGCCATTCCATCTTCTTCTATCTTCTTCAATTTCTTTTTCAATGTCTTAAAGTATTTGTTACACAACATTTTCACTTACCTGGTTAGAGTTTTTGTAACACAAGTCTTTCAGTCGCTTGGTTAAAGTTATTTGAAGATTTATTTTTTGAGGCTGCTGTAAAATGTACTGTTTCCTTGATTTATTTCTCAATAAGTATGCCATTTGTATAAAGAAAGTCTACATTTTTGCATGTTAATTTCTTTAATCTTGCTACCTTGATGAAAGTATTTCTCAGCTATAGAAATTTCCTAATGGAGTTTTTACCGTCTTTCATCTGGAAATAAGGAAACCTTTTCAATTTGTATCCTCTTGATCTCCTCCAAGTACCTCATTGCTCTGGCTAAGGTTTCAGATACTGTATTGAGAAGGTACACAGAAGTAAACAGTCAACAAAAAAATTAACTCTAAATATTTTTGTGGTTTGTTTTGTTTTGTTTTGTTTTCATTTTGTTTTGGTATTTTTGGTCTTGCTGGTTTGATGGTTGTTTTGGTTTTGTTTTTCATGTGTTAGTGGGGTTTTTATAGAAAAAAAGAAGATAAAGTTGAGTGAGTAGGATAGTGAAGATCTGGGAGGAGTTGGAAGAAGAGAAATATGACCAAAATATATGAAAGAAATCAAGTATATAAAAATTAAATTAAATTTAAAAGGAACTAAGACAGTTAAGAGTCAAATAGGGCTGAAGTTCAAAGAGATGCTCTTGAATATAGACAAGCAAAATATAAGGTGATGTGCATACCACATCTGAAAGCTTCATGCTGCCTGACAATATTATACTGCCTCATAAATACCTCAAAAACTACAGGCATTTTTTAATGATAGGAATTTATTAACTTACATGGTTTATTACTCATTAATAAAAGTATTGTGCCTTGGCTAGAAGAATCCCATCTGTATGAATCCTATCCATAAAATACGAATACTTTTAAAAATCTTCAGAGAATTGATCTGTAGGCACTCTAGTAAACTCTCATTGAGCTCAAACTATTTACTGGCAGTCTGTTCATGCAAACTGAGAACGATTCTTACGAAGTCAAGAATAAAACCAAGAAAAATATCCTCTTGAATGAACATAACTTTATCATTTTTATACATGTAAGTTACCTATTGTTATATTAACTATAATATTATGTGATTATTATATCAGCTCCAAATATAAAATGTTACATCTTACAATAATAATGACAGGAAAAAAGCTGTGAGCTATCTAGTCATCTCCCATGTAAGTAAACTGAATTTGAGAACAAGACCACAGGGGGAAAAAAATGAAATCATGCATAATGATGACCACTCATGCCAGACCTTGAATCATCTATAAACTGAAAGGTATCTCCTTAATTTTCTAGTTCTATAATAAAAATGGATAAAATACAATTCTTAGGCTATTGTTCATACCTTGTAAATGTTAAATAATGATTATTTTTGTGTGTCAGCCCTAAAACAGGCCTGTCCATGAAAACAGTGATCCCAATACATGGCTACTCAACAAGTGCTTTGAGATGAGTGGTTTTAGGTTGCAATGCTATTTGCCATGTACTATAATAATGTGGATGCTCTTTTCAAGATACAATTAACTGTAGAGATTTTTGAGAACTAATGCTAAAGATCAGAAAATTATTTGTGACATCTTTAAAAAACTATTCTATGTAAAGTCATACAATTTACATAATAAATAATACTGAACTACACTAATTTGATACTATTTTCAAAGGTTTAATTTTTTTAATTTTTTTTAAATTTTTTATTTTTTTATTTTTGGTTTTTTCGAGACAGGGTTATCTGTATAGTCCTGGCTGTCCTGGAACTTGCTCTGTAGACCAGGCTGGCCTCGAACTCAGAAATCCTCCTGCCTCTGCCTCCCAAGTGCTGGGATTAAAGGTGTGTGCCACCACCACCCAGCTTAATTTTATTTTTAATTGTATGTATGTGAGTGTGATTTCCAGAGTGGTTGAACCAACATACAATCCCATCAGCAATGGAGGAGTGTTTCTCTTTTTCCATATCCTCACCACCATCTGCTGTCACCTGAGTTTTTGAACTTAGCCATTCTGACTGGTGTGAGGTGGAATTTCAGGGTTGTTTTGATGTGCATTTCCCTGATGACTAAGGATGTTGGACATTTCTTTAGGTGTTTCTCAGCCATTCTAGATTCCCCAGCTGAGAATTCTTTGTTTAGCTCTGTACCCCATTTTTAATAGGGTTATTTGGTTCTCTGGAGTCTAATTTCTGGAGTTATTTGTATATATTGGACATTAGCCCTCTATCAGATGTAGGATTGGTAAAGATCTTTTCCCAAAGTGTAGGTTGTCATTTTGTCCTATTGACAGTGTCCTTTGCCTTACAGAAGCTTCTCAATTTTCTGAGATCCCATTTGTCTATAGTTGATCTTGGAGCCTAGGCCACTGATGTTTTGTTAAAAAAAAAATTTACCCCTGTGATGTGTTCAAGGCTCTTTCCCACTTTTAATAGATTCAGTGTATCTGGATTTGTGTACCAGGAGTGCAGGTGCTCACAGAGGCCAGAAGAGGACATCAGTTCCATAAGAGGTTTTTAACTTGGGTCTGATGCAAAGGCAGCATGCACTCTTGACCACTGATCTACCTCTTTAAACCCAATTTGATAGTTTGCAGAAGAAAAGGGGTAATTTTTTAGTTTACAAAATCTACGGCCTCTGAACAAAATTAGATTTTTTTTTACATATAAAAGACTAACAATTCAGTTGAAAAGTTATTTTTTATCAAATTAATGAATTGAATAAAAATTCTGAATTCAGTTTCACAATTCCCATATCACTTTGATAACTTTGTTTACCCAAACTAGACTTCACAATAACACCTTCTGACATTTTATTCTATATCCAAATAATAATTTAATTAGATTCCAGCTGAGATCATATATGTAGCTAGGACATTCTGTATATCCAACTCTGTTCATACAGCTATATCAAGCAATGAGAAAACACTGCTACAGATCCTATGATTCAGAGGGCTCTCACTCCACCACCCCCACCCACAATGAGAGCACACTGGAGAACACTGTGTCCAAGATCAACCACATCTCTCTGGGTCTCAATGTTGTGTCTTGTTTTTGAGAAATAGTGGCTTTATTGAAATAATAGCCAAATATCTTCATCACGTATATAAACAAGAAGCCTCCACCTCCCTGTGTACACAGAGGATATTTTCTGTTCAGAAGTTCATTTTTTACAGGATTCTAAAACGAAAGAGCCTCTAATATTGTATGAAGGGCAGTCACAACAATAAATCACATGAAGTAGCTTTCCATCCTAACCCTCTCTATTACATATTGGTTTATTTCCTTCACTGTACTTACACAATCTAAAATCATCTTAGGTTGTACTTTGTTGCCTTAACCTAGAACACTTTATGCTGACCTATAGTTCTGCATATGCTCTATGAGAAAGGGCTTATCATTCTTGATTTGCCACAATCTAAGTATTATAATTCTCCTACAAATTAGTTGGTAAATGGTTAGTGAATGAAGGAATGGGGAAAGTGGTGAAAACGCATATAAGCACAGGATAACAAGTCAGGACTATAATAAGAATAGATATGTCAATTTCTATGAACACCTGACATGCAATCAAATAGTAGACATGCTAAGAATTAACACTTGGGTTCACAATTAGTAAATACTTTAAGTTACAGAACTGAACAACAGCTGATGAGACTACATTAGCACATTAGTATATTTTAGGATGGGAGGCAATATTGAAATTACCAGTTATTTTAAAGCTCCAGTGATAAAATCACATACAAATGTAATAAGCCAGTAGGGAATATAGACTAGTGGTAGAGTAGTCACCTAGCAGATGTAAGGTTTCCAGGTACACACACACACACACACACACACACACACACATCTTTTAGGGAATAGGAAATATAGCTCAGTTAGTAAAGTATTTGCCATACAAACATAAGGACCTGAGTTCATATCTCCAAGTCCCACATGAAAAGCTGGGCACAGCAATGTGTGCCTATAATCCCAATGCCGGGGAAGTGAAAAAGAGGATGATTGCTGGGGCTTGCTAGACAGCTAGTCTAACCAGCTGGTGATACTGAGTCTATCTTTTAAAAAAAATGTAGAAAGTCCATTGAAGAAGCACATAGACCTTGGGCCACCATACAAACTGCTCCAGTACACTCCATGATGCATGCATACATTGTCACACAGATAAATCTCAATCTCTCCCCACCCTTGCACGCATGCACGCATGCACACATGCACAGTCATCCACTGAAAGGCATTCTTAAAAATCCTACACACTAAGTTTCAAATGCTAAAGACATACATTTTTAAAAAAAAAATCTTTCAAGATTTAAAAGGTATTTATGGATTATGAATGATCATGTAAATTATACTTGGATTTGCTGAATGAATAAAAACCTTGGTTTTATCTTTTTAAAAATTAATTGGTTATCTTATTTATTTAATGTGGTAAATCAAGAATGAATACTTCAAATGTTGTACCCCTTCTCAGTCTCCCTCCCACAGATCCCCCATCCTATCCCTCCTCCCCTTTGCCACTAACAGGGTGCTTCCCCACTCACCCACTCCAGCCTCACCCCTCTAGCATCCCCCTAGGTTGAGCAATAAGCCTCCACAGGACCAATGGCCTTCCCTCCCATTGATTCCAGATAAGACAATCCTCTGCTACAAATGGAGCTGGAGCCATGGACTCACCCACGTATACTCTTTGGCTGGTTTTATCTTTAAAATATCTGTAATTCAATATTATATATTTGAATGAGATTATACTGTCAAACCCAAAACACTTTTTGAATTATATTAAATTATATATATTGAATTATATATATTGAATTATATTATATAAAATGTAAAATAGCAATGTCTTTCTATAAATTAATTAAAGTATAATTCATAAAATTCAAATCATGAAGATTTAGCTGGTTTCATTTTTAAATGGTATTTTTCTAAGTAAAATTTCCTGTTAACATTAAAAGAAATCATAAAGCCAAAATAACAGTAAAGCATTAGAAAAAACTAGTTAACATCTTTGCAAGTTGGCTGTTTAAAAATGTTTTTGCAATTAGTCATAATTATGAAGAGAATATCAATAATTGAAACTACTGTTAGAAGAAAACAGCAACAGAAGGCAAGATTAAGGTATATTACAAATTAAAAAGTTTACTGCTATAAAAATAACAGATATAAGACCTCGAGAAACATCTTCATTTGTTTAATTTCTATACACATTAAGGATACTAAATGACTCCTGTAGCTATATACCATGAGAAATTATATTCCACCAATGTCTCAAAATGCTCACATAACACATGTAATCCATTAAGTGTCAATAAAACACAGGGGACTGAGGAAAGTCAATACATTCCTCTAGCGTCCACCTGTTCTTAGGACAGCTGATTTGCAATGCTGAGATTTCCTGAACAAAGCTTCACCTAAAAGAAAAGGTGAACTATGCCTTGACAGTGCATATATATGATTAAGGTTAAATGTCTGCTTTACTTCCTGGAATCTAGAATTTCAGAGATACCAGGATGAGATGCTATGTGACCAGCTCCCAGGGAGAACTGTGGGGCAGAGTCTAAAGAGCTCCACCAGTCTGTAATACCACATGTGCTACCAGGCCCTGGCTAAATGGGCCTCTGGGAATATTATGAGCCAAACGACAGGATAATGTAAAACTGAATTTTTAAACACTTTTATCTTCTGGTTTGCTTTTGCTTACTAGAAGCAGTGTCTTACTGTGTAGGTTAGGCTGGTCTAAATCTTATGGCTCTCCTGCCTCCAGCTTCCAAAGTAAAATTACATTTTTGAAAAACATAAAGGTCATACATATATAAAGATGAGATTAAGCAGCTGTTTAAAATATATTTGTTGAAAATAAACTCTGTATGTTAAAATAGGGGATATATATATACTTATAACTTTAAATGTATCTGATTTAATTTCTTGCCTGAATAAATAATAGTCACATATATAAACCAATAAAAATAATAGATTCATATTCATCTATTATTGAGAATATCATATGCAACCATTACATTTAAGCTCATTTAAAGAATATAATAAAAGTTTATTCAGAAAAAAAGCTAGTGAGGAACTTCTAAATCAGATGCTATTAGAATAGCTCAAGATTTAGCAAATACTTAACAAAACAATGATTCTATTAGAGTTCACGGGTAAAATAGAAATGTAAAATTTCCCACATGAGCCAAGTCAGAACTCCAATGTTCATTTCAGTTGGGTATAAGAAAAATTACCTAAAAGCCACAGTCGGCCTGATGGTTACCAATTTCCTTTAAGATGCATATGTAACCACCAGAGAGCTCCCACAGCTGATAAACAACTTCAGCAAAGTGTCTGGTTATGAAACCAACCCAACCAAATCAGTAGCCTTCCTGTACTCAACGGATAAACAGGCTGAGAAAGAAATTAGGGAAATGACACCCTTCACAAAAGCCACAAACAATATAAAGTATCTTGGGGCGACTCTAACCAAACAAGTGAAAGATCTGTATGACAAGAACTTCAAAAATCTTCCATGCTCATGGGTTGGCAGGATTAATATAGTTAAAATGGCAATCTTGCCAAAAGCAATATACAGATTCAACGCAATCCCTATCAAAATCCCAACACAGTTCTTCATAGAGTTAGAAAGAGCAATTCTCAAATTCATCTGGAATAACAAAAAACCCAGGATAGCTAAAACTATTCTCAACAGTAAAAGAACTTCTGGGGGAATCAGTATCCCGGACATCAAGCAATACTACAGAGCAGTAGTGTTAAAAACTGCATAGTAGGGGCTGGAGAGATGGCTCAGCGGTTAAGAGCACTGACTGCTCTTCCAGAGGTCCTGAGTTCAATTCCCAGCAACCACATGGTGGCTCACAACCATCTGTAATGAGATCTGGTACCCTCTTCTGTCGTGTCTGAAGACAGCTACAGTGTACTCACATACATGAAATAAATAAATAGATCTTAAAAAAAAAAAAACTGCATAGTATTGGTACAGTGACAGGGAGGTGGATCAATGGAATAGGATTGAAGATCCAGAATTGAACCCACACATCTATGGCCAGTTGATCTTTGACAAAGGAGCTGAAAACATCCAGTGGAAAAAAGAGAGCCTTTTCAACAAATGGTGCTGGCTCAACTGGAGGTCAGCATGCAGAAGACTGCAAATTGATCCACTCTTATCTCCTTGTACTAAGCTCAACTCCAAGTGGATCAAGGACCTCCACATAAAACCAGACACACAGGAAGAGGACTTATGGTACATATGGTGAGGGGGGAACTGGGAAAGAGGAAAGCCTTTGGAATGTAAACAAAGAATATAGGAAAAAAATAAAAATAAATAAAACCAGACACACTGAAACTAATAGAAAAGAAACTGGGGAAGACCCTTGAGGACATGAGCACAGGGGGAAAGTTCCTGAACAGAACACCAATAGCTTATGCTCTAAGATCAAGAATTGACAAATGGGACCTCATAAAATTACAAAGTTTCTGTAAGGTGAAGGACACTGTCAAAAAGACAAAACCTCAACCAACAAATTGGGAAAAGATCTTCACCAATCCTCCATCTGACAGAGGGCTAATATCCAATATATACAAACAAATCAAGAAGTTAGACTCCAGAGAGCCAAATAACCCTATTAAAAATGGGGTACAGAGGTAAACAAAGAATTTTCACCTGAAGAACTTCAAATGGATGAGAAGCACCTTAAGAAATGCTCAGCATCAAGCTGGGCGTGGTGGCGCACGCCTGTAATCCCAGCACTTGGGAGGCAGAGGCAGGCGGATTTCTGAGTTCGAGGCCAGCCTGGTCTACAGAGTAAGTTCGAAGACAGCTGGGGCTATACAGAGAAACCCTGCCTCGAAAAACCAAAAACCAAAAACCAAAAACCAAAAAAAAAAAAAAAAAAAAAAAAAAAAAAAGAAATGTTCAGCATCATTAGTCATTAGGGAAATGTAAATCAAAACAACCCTGAGATTTCACCTAACACCAGTCAGAATGGCTAAGATTAAAAATTCAGGAGACAACAGGTGTTGGCAAGGATGTGGAGAAAGAGGAACACTCCTCCACTGCTGGTGGGAATGCAAGTTGGTACAACCACTCTGGAAATCAGTCTGGTGGCTCCTCAGAAAACTGGGCATGACAGTTCTGGAGGACCCTGCCATACCACTCCTGGAATTCCCCCCAGCACGCAATAAAGACGAATACCCCACTATGTTCATAGCAGCCTTATTTATAACAGCTAGAAGCTGGAAAGAACCCAGATGCCCCTCAATGGAGGAACAGATACAGAAGATGTGGTATATTTACACAATGGAATACTACTCAGCAATTAAAAACAATGAATTCATGAAATCCTTAGGCAAATGGTTGGATTTGGAAAATACCATCCTAAGTGAGGTAACCCAATCACAAAAGAACATATATGGAATGCAGTCACTGATAATTGTATATTAGCCCAGAAGCTCTGAATACCCAAGACAACAATTCACATATCAAATGATTCCCAAGAAGAAGGAAGGAGAGGGCCCTGGACCTGTAAAGGCTTGATGCAGCATTGTAGGGGAATACCAGGACAGAGAAATAGGAGGGGGTTGACTGGAGAAGGGGCAGAGGGAAGAGGGCTTATGGGACTTATGGGAGGGGTGGGGAACTGGGAAAGGGAAAAATCATTTGGAATGTAAACAAAGAATATAGAAAAATTTTAGAAAGATGCATATTTAAGAATAGTTTACAAGTTCAGTGAATGTGAACTCTGGAAGGAAAAATTCAATTAAGATGAACAGCTATATTAAGTAATCTTGCAAGTCCCCTAAATACTCTTTGCAACAGCTTTTCTATTTAGTGTGACAGGAAAGCACAGGAGAAAAGGACAGTAAAGTCAAACCACACCGTCATGAGGCCCTCGCAGCACAACTGTAGGGATGAGACTCAAGTCATGATTAATACCTTCAGCAAATTCACTTTAGCCCAACAAATAAACTACTTCAACACACAGATCACCTTCTACAAAGCTCAGAGTACATTGCAAAGAGCTCAAAACAATGAAGCAGTCACTTTAGACAAAGCATTCTAAGGACCACTTGGAGAGCTGCTCACAAGGTCAGCATGTTAGGGAAACCCTGAGTGCTACCCTAGCCTAGGGTACAGTCTTCAACCACTGCCATCTATGTGCCATGCGTAAACCTGAAAGCTTCTGGTGTTTCTGTTTGGTTGGTTTTGCTTAGGGGCCCCCACCCCATCTTTAGAAGCTATGATCACTGCTATGACAGAGGCAGGATGCCAAAGTGTAGCACATACCTGATACAATGAACTAGCCAACACTGAAGAACAACCTTGGTGGCCAACTTTGATGTCTCAAACAAAGGCTCAGCTTTAATCACTAAAAACTGTTGAATTGTGATCATCTTGGTGCTTTAGTTAGCTCATTAGCACTGAGTAAACAGAAAGCTAACTAAAGCAGGAAGATGATCACAGTTCAACAAATTTTGAAAATCAACATTTGCAGCATGATATGTTTTTAAGGTGGAAAAGTAATATAAGACAAAGAAATTTCTTGTAGGAGCTGTTAAGTATTGCACTGAAAACTTGGGAGCCTTAATCGAGTGGGTCTGAGAAGCTGCAGGGAGCAGAGCTTCTGCAGAACCTCAGAGCGTCAGGCATTTTTATTTTGAGGATTATAAAAATTCAGTCTTTTGGGGAAAAAATTAGCAAAATGGAAAATAATCACAATCTGACTCATTCCTCTTTTAAAATTACAAAAATACTAAATATGGATAAAGTTTTATTTATAAAGATTTTTTTAAAAGATTTATTTATTATATCTAAGTAGACTGTCGCTGTCTTCAGACACTCCAGAAGAGGGAGTCAGATCTCATTCTGGATGGTTGTGAGCCACCATGTGGTTGCTGGGATTTGAACTCAAGACCTTCGGAAGAGCGGTCAGTGCTCTTAACTGCTGAGCCATCTCTCCAGCCCTATAAAGATTTTCATGAAGAATATGCTATAAGATGAAAAATGTTTAAGATATAAATAGCTACACCTGAAAATCCCCACATTTTAAAACTCCAAATTCATAGGAGTAGAACAAAAGAAACCCATAATCAGTGGCTATTTTCACACGTAATTATATCAGGTGAGGAAACAATATATAATTTATTCTCTAGCATTCTATTTAAAATACCCCAGATTTTCCTTCTGAAGCAACATTTCTATAAAAATCAAAAGCAAAAAAGTGAAAAAGGGGGAAGAGAAGGTAAGTTATGTGAAAGGAATGGGAATTCGAATTTAAAGATCAATTCCCAGGGATAACAACAGAGCAGACAGTCACAAACTAGACTAGGCTCCGTATTAGTAGGCAAGCTAGTGGGTATATACAGGGAAAACCAGAAAATATAATTTTACTCAATTCCTCTCTACAAGCAATCTCTAGTTTTCTCTTAAAACACTACACTTTGCTTGTTATAGATAAGGCAGGACTGGGGAATTCTCCGAATTCATTAGTTTACACATAAACTACTGAGGGGGTAGCTGAGGAACTGGCTTAGGGGTGAGGACACTTGTCGCTCATTCAGAAGACCAAGGTGTGTTCCTGGATCCTACATGGTGGCATCAAATCCAGTTGTTTTAAGACAACCTCTTGTGAGCATTGTGCACCCAGAGTGCACATACAGATGTGCAGGCAAATACTGATGCATGTAAAATTAAAGTAATTTTTAAAAAAACTAGAAATGACCATATATGGTCTTTTACTTACATTTTAATACTGTCATAAACAAAATTTCCAAATCACAGACTGTAAAGAGGCTCTTTGATTAGCCTTCCTCCCACCAGTCTACCTTAGTGGTTAGGACTACAGGCACGCATCTCATCACTGTGCCCAGATTCCTGTGCCCTGCATGCAATAAAGACACATGCTCCACTATGTTCATAGCAGCCTTATTTATAATAGCCAGAAGTTGGAAGGAGCCCAGATGTCCCTCAAAGGAGAAATGGATACAGAAAATGTGGTATATTTATACAATGGAATACTACTCAGCAATTAAAAATAATGAATTCATGCAATTTGTAGGCAAATGGTTGGATCTGGAAAATATCATCCTAAGCGAGCTAACCCAATCACAAAAGAATACACATGAAATACAATCACTGATAAGTGGATATTAATGAGCCCAGAAGCTCTGAATACTCAAGGCACAATTAGCAAATCAAAAGATTCCCAAGAAGAAGGAAGGAGAGGACCCTGGGCCTGAAAAGATTGGATCCAGTTTTGTAGGAGAGTACCAGAACAGAGAAATGGTGGTGGTGGTGGTGGTGGTGGGGTGATTGGGGAATGGGTGGAGGGAAGAGGACTTATGGGACATATGGTGAGGGGGGAAATGGGAAAGGGGAAAGCCTTTGGAATGTAAAAAAAGAATATAGAAAATAAAAAAAATAAAAATTAAAAACAATTCATCTGACTTGTCTGGCCTCAATGGGAGAGGAAGTGCCTAATCCTGTAGACTTGCAGCCCTAGGGGAGGGGGTTGTGATTGGGGGGAGGGTGGGGAGCCTTCTTAGAGGAAAAGGAGAGAGGGGACTGGGGGGGGGGAAACACTGAGGATGTAAATAAGTAAAATAATAATAAGAATTTTAAAAAAGAAAACACATAACAAAGGCATTGTCTTAGTTATTTTTGTATTGGTGTTATAAAACACATGACCAAAAGAAACTTGGGAAGGGTTTATTTCAATTTACAGCATGTAGTCCATCAAGAGAAGTCAGAGAAGAAACTGACAACAGAGGCCAAGGAGGAGTGTTGCTTATAGCTCCTCATGACTTACTCAGCTGGCTTTCTTATAGTGCCAGAACCACAGCCCAGGGATGGCTCCACCCTCAGTGAACCGGTCCTCCATCAATCATCAATCCAGAAAACATGCTAAAGGCATGTTCCTCACAGCACAGTGTGGTGGGAACATTTTCTCAATTGATGTTCCCTCTTCTAAAAGGTGTGACAAATTGACATTTAAAAGAAGCCAGTACAGGCATTAACATATTATCTAATATTAACATGGTTCAAATAATGAATCTACTACCTGAGTGACTTGAAAAAGACATAGTGTATAAGAATATAAAGATGTTTGCTTGCTATTTAATGCTCCAAGTTTAATGGACCAGAGGGGTGGGGGGAAGAAGAGAGAGAGAGAGAGAGAGAGAGAGAGAGAGAGAGAGAGAGAGAGAGAGAGAGAGAGAATATGAATATGTGTCAAATAGTGTTACCAAGATTTTTAAACAGCATAATTTGATGTAAAAATTAATTATTGCTCATTTGAAATTGCTTTATATTCCCACTTATTAATCAGTAACATCAGAATTCATCTAATTGAAGGTTCTATAAAAAACTTATTCACAAATAGGAGTATATTTATTTTCTAATTTACAATCTGCCAAGAACCTTCTACTGTTATACATCTGTACAGAATTTTAAGTCCTAAGCCATCCAGCCTCTGGGTCAGAGATCTAGAGTAGAACCAGAAACAATTGATCCCCCCTCATACACACACACACACACACACACACACACACACACACACACAAAGTCAATGAAATAATTCCTAATGATAATCTGTTCTGCTCATAGATAGGTACCAGCCCATTTGTCATCCAGGAGTTCTCAGGCAGCTGATGGGAGCAAATGCAGAAACCCACAGCCAAGCATTAGGTAGAGCTTGGGGAAGAGAGGAAGGAAGGATGTAGGAGCAGAAGGCTGGGGATACCAGGAGAACAAGGCTCACAGAATCAACTAAGCAGAGACTAAGCAGCAATCACAGAGGCTGGGTCTGGGCTAGGTCCTAGGTCCTCTGCACACATGCTGTGGTTATTTAGCTTGAGGTTTTATGGGACTGGTGACAGTGGTAGTAGGGCTGTCTTTGACTCTTTTGCCTTATCATGGGGTCTCTTACCCTCTTACTGGGTTGCCTCATCCAGCTCTGATGTGAGGGTTAGTGGCTAGTTTTACTGTATCTTATTTGCCATTTTCTATTGATATCATTGGGAGGCCCACCCTTTCCTGAAGGGAAATGGAGGCGCAGTGCTTTTGGAAGAGAGAATAGGTGTGATAGTGTGTATGTGTGTGTGTGGGGGGGGGCTGATAGGAGTGAAGTGCTAGGAGGCTGCTGTCCAGATGATTGTATGAGAGAAGAAAATAGAAAAAAAAGAATTATAAATTCTATTAAGTCATACATTTTATAACTGTATGCAAGTTTAATACTTAATACTGTTCCATTTTCTGTTTCTTAGTTTTCTGTTTTATTACTTAATGAAATACTGCAGAAGAGGCTGGTTTATAAGCAACTCAGCTGTTTAAGACTACAATGACTTCACTTTTTTATTTCATATTGAAATATGAAATAAATTCATTTTTATTTCAACTTGAAATAGCAGGTTTTATAAGCAAAAGATTTACCCTAATATAAAGTTGCATACACACAAAGTATGTGCTATATGAAGGTGAAAAATAGTTAGAAAAGCACCATGTTTCATTTACAGTAAGCCTAGGAATCAGAAAAGAGCAATCAATAGGTATTTATACAGACGCCATGGAAAATCTCCCATATTCAAGTTGGTATGCAAACTAGTGTGGTCAGTATACTGATCTTGTTTACGTGACCACCCTGTTGAACTTTTATGGGTGTAGCTTCCCCATTAAGCCTCAAAATTCCAATTTATCAACTTTGTGAGAAGTATTTGTATTGTTCTTACTTAACAGACAATGAAATGAAGGCCCAAAAGGAACTGGTAATGCAGGGTGATGATGCAGTTCAGCCCACCAGCAAGGCGTGCACGAGGCAGCACACTACACGCATCACTGACCCGTCACACGGCATGCTTGCCTTGCACGTGCAGAGGGAGCTGTGCTTCTCCCAGCCATCATTTGTCAACAGATCTTTTAAAATCTATTCCCCTATAAGGTAATCGAAATAATACAACTATTTATCCGACCCATTTTGCTTTCTCTATTCAATAAAGCTCATACCCTAAAATGTTGATATGTATGTCTTATTTTGGGGACCATGGATACTTTATTAAAATACATTCTTTGATTCAGAAAAATAAAAGAGGTTTCTCAGATTAACAAACTCCTTAGTGTATACTCTTTTTTCTAACTCCTAAAATGCAGGAATGGTGGTTTACATCTATGATTCCACATACTCAAAATGCATAGATGCAGAGTCACCAAGAGTCCAAGGCCAGCTGAACTACAAAGTGAGATTCAGATCAGTCTGGGCTAAAGTGTGAGTGACTCTTCTATTGTGACTTTCCTTACCTTGATAAGAATTCATTGCTTTAAAATATGAACATGATTTTTAGAAATGGGAATCCAAAAGTGGAATTCTATTATCTACAAGCCCAGTTAATGAAGACAAGAGATACTCTTTCCCTAGTGCAGAATTGTGTTTGTTGTTAAATATATGAAAAATGCAGAAAGGTGTATTGAATAGTTCACTAAAACACAAGAAACTGATATCATTTTAGATTCAGTGATAATCCCAAACTGCTTAGGTTAAAGCAAAAATACAGCAAAAACATCTAGTATTGCAAGTTTTCTAAGAAATAAAAGAAAGGAAGAAGGGAGGAAAGAGGGAGGGAGGAAGGGAAAAAAAACTACCAGAAAAACTTCAGAAATCTTAAATTTATATATTTTCATAGGAAGATATTAATACTGTTATTAATTACTTGTAGCTCAAATAACAAAATAATTGTAACCACAAGTGTGGGCATGTATGAATGTGTGCATGCATGGGTTCAGAGAGCAGCAATTAGCAGGCCAGTCTCTCCTCCCGCTATATTAGTCCAGGGTTTAACTCAGGTCATTAGGTCATTAGGCTTGGTGGCAACACATTTACCCACTGAGCCATCTGGCTGGCCTCTCAAAATTATATATATATGTATGTATATGTATATATATATATATACATATATATGTATATATACATATATACACATACATATATGTATATATTTTAATATTTAGTGTTCTTGGTGAAACATAAATTTTTACTCTTTGGTCACAAAGTAATTCCTCACTGTAGAAAAAAAAAAGACTAGCAAAGAACAGACACCTAAAACCTTAATATTTATAACCATTTCTACTATTTAAAATAAGGTTGTTAATATTTAAAATTATGAAGCAAAATTAGGACTAGATAAAATATTCATTTTGGAAAATATTGAAAAGGAATCTATTTTTCATTACAATTATTTTGTTTTCCTTAGTAGTTACATATTTTTCTTAATCATAAAATAAAGTCATTGCTTTTTAAAATTTTTTTAATTTCATGTGTATGGCTGTTCTGCCAGCATGTATTTCACTGAATTACATCCATGAAATGCTCATTGTCAGAAGATGACAATGGATTTCCTGAAACTAAAGTTTATAAATATTTATACTGCCACTCTGGTTTATGATGTCCTATGGATTTGAAATCAGGGCTCTATGCATGCTAGGCTCTACCAAATTAACTACATCCCTAGCTCTGAAACAGCTTTAGCAGAAAAGAAAAGCACTCACAGAAAAAACACAGACCTATACAGCCTTGGTCCAGCAGTGTGAGTCGCCGTGCCCAGGCACAGTGTTATTTGAATGTAGGTGATACTGTGCTTACAAGTCACACTGTCACATTCCCCACAGCTTGTTCTTTTTATCTGCTTATTACATAGATACATCTTTCTCAGATCTAATGATTAGAGAATGGGGAGGATCTGAGAAAAATCCTTTAAGCTTACAATGTCATTTATTTTAAAACATAATTTATGGTATCTGAAGACTAAATCAGCTTACTAATAATTGAAAAATATGTGACAAAGTAGTTCAAGTTCCATCTTAATAAATGACAGAATTCCTATTGCAAAGAAAAATAAGACAATCCCTATTTACAATTATAACCTTGTTGAAAAACGAATGTTTTAAACATTATTTAATACATGGAAATAAGAAGGCAATCTCTGACTCATATCTGAATGTCTTAACAACAGCTGTGGTATATCTTTAATCACAAATAACTATTCCTGTGAACTATGTCTTCAGATGTTGTGAACATTTATGTAATTAAAAAGATCAAGTCCAATCTAAAATCTGGTTTGAAACACCTGTGAGCAGGAAACGACGCTATCTGAGAAAAGCGAACTCTGAATAGATTAATTCTCTTTCAGCTAGAATTTTTTTAGTTTAGACTTTTATGTTAATAACTACGGTAGCAAAAATTTAGTCAAACAACAGCTTAAGCATTCCAAATACTCGATATGAAGAAGCTATGCTGAGAACAGTCCATAGGGTCCATTCAGTCCTAATATTTTGTAACTGAAGGAACCGGTATCTGATTTTGTAAATGAGAAAACTAAGGTCTTGAAACTTTCAATATCTATCCAAGACCATAGGGCTGCGTATATATATGTATGTGTGTGTGTGTGTGTGTGTGTGTGTGTGTGTGTGTGTGTGTGTGTGTGTATATATATATATATATTTTGTTTTTGTTTTTGTTTTTCGAGACAGGGTTTCTCTGTGTAGCCCTGGCTGTCCTGGAACTCACTCTGTAGACCAGGCTGACCTCGAACTCAGAAATCTGCCTGCCTCTGCCACCCAAGTGCTGAGATTAAAGGCGTGTGCCACCACTGCCCGGCAAGGACTGCTTATATTAATGGGGACACATTAGTGGGGTCCAAAGCCCTTCATTACTTTATAGCTACAGAGCCAAGCATCCATGGATAATAGAATACAGCACAATTTCTGACTCTCACTAACAACCAAACCAGTAAAGTACTACAAAATACAACACCATGATAGGAAACATGTCCTACCCATTCTTAAAAATTAGAAGAACAGTCTCCAATTACCATCTTATTCTGTAAACACATATCAAAATATACGAAAAGGAAATAAATTGTCCAGAGTCCAGAATGTTCTTCACTCGGTGTCTTTCACACTATGATAAACGTTTTCTTTTTTGTTTTTGTTTTTGTTTTTTTAATGTAACACTTTGGGAATTTCCTACAAGATATTTTAATTATATTCCTACTCCCATTCCAACCCCAACCCTTCCCGACCCTTATGTCCATATGTAAATGTAGCTCTCACAGCTCATCAGAAAGTTTCTTTCTGCTACAGATGGACATTATATCGAGACACAACTAGCCAACACAATTGCCTGTGGGGGTGCTTCCAACAGATCCACTTACAACACAATCCAAACAAGGGAGACTCGGGGACAGCTCAGACGAGGAAGCAAAAATATTTTAGGCGCCAGTGGACCAGGATGTCTGCTACAAGGCTGTATCTTCTTTATTAAAGGTTAAAAAGTCTTTATTTTTCACTCTTCCCCTTCAAAGGGTTTCTCTCTTTTAAAAGGAAAGAAAAGTTCAAAGAGCTTTGAAAAGCTATTCAAGGAAAATCTACCATAAATGATCAAAAATTTAAGGAAATAGCAGAGGTTCAATTTGATTACAAAATATGCTGGTAAGGTTGGGCTTAATAGGCTGAAGTTTTAATAAAAGAAGTATACAAGATCAAAGAAAATGATACTCCATGGGAAAAAAACTGAGGCAAAGACAGCATTGAAAACATAATGCCCAGAAAATTTCTAAAGAAACAGCACAGTGAGAGACGCACAGGCCTGGAGGCTGTCTGAGCTGCAGTGCAGACTCACTCAGCTAAGGCCAGTGGAGACAACTGTGGGGCACACTGGCACCAGACACAGGCAAGCCACCAGAGAAGTGTGCGCAAGACGTGGTTGAGTGATCCCGAGTGAATCACTTTTCCTCAGCTCTAGACTGGAAACCATGGCTGCAATGTGAGCAAGGGCTATGGAGAGGATTAACTGTTGTACGACACATAAAACTTACTGTTAAACCCGGCAGAAAACTGTTTAACATTATGAGGAAAATTCAGGAGAGGGAATAACTCCAGAATCCCTGTCCAGACTTTAAACTCTCATGAACATTTATCTTTATTATGTAGTATGTGTAGGTCTGTTTGGAGGTGTGTGCAGATGAGTGTGGGTGCCTGCAGAGGCCTGAAGAGGATATCAGCTCTTCCAGAGATGCAGTTGCAGATGTAACTGCCCCATGGGGTGCTGAGGATGGAACTCAATTCTCTATAAGAATGCTAGGTGTTCTCAATCACTGAGCCTCAAGTTAGGTTAAATTAAACACAACAAAAATGCGTCCTGAATAATATGAATAATATTGAAGAATTTATTTATCATATTTGAAGAAATAGAAATACTGTTTAAAATGGTACACCTCAATTCATCTATGATATCACTGGAAAACAGGAAACAAGACTACACAACCCTCATCTATGAAGTACAGAACAATTTGATTCTGATTTCCCAAGTAACTCTTATTCCTGGTGTTTCAGTAAGCTAATACAAAATCTGGTTTTGATATATAGAATACTATTTTATTATTTATTTTAAACCTTTCTTACATATTTAAAAAATATACAGGGGTTCAGAACAACCTTAATAAAATGACATTTCTTTAACAGATTTCTGAGTCAAAACACCAGTGTGCAGACATGGTTGGCTTCTGTGTCAGAGTCATAGGCACGCTTCATTAAATACTTCACAAAACACAAAAATCTGAAGTGCTAGGAAGAAAAGTCCTCAGCAATATGGTAGAAAGTTTCAACTTCTTGCAGTCAAGAATTGAGGGTAAGAACATAGGCCACTCTGCTCAGACCCACTTCACTATGGCTGAACCGAACCCCCAACTGATCAGTGCCCTCAGGAGCACGCTAAAAATAACTTCATCTCTGCATTTGAAGACAGACCATTATAAAACAAACTACTGACATATCTAAACTGCTTTTTATAAGTATACTACATTCCCAGCAACTCTAAGAATGCAGCTTCATCTAATATAAATATCTGAATAACAATGACACAAAAGTATTTTCACTTTAAAGTTAGTCCATATATATATATATATGTTTTCCAATGTTGACACCTTAAATAACATTGATATATGAATTGTGCTAAGAAAACATTAGGCACAGATCATGTAATATAACATACTTTTTTGTAAAAAATAGAGAATATGCAAATACATACAACACAAATGAATAGTGGACATGACAGTGAACTGCAGCAGACCTAGACTATCATTGCAGTGTCAGGCTCTGTCTAAAGGGCATCCTGGGTAACACAAAGAATAATAATAATACATCATTACTGGTGAGTGATCTGCATCTGTATTATTGTGGGCTTTATAGAGAAAAATTTTTTTAAAAACTTCACTATAGCCAAAAGGACTTTACTTTAGGCACAAGAACTAACTTCAAAGAAAGCTGGTAAAAATGTTTTTAAAATCCACTGAAGTATTGAATAAAACCTCCTAGCTGCTAGATTGCTTTGATTGAAAAATAACTTGTTTATCATTTTGACTACCTTATATAGAGGATTCTTTCATCAGCTTAGACACTTCTAGAATGTGTTCCACAGGATCGGAGAAGTACTGAAAAAGCAATAGCAGGTGCTGAGAAAGGGGAGAGGAAACCAAATGGCCTCTAGACAGAAGAGAAAGGTACTGCTCCTCTCTGTCTATAGTGGGAGTCTGCGCCATGGAGATGATGACAAGAACATAGGCACAGGGGGCGTATGACAAGTAACAAAACGTCACACTGTCCATCCTCTCTACAGGCAACACAACTTACGCAGCTGACATGTCTCAACACTCTGATGGCAAGGCGACACTTGGGCACATAAATGAATTAGCACTTCTCATAAAGGGAAGTTAACAAACAGTAACTCCCAAAAGTATAAGGAGTAAGAACACAAATTAAGACTAAATAAAAGACAGACACACAGGCAGACAGGACACAGAAAGAGAAATACCAAGGGGTTTGCTCCTATTTTGTAGAATTAAAATTCCTCTTCTATCATCAGTGATGAGAATCAAAGACTGAACATATATTCACAAGCTGTAATTCTCTTATGACATTATTCTTCAAACATCCTTTCCCATTTTTTTTTTTGACTTGCACAAAAGGAAATAAAATAGATCTTTAATCTCATTCTTCACTTCATGGTCAAGTATTCACATAAATATTTCTCTAGGGCAAATTTCCAAATGAATCAAGAATACAATCCAAAACCACTGTCACATTACATTTGATTTACTATGTAATTCTCTTCAAATGGAGCAGGAATTTGCCCGTCTCCTTGGTTTGGGATCTCGTGCTTCCTGATCCTTCACACACACACAAGATGTGCACATTGTTTCAGAAAGCCTTCGGAGGCCAAGGCGAAAAACACTGTTGGAGAGGCTGTATATTACACAGTTACAAAAACTATTGCTTATAGCAAGCCAGGTAGTTAAGAAGGATAGTGTTGGATTGTCCAAGACACGAGAACTTTCTAGAAGAAAGTAAATAATATATGGAAGCCATAGCATGTAAAACACGCTAGTTATCCTAAATAAAACCATGGCGTAGCGACGATCAGGGCTGTGTCCTGCTTCCCTAGAGGGATCGACCTCATGGCTAGGGAATCGGGCCCTCCGGTCATTTATCTCTTTGGTGTGTTGCCGGCAAATTTTGAAAATGTGAAAGTAAGTGAAGCAGACAACCAAGGCAGCAGGAGCATAAAGTAAACAAACAATAAAGCAAGTAAAATAGGCACTGGTAAGCCAAGATGTGGCACACCATTCAAAAATGTCACCATGGTAACCAGGTTTGCCCCAGCCAAAAAATGAAGGCAAGAAAATTAGGCAGGAGTAAATCCAAATCATAATAATGCAAATTCTCAGGCGACAAGGAGTGACCAGTTGATTGTAGGAAAGAGGCTTGGTTATTGCAAGATATCGATCCACACTGATGCAAGCAAGACATGCCATAGAAACACTTTTTAGAACTGAAATAATATATCCAAACACCTGGCAAGTCAATGACTCATGGACACCTGTAGAGTAATGAAGAAGGGACAGAGTGGGAACCAAGCAGGTAACTCCAACGAGGAGGTCAGCATATGCCATCGTCTGTATGAAGTAGCTGGTAGTATAATGGTGTAACAGCGGAGCACAGTGAAAGACAAAGATGACTGTTAAATTCCCAGAGATGATCAGAAATGTCAGCAAGACAATGACAACTGTCTCAAAGATGCAGACATCCTCCACACTGTAGTGACCAAATCCAAGAGGGCAGGAGTGGTGCTCTGACACATTCACAATGCTACTGCTCATGTTCAGGACCCTCCATTCAGTCCACCTGGATTCATTCATGGCTTGAAATTAAGGGAATTTGCAGCTTTGGCTCCAACAAGCAGGTGTCCCGGCCAGCATCTGTCAAACTCTGCAAACCAAAGTCTCAGAACCTGCTTCAGGAGAAAGTGCCAGTGCCTGCATTACAGCTGAGCATCCCACAGTGTGCTCAGGTCTCTTCATCAGCCTTAGTTCACCAGTGACACATCTCAGCTTTGGGGATAAGGGAGGAGGGTGAGCTAGAAAGGTGAAAAGAGGTCTCTGGTTAGCTCCCTCCCGTGCTTACAAGCAACTTTTGCAGATACAGGCACTTCTACAGAAAATAGACTTATTAGCTAGTACTATGAAAAATTAAATTTGTAAAAAAAAATCAGGGGAAGAAATGTTTCTCTTAAGAGAGAGTTTCTTAAAAATCAATCAGAATGATAAATGAAAGGAACAATACTAAATTGTCTGAGGTCTCCTGCTTCTACTGTGATGAGCTATGAAAACCACTCATATTTTCAAACTTAAATAATTAAGATCCTAGTTTTAGAGGGAAAGCCAAGAAAAAGTTCATATGACAGAGAGTCCTTGGCCTCGAAGGTCACATCTGATGCTGATGGGAAAACTTTAGGAGCCATTTCTCTGACATTTTTTAAAAGGTAAGAACAGCAATTGTCAAGTCTAACTCCAAAAGATTCATTTGTCCACACACAATGAGGTACACTGGCAGTAAAAGTCAGGCTCCGGATTTCCATATAATGCTTATGAGAATAAAAGGTAATTTTCAGTGGGGAATATATTACACAATGAAATAGTGTTATAACACCTAAAACTAAAAAATAGGGGAAACTTCTGAAGTCCTGATTCTGTATTCATTCTTTAAACATTTATATGAAAACAAATTTATACCACCCCAGTTGCTGGTGCTGCTAACAGCACTGTAATTTATATATCTCTTCTATTTCAAAATAAAATCTTTGGTATTAATTTCAGCATCTATAACTGAAAATAACTTTTATTATTTAATATATTTCCTTATAAAAAGCATAATAAAGTATATAGCTTGAAGCAATTCCTCACATTTGCAACAATACCCAAATCTCATAAATATAGATGAAATTTAGACCGTAATGGAAACCTCCCTGTACACTGAGCACATTTCACTAGAGATGCCGCTACTCAAGTCTTTCTAGCAGGCTTCAAATTCCAATTTGTTAGACCTTTCTTATTTCCATTAGATGACTAACACATTCAATCATTATTTCAACTAAATATGTGAAAGTGGAAAATTACATTGTTTATTATATTTGCAGTTATTAACAGCCATATGTTAAGAAAATACCTTTTCTGTTTCTATATTATATTTTAAGCAAAAGCACAATTAAAGCAGGGCCATCAGGTAGTTTGGGAAATAGTCTTGTTTTAAAATACCTCAAAACATCAAGATGGATTTAAATCCTGGACTTTGGCATACTGCAATTGAGGCAGGGCAGAATCCATCCGAAAGGCTTCCAAGGTCATTCTGGCACCGTGTTAACATTTGCCAAAGTCTTTTTCCCAAGTAAAAGCAATTCAGGGAGTCTCTTGTCACTCTTTGTTGTCACAGCTTTTGAAGAACTGGCATGCACTAGAAATGCAAACCTTTCCTTCAGGAACAATGTAGCAGCTTAATAGAAAGCATTCTTCTCAAAGTTATTTTCTCGTGCAGCAACACATCATTCAGGCAAGTCCTTTATGTCAGCCACGGGATATTCCTCCTTGGACATGCTGAGTCTCACTTAACAGAAAATAGTTCTCTTGCTACAGGAATAAGGTGATGCTTCTCATGTGCATCCACTCTGATCAGCTGCAGGACTGGGCTGCTTGATTCACAAGTCCAATTTACTGTGATGCAGCTATCGGGAAGCTGCCGGCAGATTCTTACAGTTCCTCAGTCTTGCAGCCTCCACCTGAGCCAGTGTCTGCTCCCCCTCCTCCTCCTCCTCCTCCTGAGCTGATGGAGAACAACTCACCATCAGAAAGGTGACTGGGTCCTCCTGCCCCAATCTACAGCTCAGCCAATGGCTACTGCAGCTGAAACTGTCACTAGGTAACAGTTGCCAGGCACATGCAGGCTTATAGACTTACTCTGCGATTGCTCTCGGATCAAGATTGACAAAAGAAGACAATGAAACTGACCAATCCTCAGAATATATAAATGGTATTTCAGGACTTGTGGAGGCATTCCCCTTAAAGTATTTGCAGAAATTATTTCTTATGAATAGTACTAGGGAAACAAAATTGGCATATCCCTTTAAACCTTGTAGAGAAACTATCACAAGGTACTATGACACTAAAAGTCAGCAGTAATGTAATACTCTTTGGTACAAAAAACATGAATTATTAAAAATCATTAAAGCATCCCATGAACTAAATGTTATAATTACTGGGTTTTTTTTTCACTACAAAACAAAGAGTCAAATTTTTATTAGAAATTAAAAGTCAGCTAACCGTCTCTTTAGTACCTGCCACACCCACATGAATGTGCTGAGCTTAGCACACTGACCTGAGCAACACAACACCAGGACTGGACCATGACAGTGAAACCTATCTGAAGAAGTACCTGGGTCAAATATGATCTCAGAAGACAGGGAGCATCAGGATAAACAGAAACAGATACTGTATGTGTGTCTTACTACACTAAACATGTTAGAGCTAAAGAAATCTATCCCACAGTACTTGAATTACATATATTTAAGTTAGTAGAAGCAAAATAAATATTTGCTCAAGTATTTCATGTATATTAAAACATTTTGATTTAGGTTTACATACTACATGAAATTATTCATTTATTTTAAACCTATTTCTCATAGTTCAATACATTGAAAAAAACCTACCAAACAAATTTTACAATTGTTATAGTATTAAAACAAATCAGGAAAATAAAAATACAAACAGAAGGCAACACTTGTTAAAAACATGTCCTATATTCCAAAAAATTTGCTATGGGCTTTTATACTTTGTTTTTTATAAAATTCTTAAATCTCATGCCTGAGATGGCTCAGCAGGTAAAAGACACTTGTCACCAAGCACTGAGACAACACACGTTTGATCCCCACCCATGACATTGTGGAAGGACAGAACAGACTCCCACAGGTTTTCCACTGACATCCACATGTGCACCCCAGCACAAGCATGCCCATGGAAGCTCTGGGGCACCCTCTCTCTCCTTCCTTCCTCCCCTCCTTCCCTCCCTCCTTCCTTCCCTCCCTCCCTCCTTTCCTCCCTTTTCTTACCCCTCTCTTTCTTCCCTCCCTTGCCCTTCTCTCTCTTCCCCAATTTAATAAATTAATACATATAATACATTTTAAAAGAGTAAATCTTTATGCAACAAGTACAGTAACGGTTCCACAAATGGACAAAGAAGGAACTTGAGAAGAAAGCATGGCTTGACTCTAAGGACAGAGTTAAGACACAGAGACTAGAAATGGTTAAACTTGTCATTTCTAACACTTTATCACTAAATCACATCCTCTTCTTTCTACTAATGGCTACCATTCAGAAAATATGTTAGAAAGATCTCTTCAGGTTTTATAAAAATGGTTTATAAAGCATATAAAGCCTATTCTGTCCCCCATGTTAAATTGTCTTTCTGAAAGACTGTGTTATTTTTAAACTCTTCATGGGTGGAATAAAATACAGAATGATAGTACACATCTCAACAGAAATATTTATAAGACAAGTTAGAATAGTAAATCTTATGATGAATATGTTTAGTTTTGAAAAGTAAATATTTGTGTGTAATGCAAAAGTTACAAAGTATTATTTTACAGGGAAACATTCAACTTAAACAGATAAAATCATTTAAATCAAGTAAGATAAGAATATTATTCAATATTACAATAAACAATCAAAAGAAAATTATATTTGCTAAATATTCATGACTGTAGACATGTCATCCATTCTATACTAAGAAAAGTAAACTGTTAAGCTTTACCAGAAAAATGTTTTTAGAAATCAAGTGCTAGGGGCTGGAGAGATGCTTTAGTAGCTTAGGCTCGTGCAGAGGACCCAACTTCTGCTCCTAGCACCAACATAGCAGTTCACAACCACCATAAACTCAAACTCCAGTTCTGGGAGATCTGATACTCTTTTTCAACCTGGCCAGGCTTGTGCACACACACAGCACACACTGCATACACTAAACCACATATAAACATACATAAAATTAAATAAGTGAATCTAAAAGCTTTTAAAAATTAAGTGCTATTAATCATTGCTACTCAAGTTACCAAAACTTAAATCATTTAAAAATATACATATTTTAAAAGTTATTCATTATTTCTAAAATTAAGAGAATTTTAAGGAAATGCACACATACAATAACCTAACTCATGTAGAAGAACTCAAGCACTAAATTGCTTTATTTTCACATATTTCAAATATACTACTGGAGAGAATTTTAATCTAAAAGCATTTTAAACAACCCATGGTTGCATAGGTTTCTAGGATATAAGGTCTCACTGGGAAACAGAATTTAAAACACCATCCTTCCTTCCACTACCAAAAACAATAAAAATAAAAAAATAAAAAACAAAAACAAAAGAGAGGTGTCAGAAGTTCCAATAAGGCAAGGTTTCCTTTATATTAAGTGAATCTTCTGGCCCCTGCCTTGCTTTATCAGTTTTTCTGGTAGTTATAGGAAATAATTGACAATGTGGAGCTTCAATAACAAAGGATCAGTAACATATACTTTCATACCTCATCAGATACAGCATGCTTTCTTTTGAGTTTGAGAATGACTCATCTTAGGGTCTGGGTGTCACTGCCATCCTTTTTTTAAATCATCATTAGCAAGTATTTCCCTCTCCTTGCAATTGATGGGTGCTAACTGGAAAAACTCTCAGAGATGTTTGGGTCTGACTTTATAATCACTTCCTAAAAGCACAAGCTATAATTTATTAGAAGAAATACCAGAAGCAAGACTTAAAAAAAATTAGTCTATATTATAAATTATATTATATTATATATTATATAATATTATATATTATTATTTCATTATTTAAGCACCCAGACAATGTCCTAGACAGCAAAATAAGTGCCATAGTTGGCACTTTCATATTTCAATACTGGGTCCATAATTGTGGAACTGTCTAGGAATGAATAGGAGGTCTGACCTTTTTGAAAGAGGTATGTCACTGGGGCCAGACTTTGATGCTTCTAAAGCCCACCCCACTCCCAGAGAGCTAACTTGTCCTGTACTTGTAGATCAAGATATAAGCTCTCAGCTACTAATCCATTACCATGTCTGCCTACCTGCTACCATGCTCCCTGTCATAATAGTCATGGACTGAACCTCTGAAACTAAAGTCCTCCCAAAACCCTTTCTACTGTAAGTTTTCTTGGTCATAGTGTCTTTTTTTTTTTTTTTTTTTTTTTGCTTTTTCAAGACAGGGTTTCTGTTGATCAGGCTGGCCTCAAACTCAGAAATCCGCCTGCCTCTGCCTCCCAAGTGCTGGGATTAAAGGCGTGTGCCACCACGCCCGGCTGGTCATAGTGTCTTATCACAGCAAGAGAAAGGTAACAGTAAGGGCAGGGCTCTTAATGCCAAGTAGGATAAATAACAGATGGTAACACAAAAGAACCACATGAACAGTATTAACATGGCAAATCTCTATTTATTCTGTATTTCATAAAAGGTCCTATAAAATCTTGTCTCCATTTAACTGTCTAGTCTCGTTTTCCTTCTAGGTTATTTAGGTTAGACAAACTCTTCACACCTCACCACTGTAAGCCCAGGCTCACTGTGCTGCCTGGTGCCCCAGAGTACTTACAATGGCTGCTCAATGTGCTACCATCTTCCTCTCACTCAAGTCAACGGCAATCTTTCGAGAACCTTTTTCCACTGGGAATGCAGCGTTCCCACAGAGCACCACGCCAGAGGCCATGTTCACCATCATTTGTGATGATTTGTTTCATTCACTTGTCTTCTTGAGCAAGTTGGAGCCTCAGTGGGGGACCAATACTTGCTTTGTTCACTACTATATCTAAAGTGCCGATTAATACCACTGGGCATAGAATAGAAGTTTAACAAACACATTTTATCATAATCTCTATATATATAATAAATAGGGAAACAACTAGTATAATCTACAAGGACCAAAAAATAGTTTCTATAAGGTTAAAATAAACAAAAGCACTGAGAACCCCTTGTATAACAAAGACATTCGAGAAGAAATCAGAAAATATGACCAAATTACAATGAAAAAAAGTTGATCTCTTCATATATTTGAATATTAGACAAATATTCGTAATTTACAACTTTCCCTAAATCCAATTCTATATCAATAGATAAATGCTTTAAAAACTTGAGTTTTAGCAAACAATAACGGTTGATTACTTATTTTAAGAATGCCGACTGCTACTAAATGCAGTTTCAATTACCTTGTAATGTACTATTCAGGATAATGCTGAGGAAACTTGAGTTAAGTGCTAGAAAGCAAATGCTCTGACATGATGCGTATAATATTCTACTGATTAATGAGCTCTAAACAGCACAGCAAAAGTTTATTTTCTTACCGTTGCTTTATTGTGAATCAAAAATTAAGTATTTAATTAAGTAGAAATAACAAAATCTTACTTATAGACACCACAGAGAGCACCTTCTTGACCTAATAAAGACATATACTTGTAGAGTATTTCACAATGAAATATTGTGAAGATTGACTCATCCTTCAGAATGGGACTAGACAGATGAGGATCCATATTACACCATGCACCATGTGCTGCAAGTCTCAGTCAATATAATAAATGAGAAAATGAAAAGTCATTCACGAAAGGCATAACTGTATTATGTGATTAATATTAAAATAACTACTCTATACCCACTAAAACATAAGGAAATGGCAATACTTTGTAAAAAATATGAGGTATTTCACTGTTCTATATATGAAATAAACATGAAATTAAAATAAACCATTTACATTAGGCTCATACAGCAGAATACAAGGATTTAGTTAAAATAAGAATAATGTCTCTACTGTAAGGATTATAGAGTGTCACCAAGACAAAGTTAAAGGTTTAAGGAAATGTAGGGATATACCATTGATATGTTTTTGAAGACATGTTATCACATGAAAAAAAAAAAAAAACTCAACACTTTCTGGAGGGGACCAACGAGGAGCACAAGGGGCATAAGATCAGTGGAGCAGCTGGAACAGAAATCTTCCCACTGCTGCCATTTGCATCAAGGGAGCCGGGAAACTCCACAGCCTTCTATGCATAGCCCGCCAGGAGGGAGTGATCTCCCAGCAGTGTGCTTTTACTTCTGAGTACAGAGGTGAAATCTCCACCTTCTCTCTGGAGGGGACTACCTAGGAGCACACAGGGCATTAGTTCAGTTTTGGGCTCAGAGGAATAAAGACACAGGCTTACAGGGCCACAGGAGGAACAAACTCCAGCCAGAGACAAGAATACCAACTAGCACCAGAGATAACCAGATGGCGAAAGGCAAGCACAAGAACCCTACCAACAGAAGCCAAGGCCACATGGCAACATCAGAACTCAGTTCTCCCACCAAAACAAGTCCTGGATCACCGAACACACCAGAAAAGCAAGTGTTGGATTTAAAATGGTATCTCATGATAATGATAGAGGGCTTCAAGACAGACTTAAATAACTCCCATAAAGAAATACAGGAGAACTTTGGTCAACAGGTAAAAGCCCTTAAAGAGGAAACACAAAAATCCCTTAAAGAAATATGGGTCAACAGGTAGAAGCCCTTAAAGAAGAAACACAAAAAGCCCTTAAAGAATTACAGGAAAACACAAACAATCATGTGACAGAACTGAAAAAAAATCATACAGGATCTAAAAGTGGAAGGAGAAACAATAAAGAAATCACAAAGTGAGACATCCCTGGAGATAGAAAACCTTGGAATGAATTCAGAAGTCATAGATGCAAGCATCAACAACAGAATACAAGAGATAGAAGAAAGAACCTCAGGTGCTGAAGATACCATAGAAAACATTGAATCAACAGTCAAAGAAAATGCAAAATACATAAAGCTGGTAACTCAAAACATCCAGGAACTCCAGGACACAATGAGAAGACCAAACCTAAGGATTATAAGATGTAAATCCTCCTCAGAGCGAGGATTTACATCTTAAAGGCCCAGTAAATATCTTCAACAAAATTGTACAAGAAAACTTCCCTAACCTAGAGAAAGAGATGCCCATGAACATACAAGAAGCCTTCAGAACTCCAAACAGACTGGACCAGAACAGAAACTCCTCCCTGCAAATAATAATCAAAACACCAAATTTACTAAACAAAGAAAGAATATTAAAAGCAGTAAGGGAAAAACGGCAAGTAACATATAAAGGCAGACCTATCAGAATCACACCAGACTTCTCACCAGAGATGATGAAAGCTAGAAAGAAGATCCTGGGCAGACCTCATACAGACCCTAAGAGAACACAAATGCCAGCCCAGGCTACTATACCCAGCAAAACTCTCAGTCATCATAGATGGAGAAACCAAGATATTCCATGATAAGAGCAAATTTATACAATATCTGTCCACAAATCCAGCCCTACAAATGATAATTGATGGAAAATGCCAACACAAGGAGGGAAACTACACCCTAGAAAAAGTAATAAAATAATCTTCTTCCAACAAACCCAAAAGAAGATACCCACACAAACATAAAAATAACATCAAAAATAACAGGAAGCAATAATCACTATTCCCTAATATCTCTTAACAATGGACTCAACTCCCCAATAAAAAGACATAGACAAATGAAATATTGCTCATGTAAATCTTCAATTTTATCAGAAAATGTTTGTAATTGCCCTTATAATTAATTTAGTAATTTCTTTTATTTCTACCATTTCATCTGCATTATTTTTCATGATAATCTTCAATTTTAATTTGTCTTTCTATATACTTCCTCTATTTTATCAGAAATGTTTCCAATGTAAATCTTTGATTTTATAACAAATGTTTCTAATTCTACCTTCAGTTAATTTAGAAAGTTTTTATATCTACCATTTTTTATGTAAAATTTTCCACGAAATAGTCAATTTTAATGTGTTTGTCTATTAATTTCTTGAATTTTACCAGAAATATTTTCCATGTAAATCTTTAATTTTATCTGAAAATGTTTATAATTCTACCTTCAATAAACTTAGAATTATCTTTATTCCTATCATTTTATCTACATAATTTCCCTGATAATCTTTAATCTTAATGTTTTTCTATATATTTCTTCAATTTTATCAGAAATATTTTCCATGTAAATCTTCAAGTTTATCAGAAAATGTTTATAATTCCACTTTCAATCAACTTAGGAATACTTTTATGCCTACCATTATTATATCTACATAAAATTTTCTGTGATAATCTTCAATTCTAACATGTTTTTCTATATTTTTCTACAATTTTATCAGAAATATTTCCACGTAAATCTTTAATTCTATCATAAAATGTTTCTATTCCATATTTCAATTAATTTAGCAATGTTTTACATGTCTACCACTTTACTAATTTTCCATGAAAATTGTCAATTTTAACGTGTTTATCTGAAATATTTTCCATGTAAATCTTTAATTTTATCATAAAGTATTTTTACTTCCCTTTTCAAAAAAAAAAAAAAAACAGGTCTTACCAGTTTATCTATTGAATACTCATATTAAAATCTAGGCAGGTTTATATATAAAACCAACCAAGTGCAGATTATAAAAGCTATATGTAAACAAAGAATTTTAGATGACTGCTGTAAAACAATCTTCTCAAAGAAAATAAGAAACAAACTTGGAAGACTGATACAACCTAGTCTCAAGACGCACTGAAAGACCACGGCACTAGAGATGGTCTAGTAAGCTTAGACAACAGACCTGAGGGATAGCAAATGATGTAAAAGGTAAGGTCACAGTTACTGTCAACTGAATCTCAATAAGATCTCTAAAACAAGCCCGAGCTTAAGGAGATTGTTCTGTAAATAGCACGAGAAACATCTCAACATCCAATGGGAAATATCAACTATGGTCATGTCCTCATACAACACCTAAAAATTTACTTGTAGGAATGAAATATCTATACACAAATATGAATGAAATACAAACAGCTTCCAAAAGGAAATACACTAGGGGGATAATATATTCCTGGCACAGAAGCAAAGTTTAAATAAGTTAATAAAAATAATAATAGAAATTTTAGTTAAATAATACTCCAAAATTTTTATCAAAAGGCATCATTAACAAAATCAGCAAGCCAAAAGGATGACAGAAATTACAAGTACAACATACACATAACAAAGACATGTTTATGAAAATGTCTGCTACAGTAAGATACTGGCACTGTACATTAATAAAAATACAAATAATCAAAAAATGATAGCAATAGAGATTGAGTACAAGTGTGGTTCTCAGGGACTGGCAACAACTACAGGGAGATGGGAAGATATTAGTCAGTGAGTACCACGTGATAACTCCATAGAGGAACTGAGTAGGTTACTGAAATGTATTTTGGTACTTCATTTTTTTAATTAGAAAAAAGCACTTTTAAATCTATGCACCACCAAGAAAGGCCAACTTTTCAAAGACTGCCAGTTATGTCTGGGTGAGTGAAATGGCACCATTTTTAGTATGACTAAAACATTGGAAGTGCATTTCAAAAATAACCTAGGAGGACAATGCCACGCTCTCTTATATCTAAGAGTTTTCCTTATTTTACACACACACACACACACACACACACACACACACACAGGTTGGATCAGACTACAACATAATTAATTATACATGACTCAAAGTACCACATGGTACCATGAATATATACAAGATTTAGGGATGGGGAGTGAAAGGTCTTTAGTTCAAGCCATTAAAGGCAAAAATCAAACAATAAGTTTCCAATGTACTTACTGCAGTGGCTAAAATTATCAGACTGGCAGTAAAATTTTTTGGTAAGACTGCAAAACAACTGAAATTTTTATAGACTGGTGGTGGTGATATGAAATGGTCAGAACTTAGAAATTGTGACAAACATTTTAAAAATCCTCATGGTGTTAAATAAATCTACACTATGGCCCACCATGTCAATCCAAAAGACATGCAAATACACCCACAAAATAACTATAAGATATCAAGCCTTGCACAAAGAATGTTCCCAGTAGCATGGACAAAACTAGACAGTCTGAACTAGAAACAGCATACACATTCATCAACAGGTATATACTTGAAGAACCTGTGATATGTACTTACTGTGGCCTGCTGCTTAGAATAACAAGGGAATAAAAATAGCAAAAAATCATGGATGAACCTAAACACTAAGGGGGAAAATCATGCCTCAAACAGCACACTTTACACAAAGTTCTAAAACATTTTTTAGATGAATTTTTCTGAAGTATATCAAAGTGTAACTGTATGCTCACACATATGAACATGTGCATGCAAGTGTACGTATTCATGGGCATTCACACAAAGTCAATATTTGTGTAAGTAAAAGAACATTCAGGAAGGATAACAACATTCAGTATGTAAAATGTGTGCATCATGTGTATGTCATGGCAAAAATAATAGCATAATATACTTAAGCTTTGTGTAAATCACAGCCAAAATAGCCATGAATCTGGTTTCACATGCCCACAATGAATGCTCACTTAAATCATTTGGAATGTAAACAAAGAGTATAGAAAATTAAAAAAAAATTGCCTCACAGTGTGTGATCCTCACTGTTAACATCAATCAGAATACTGTCTTCTGACATAATCCTACCTTTGCAACTGTGGCATTTGAGTTAAAGAGCAGGGACAATAGGGGACATAGAGACAGAAGTGTTTAATTTTACAAGTGACTGGGTACTAAAATTAATACATATCTCCTATCATTTTGACTTTCTATGCATAACATAGAACAATATCTTCTACTTCCTATTTTAAGTTCCTATTTGCAATTTCCTAAAGGTATAATACCTGAAAACAAAACTTATGGTAACTTTTTCTCAAAGACTACTTAAAAGTACTCCTCTCTTGGTATCACAGCTTAGTCCTAGACTGCCAGTTATTTCTACATAAGTGAAATGGCGCAATTTTTAGTATGACTAAAGCATTGGAATTGCATTTCAAATAACATAGGACAAAAAGGCCAAGCTTTCATAAGTCTCATATCTAAGAGGTTTCCTTATTTGATGGAATATTTCATCTGAAAATTGGATTATTTAATACAATTTTTAAATGAAATCTTAACAAAATTAATATTAGCTCAGAGAAAAGAGATGAAATGATCATTTTCCTTCAAATTTTGTACAGTAAAATTATAGTGGGAAAGGTTAACCATAAAACATCTCTTGGGAAAAAAGTCTACAGAATTGTACAGACACAGATGTGTGAACATCACATTTTGAATAACAAGTTAACATTAAAGGAAAGAAATGTTCATTGAACCTCATTTTTAATTCAAAGGAAGTTTTCCATTATAAAAAAATTTGCTATTTTTTGAGATATCTTATTGTTATGGCAACTGATGTGCTAAAAATAATAAAGAAATATCAAAGTTGTTATAGCAACGGGAATTTTAAAGAGACATGAAGTGTAGACTAATCAAATCTTAACTTGGCTTGAAATGTAGCATCTGTGACTCAGGTTGCAAAAAGAAAACCTGAAATATTCAAGCTTTTTACAAATTGTTTCTGGGACTCAATTAAAAAACCAAAATCTCGAGATACAGCTTGAAGTATCATTGCTACATTACTTTAATCGGCAATCCTATACATGTATCCATAAGTGAGGATTTAGTAGTCCTACACACTACAAAATCCCATGAACAGCAGGAGATTATCATGGAGTCAAAGTCCAATAATTGAGCACAATTGTTTGTATGGAATCTGAGTTTTTTGGTCTTCTAATTTGTTCCTTACCCTGAGTCCTCAAAGTGCCATCATAGAATACACCAAAGGTTAAAAATACCTACTTATTATTGCAAAGCTGTGCCCAGATTCATCTAATTAGAGGTCTGCTAGATTAGAAAATTACTGAAGTTCTATCAAATACTAGACATTCATTGTTCAATGTTCTGGCATCCCATTTGCCTCACAGAGGGAACATTCATAAGAGTTTCATGAGCACTGGTGAGGCCTCTGAAGGACTTAAACTGGGAAATAACAGAAATTAATTTCTTTTCCTAGAGATGACCATACTGAGGAATAAAAACAGATTTATGTATTTCTGTTATAAAATCAAAAGACCTTAGTTTCATTTGTTCCTTCCTAATCAAATTACCAATATTTATTAACAAATGTAGCAACACATGTTATTACCACAGTGCATTTCCTCAGCACTCTGGAACCAATGCCAACTCTAGAAGCAGACTTCTACCAACATCACTCTGCATCCTTCTGCTCTGCTTAGACCCGGTAACACTTTTGGAGATTTGTTGCTTGGTTTGTTTTGGGGGCACCCTCCCCAAACCATTAATTTACCTTATAAGTTACTAAAGAACACTTGAGAAATACTCACAGGTTTGTTCCTCACATCTAGCCAGGGAAGGCTGCAGTACCTGCGGATTTTCTCTTGTTGCACATACCACAAATCTTCACAATTTTGTAAATTCATAATTCCTTTGAAAAGACAAATTCACTTCCCTCAATTACCTAACCCAGTAATTAATAGTGCTAGTCATGACCACTATTATTATAATTCTGAGCCTAATACAATTCTATTATATTTTTGTTTGTTTGTTGTTTTTTCTTTTTTTATTTTTTTGAGACAGGGTTTCTCTGTATACCCTGGCTGTCCTGGAACTCACTCTGTAGACCAGGCTGGCCTCGAACTCAGAAATCCACTCAGAAATCCACCTTCCTTTGCCTCCCGAGTGCTGGGATTAATGGCATGTGCCACCACTTCCTGACTTTCTATTATCTTCATAAAAGAACATAAATGATAAGTGGTCATTCAGGCAATGATTTCAAAACACTGCAGTACTTTCTTTTGCTATCTTAAAGTATGCTTCTATTTATTTTTTGAGAGTTTCATTCATGTATACAATGTATGTTGATCATATCCACTCTCCTCTTCCAACTCCTTATCCAACATATTCCTCTTCCAACTTCACATAGTCTTCTTTTTAATTAATCATTTTAGTGTATATGAATGTGTGTTTGTTAGCCAGCTAATTAGTTTATGTGCACCACATGTATTCAGGAGCCTGTAGAAGCCTGAAGAAGACACTGAATCCTCTGAAAGTAGACATTTACAATGGTTATGAGTTTTCAAATGGATTATAGGAAGCAAATCCAGGTCTTCTGGAAGAGTAATAAAATCTCTTACCCATTGAACAATTTCCAAGCAAACTTTTCTTTTATTACTTAATAACCCACCTAGCCAAAACAATTTTACTGTGAGAACTCAAATAAGTATGGGCCAACCATGCAGCATGGGGAGTTTATCAGTGGCCATACATACCTCAAAAAAAAAAAAAGTGATTCTTTTCCAGCAGCAACTACTAGCAGATCAACCAGGTGTGGGGCCACCTGAGGCCCTCTAAAGCAGTGCTGGATTTCGATTTTTGCAGATCCTTGAGCAAGTAACCTCCACTGCTTTGAATTCATGAATAACATGACCCATCATTTCCTGAAAACAGGATTCCAAACAATAATTCTTCAGCTACTCTTACAGCCTTTTTGCTCCCTCTTCTATAATATGTCTTAAGCCTTGAGGTGGTAGAGCATATGAATGTCCCCTTTACAGAGACAGTACACATTCTCAGTGCTGTGAGCAGTGGACTCTCTGTGTTAACTACTGTCCACCTTTGTACTGGTCCCTGCATACTTACACCATGCAACAAAATATTACCTTCCCTATCTTTTATAAAGAATTGAGAACACTCAAAATTACTACAAAGAATCTAATTTTGTTATAATTGTATTAAGTGCTTAAGTTATTTCACAAAATTAAAGTGAAATTCAATAATTAATTTGATGATAATTTTTAACTATATTCATTTATATTCATACAGTGATTGAGTGATTAATGTTGTAATCATTATTGGCCTTTCTATATATTCTATATGGAACAGAAGTAATCTTTATATTATCTTGAGATATTTATTTTTAGTATTTTCTACAATAATTTAAAAGTCTTACTAGAAGTATGTTCTGGTAATCTAGTTGCTCATTCATAACAAATTATTGTTATACAATGGTAGTGACAACATTTGTTAAATTATTATGTTTAGAAACAAATAGTTCTTATTTTGAAAACAGAACATAAAGAGATAAATAAATAAAGATGAGGTTATATTGTCCACAATCATACTATATACAAAGCCTTTTGGAGAGGATTTGAAAAATGTTTGGGGAAAATGGAGCCATCTGAAGACACATGGCCTCGTAAACATGCCAAGGCATACACAAACAAACTAAAGAAATTACCCATACAACAATTTAGTTTCTGGAAGCTATTCATAATATGAAATGAATATGGCAAATACATGTTTTAATTTTTATAATTTATATCTACTAGCTTCACTGTGGTCATCAGAGTTAAAGGTATGGAGTTTACATTTAATTAGTTTTGATGCATTTAGGCAATGCTGAAATAGTCAACAATGGTGAGATTATTATTCAAAGTTGGAAACACTATCACATATAATTAATACTAAGAAGATTATTTCTGATAATGATGATGAAGTTCTTCAATAGACAATACAAGTCAACACTAAACGTACCATGGAAGAGAAACTAAAGATACTAATCTAATGTTGATTCTACCATGCCCCACTAAGCTTCTAGACATATCCAATTACATCATTTAAAAAAGATAATTATAAAAAAAGTCATAGATTAAAAATCATAAGATGTTCCTTCAAACACACATTCTCATACTAACTCACTAAAGGTATTTTTTTTCCTGAAGGAAGTGGTGTTAAGAGATTAACATTAGGTCTCATTATATAAACTCAACTGGAATAAACTCTGCCAACCAGGCTGGCTTCCAACTTCTTGCAATCTTCCTGCTTCTGTCTCCTGAACTCTGGGATTATAATCACATAACACCATGCTTAGTTTAAAAGAATATCTTCACTGGTAACATCTTAATCTCTCCCTCAAATATCTTGGTCTTTTAATTGATGCCTTTGATGACAAGCACTAAGCCTAGCACATAATAGAGGATAGTAATATCTGATTAAAAAGTTAACAGGATTTGTGTTCCTTTCTGGTTAATAATCAGCACACACACACACACACACACACACACACACACACACACACATTTTGTAAAGCATGGATCTAAATAAGTATCAGAAGCAACAGTGGCTTAAAATTACCATTAAGTTAAAACTTTTTCAAAAAATAACTAAAATACTGTATTTTCACCCATTTTTGGCCCATGCTATGAGGAATGAGAAACTGACAAATCAACTGAAATGACCTACATCTGCCAGAACATTCTTTCTTTCTCACCAGGCACTTTCAAAGCTAAGTGGCTGAAGTGATTAAGTAGCCAAGAGAACAACTCAGAACATTGAACCTTTGACAGAAATCACTTTGAAGAGACAGAAATTGAGAACCAAAAGAATAAACTTCTGATGCTGTTTCAAGGCATATCTGAAGGAGAAATGAATGTTGCTAAGCGGGAAAAGGCCTGGTAAGAAAACACCTCTATTCAGAAAGAACTGTGATCAAAGGAGAAATGGGATCAAAAGCCAGTGTAGAATAATGAGATAGAATCTACACTCAGGTACTTTTTGACCCACTGAATAGAACAGGGTAAACAAACAATGACTAGGTTAGGGCTATAGGCATAAATGAAACGAACAGTCACACACATACAGGTAAACATATGCATGCATAGCCACAGGGTTAGATGTTATTATTATCTTACCTTTCATAATGCCAACTTCAAACCTACAATACTCAAAATTTTCTCATGTGATGACTGTAACAAGATGTTATCATACCCGATTTCCCTGTTTATATTGCTTTATCTTCTTTTATGTGCAAACTATCCAGGTTTTATAAGCATTTTAAAATACAAGATGATTTACAGCAACAAGCTAATAAAATCTTGAATCTGTTTTTTAAATGGTACATAATTTTGTTCAAGGAAAAGTACCTTCCTTGGTAAAAAGTAGATTTTCATATAATTCATATAGGACTATAAAATAGATGTGTAATAAAGTGATAGAATTCTGTATTCAAAGATCAAACAATAATATCAAGTAAAATATAACTAACATTTACAACAGGAAAGAACACACAATATCTATTAAATACCCAATATACTGAAGTTGCTTATACTAAATAATATATATATATATATATCAACTTTTGATTTTTCTGTTTAAACACATATTAAGTATTTGTGGTACTCTATGTATGGAAAATTATCGGGACTATAGAGTTGGTAAATAAAATTTACAGCAGAATGTTTGGTTAGATTAAGTTTCTGCACTGGGCCCAGCAGACTTAACTATACTGGAGAGTATCTCACGCTAAAGCTCGAAGATAACAGTGCTAAACATAAGTTGTTAGGCGACCCTGGAGAAAGAAAGCTGAAAGACAAATTTCTAACAGGCCAGTTTTAGTTGACACAATAAGAAGTCTGGTCTATCCTTTATAAGGAAAGTGTTTCAAGATGAAAAAGCCACATCCTGCTGTTCTGCACTCTTCAGCTCTCTGCTGCCCATAAGGCCAAGCTCCTTTGTGCAGCAGATCAAAATGTGCACTGTCTTTAAATTATGAGGAGTTGCCAGAAACTATAAATACAAATAAAAGCCAATTAAGGCATCAAAAGCAAATTTATTGTACTTTTGCCTTCTGAAAATATTAACCCTAAATTGTCAGTAGTCTTATGGAGACAAAGGTATGAATTAAAAAGATTAGTGATGGAAGAAAACTCTAGACATCATTTCTCTGATAGCTTTGCTGTGACTTTATATTTGTACATTTCATAGCTCTAATCAATTAAATGCTTGCATTTACAAATACTATCTCAGTACCAAAAAATGGCAGCAAAAAATGTAAGGCATTCTAATTCTAGTAATGGGTTGGAATGACATTTTGCTTAATAACTCCTTTTATAAATGCACCGCCCAAGCTGAATGTCATTGTGTGACTATTTATAATTTAGAGCTTTCTGTCAAGATGATTTTATGCCCTGACATGGCACTGAGTAGGCAGGGAACAGCTGTATGCCCCAAAGGAAAATGAAATTACTGGTGTTGTGCAAGAGCAAAGGTATTAAACAAGCAGTATTTCTTAAGAGAGTTTCATGAAAATACATTGGCTAATTGATTGCAACATGCAAGAAAATTAAGCCATTCAAGCAATAATAATTACAATAAACATTCAATCAATAGTTTCCTCCAGGTAGATGAAATTTAATTATAAAAATAACTCGAATCTTTAGAACTTAATAACGTAGCAAATTATTTTATTAAAATATACAGAATTGCAATTAATTTTTTATCTGTATGCAACATAGGAATTAAAATTTTAAGAAACATTTGGAAAACCCATTTACCCAGTTGCTCTGGAATGTCTTTATATATTTAAACTTTTACTTTGTAAAATTTAGGTTTTAAAAAACATGGGAAGAATCAAGATAAGTAGTAAATTATTAGGCAATACTGGTGTTTCATTTGTGGAAAATACGTATCTAAACTACAGTGTTAAGAAAAGACGGTAGGCAGGCCATCTGTCCTTGTTTTGTTGTGCTTATAGTTACAAAAATCTATTAGAAGACAAATACTGTATCTACCCAACTTGTTCCTAACAATTTTCAAATATTTCTTTAAAATATATATTGGCAGAGAATGCTAAATACATATGCAGCAAGTATTTTTCACGTCTAAGCCAAATAGCACTAGAATTAAGAGGAAAGTTCCAGTTCACTTATTAATGGATTAAAGAGAGGAAGTGGATCAAGGACCTCCACATAAAGCCAGACACACTGAAACTAATAGAAAAGAAACTGGGGAAGAACCTTGAGGAAATCGGCAAAAGGGGAAGTTTCTGAACAGAACACCAATAGCTTAGGCTCTAAGATCAAGAATTGACAAATGGGACCTCATAAAATTACAAAGTTTCTGTAAGGCAAAAGACACCTCAAAAGGACAAATCAGCAACCAAAAAATTAGGAAAAGATCTTCACCAACTCTACATCCAACAGAGGGCTAATATCCAATATATACAAAGAAAGAAGTTAGACCCCAGAAAACCAAATAACCCTATCAAAAAATGGGGTACAGAGTTAAACAAAGAATTTTCACCTGAAGAATTTTGAATGGCTGAGAAGCACCTTAAGAAATGTTCAACATCATTAGTCATTAAGGAAATGCAAATCAAAACAACCCTGAGATTTCACCTCACAACAGTCAGAATGACTAAGATTAAAAACTCAGGAGACAGCAGATGTTGGTGAGAATGTGGAGAAAGAGGAACACTCCTCCACTGCTGGTGGGATTGCAAGATGGTACAACCACTCTGGAAATCAGTCTGGCAGTTCCTCAGAAAACTGGGCAGCAACACTTCCAGAGGACCCTGGCATACCACTCCTGGGCATATACCCAGAGGATTCCCCAGCATGTAATAAGGATACATGCTCCACTATGTTCACAGCAGCCTTATTTATAATAGCCAGAAGCTGGAAAGAACCCAGATGTCCCTCAACGAAGGAATGGATTCAAAAAATGTGGTATATATACACAATGGAGTACTATTCAGCCATTAGAAACAATTAATTCATTAAATTCTTAGAGAAATGGATGGAGCTGGAGAACATCATACTAAGTGAGGTAACAAAAGAACACTCATGGTATGCAGTCACTGATAAGTGGATATTAGCCTAGAATCTTGCAACACCAAAGACACAATCCACATACCAAATGATGTCCAAGAAGAAGGAAGGAGTGGCCCCTGGTTCTGGAAAGGCTCAGTGCATCAGTGTAGGGGAATACCAGAACAGGGAAGTGGGAAGGGGTGAATGGGGGAACAGGAGGAGGGAAAAGGGCTTATTGGACTTTCGGAGTGTGGGGAGCCAGGAAAGGGGAAATCATTTGAAATGTAAATAAAGAATATATCAAAGAAATAAAAGAAAAAAAGAGAGGAAGTCACAGCTTCTCTCAATCCTCATTGCCTATGTGTTTCAGAAAGAGATGCTAACCATCTCAAGAAAGATACAGCAACATAAGTGTATACTATATACCTTTTAAAACTTCTTGATGCTTAAAGCAAGAGGAAGAAAAGTTCTCTCTGTGAAAACTTATTCTCATAGCCCTGGGAGGTGCTATGTATGCTACGGGGAAGAAAGGTTTTCAACAGTCCTGCCCAAATATAAAGCCAATGAACCACAATGACCAGCAGAGCAAGATATCCCCAATGGTATAATAGTAGCACTTGTATCAAGGGGTAATAATATCTACCTGAACTCAATGCCGGCTCAATAGGGAGGAATTTATGCCTGCCTCTGTAAATCTAATCAACTCTCCATGGCTGGTAAGGTCATGAACCTTAGAGGAGGACCTACCACTGCCACTTTTCCAAACCAGTATAATTTCCAACTGTAAAGCAGGTATAAGCAATGAATGGCTTCTGAGAGGGGTAAAATCAATCTTCTCCAGGAGTGAGACCACTCCTAATAGGTTATCCAATTCCAACTGGTCAGCCTGGAACACAGAAACATACTAGCAGCAGTAAATGAACTCAGCTCTGTGTGTGTGTGTGTGTGTGTGTGTGTGTGTGTGTGTGAGTGTGTGTGTACAGTTCAAGTTTAAGGCCAGCCTGGGATGCAAAGAAATCTCAAGACCACTAATGGCAAATACCTGGCCAGCCATCTTGGATACCTGCCCCCTTTTAATGGATAACTAAACTAATAGTTTACAAACAACCTAAAGGCCATGGAAGATTTTCATTCACAAGAATAAGAGGTGTGAATGTCATCTATGGGGGCAGGAAAACAAAGACTATAGACACAGCAGCTTCAGAAAACTATTGAATAAGAACAACATACATTATCTATCTATTAGGCTGGCTAAATCTCACATAGAACAATTAGTGTGTGTACAAAAACAATCAGTGTATGTACAAATTTCAAGAAGAAACTCATCATGACAAAAAAAAAATCCTAAAGCAGTGATTCATAACCTACACATCTCAAGTAATACTCAGCAAATAACAATGTTCCATACCAAGAAAAACTGGAAAATCCTCTTCTGTATAACAAGAATGATATGACCATTTTCCAGTGCTTAAATCGAAAATATTTCTGGATATTTAATTCTATAAAAATTTGGATTCCAATTATGTACTATATAATTTTATGACAATAATACCAAGAAAGTGTTAGTGATACAAGTAGGAGATGTTCCATGAATGATGTTCTATACAAGTTGATAAAATGTATTAAAGATCAGAATTCATTTTTGGAGGGGAGGGGGGCAGTTTCAAGACAGAGTTTCGTTGTATAGCCCTGGCTGTCCTGGAATTCACTCTATAGACCAGGCTGGCCTCATGTTCTTTCATAATAACAATGGATTTCAAGATGATCACTGCACAGCACATTCCTAAAATTACTCAGCACCTTTCTAATGTTTTTGTGTTCTATACAGGAAACAAAAAGCCATCTGCCACCTAGCACTGGCTTTACTATAATTACTTGAGGGTATACATAGTTTAAGTGGCCTACATTTCAGTCTTTAATGTATATGGTAGAGGCTGGTAAAGACATCAGCTGGTGATATGAGAGCATGTGAACCTTAGATTTCCAAAATCTGTGTGAAAAGCCAAGCATGGTTTGTTCCTATAATCCCCAGTGCTGGGGAGGGAACCATAGGCAGATCACTAGGGCTTGCTGGCCTGCAAATCACGCTAATGGGCAAGCTGCAGGATCAGAGAGAAACCATGTCACAAAAACTAAGGTTGACAGAATAAACAAGGAAGATATTCAATGTTGATTTCTGGACTTTTGTCTGCCTCACACAGATATACAAATGAACATGTTAAAAATATACACACAAAGAAATAATAAAAGTGTGCTAAAATAAATATTTTGTCATGTTATCAAAAACAATTTAATGAGCAGAAAATACAGGACTTAATTTAATTCATGGAAGAAAGATTTACTAATTTAATTTACATGTAGACAATGGACTATTAGTACTCTCTCTCAGAGCCTCCAATGATGACAAAGACTATATTCTCAGGTGGTGGTTTGAATCAGCTTACCCCACCACAGGTTCATATATTTGAATGCTTAGTCATCAGGGAGTGGCACTCTATGAAAAGGATTAGGATGCATGGCCTTGTTAGATGAAGTATGCCACTACGGGTGAGCTCTGAGGGTTCAAAAGCCCGATCCAATCTCAGTCTTCCCCTTCCCCAATCCAAACCCATGTCTCAGCTACTGCCCCAGTGCCACGCCTAAATGCTGCCACCCTCCCTGCCATGATGATAATGGAATGAACCTCTAAAATTGTAAGCAAGCCCCCAATTAAATGGTTTTATTCATAAGAGTTGCCATGGTCATGGTGTCTCTTTACAATAATAGAACAGTAACTAAGACATTTCACCATGTAGGAAGCCTTGATTTATAACAACACTAAAACCAATAGTGAGTTTATTTCATCAGTAGCATATCAGAAAAAAAATATTTTATATATATTCATATTATATATATATATCATATTCAAAATAGACTCCAAAAAGTGGGTATACATTTTTTACATAATCATTCAGTAAACTGTTTCTTGAAAGTCTGAACAAATACGTGCTTTTCTGACAAAATATGCTGTTTTTCTTTTAGAAACCTGGCAGCTGATTTGTTAGATCTTTGGGTTTAGCCTACATATTCAAAAATATATTTTCCTTTTTTGAAAAGAAAGTTGGATTCTAAGCATATGCTACACATAAATCAAAAGTTATAGCAACACTTCATCATCTTTATTTAAATCACCTACAGAAGTTGCTCTGAAATTAGTTTGAAGAGTGTAGAAGAAGACAGAATGTAACTTTTACAGACTAGCATCTATGCTAGAAAACGGCAATGTGAAGTAGGGAGGGGGAAGAAGGAGAGGAAAAGAGAGGTACAGGGGAATCAATATCCCTGACCTCAAGCAGCACTACAGAGCAATTGTGTTAAAAAACTTCATGGTATTGGTACATAGACAGGCAAGTAGATCAATGGAAAAGAATTGAAGACCTAGAAATGAACCCACAGAGTTATGGTCACTTGATCTTTGATAAAGGAGGCACAACCATCCAGCGGAAAAAAGATAGCCTTTTCAACAAATGGTGCTGGTTCAACTGGAGGTCAACGTGCAGAAGAAGGCGAATTGATGCACTCTTATCTCCTTGTACTAAGATCAACTCCAATTGGATCAAGGACCTCCATATAAAACCAGACACACTGAAACTAATAGAAAAGAAACTGGGGAAGACCCTGGAGGACATGGGTATAGGGGGAAAGTTTCTGAACAGAACACCAACAGCTTATGCTCTAAGATCAAGAATTGATAAATGGGACCTCATAAAATTACAAAGTTTCTGTAAGGCAAAAGACACCTCAAAAGGACAAATCAGCAACCAAAAAATTAGGAAAAGATCTTCACCAACCTCACATCCAACAGAGGGCTAATATCCAATATATACAAAGAACTCAAGAAGTTAGACCCCAAAGAACCAAATAACCCTATCAAAAAATGGGTGGGGTACAGAGCTAAACAAAGAATTTTCACCTGAAGAAATTCGGATGGCTGAGAACCACCTTAAGAGATGTTCAACATCATTAGTCATCAGGGAAATGCAAATCAAAACAACCCTGAGATTCCACCTCACATCAGTCAGAATGGCTAAGATTAAAAACTCAAGAGACAACAGGTGTTGGTGAGGATGTGGAAAAAGAGGAACACTCTTCCATTGTTGGTGGGATTGCAAGATGGTACAATCGCTCTGGAAATCAGTCTGTGGTTCCTTTGAAAATTGAGCATGACACTTCCAGAGGAACCTGTCATACCACTCCTGGGCATATACCCAGAGGATTCCCCTGCATGCAATAAAGACACATGCTCCATTATGTTTATAGCAGCCTTATTTACAATAGCCAGAAGCTGGAAGGAGCCCAGATGTCCCTCAAAGGAGGAATGGATACAGAAAATGTGGTATATTTATACAACGGAATACTACTCAGCAATTAAAAATAATGAATTCATGCAATTTGTAGGCAAATGGTTGGATCTGGAAAATATCATCCTAAGTGAATTAACCCAATCACAAAAAAATACACATGAATTGCAATCACTGATAAGTGGATATTAATGAGCCCAGAATCTCTGAATGCTCAAGGCACAATTAGCAAATCAAAAGATTCCCAGGAGAGGACCCTGGTCCTGAAAAGACTGGATCCAGTTTTGTAGGAGAGTACCAGAACAGAGAAATGGGGGGGGGGGTGATTGGGGAATGGGCGGGGTGGCAGGGAAGAGGACTTATGGGACATATGGTGAGGGGGGAACTGGGAAAGGGGAAAGCCTTTGGAATGTAAAAAAAGAATATAGAAAATAAAAAAATTAAAAAAAAAACTTGAAAAGACTTCAAAATGGTTTTATGGAGAAATGATGAATATACGTGTTTATGGTATATTTTTCATTCCAGCCAGAGCACATTACTTGATATTTAAATAGCTCTTTTGACTTCAAACACTTGTAAATTGGGGGAGGGGGGATTTTTATGGTCTCTTTAATTTCATTTATTATTTTTAAAGAAAATATAATGATATAACTTTTTCTTTCCTCCCTCTAGCTCCTCCAATGTTCCTTCATTTGAAATTTTCAAATGTCCCCTACTCTCAAAATGATAAATCTTAATAAGGTGACTGATTCAAAGTTTAGGTACATAAAATTTGAAAATATAAGCCAATTCAGTTTAAAAGAAAAGACCCTTTTACCTATGACACATTATTCAGACAAGAAAAGTAAAAATTACAAAGTATGTTAAGAAGCATTTTTAATAAATTAATTTACATTCACTATTTGTTGAATCAATAAATTGATAATTGCTTCCTATAATGTAAAAATGTGACCTAAAATATAATGGAAATTTTTGATAAAATAATCATAAATGTAAATTAGTTTTTATATATCCAACAATAAATTATACATCCAACAATAAGCAACAGAGAGTGATTCAGTCACCCTCTCCCTGGAATCCTTCCCAGCAGCAGTCCATACAGGAAGCTATAGAAGAGAGTTCTTAAAAAGTGTGATAAAGGTGCTGAAGTGTAGCTCCTCACAGTTGATGACTTCTGGCAGGGAAATGGGAAAGGACTCAGTTTTCTCTAAGGGGCTGGCCACTGGTAATTTGATCATGGTCCAATGAGTATCCTGGCAACACAAATGGGACTTGGTATAATTTCCTCAGGGGTAGAACACTAAAGTGGGAAGGTCGACTTGGGAGGAATGGAAAGCAAGTGTGATTGGGGTGCACTGTATGAAATACCCAAATAATTAATAAAAATATTATGTTGGGGGAAGCAAGTATGGTTAGTATTGAAGAAAACACAAGAATTTTGAGATTATACCTTCAATGCCTTTGATTATTACTCTATAACCTCTAAAAATATACTATTACATCTAAAATGTCAGATATAAAATTACCTTGCTCATCTCAGGTGATTAATCTTAAATAATAATACAAGGTAAGACTTATTTATTAAATATTTTGAACAATCAATTGTTAAAAATATCACTATTTTTTTTACCAATTATAAGGTAAAAATTAAAGTAAATAATAATCAAAAAAGAATGATTACATAGCTAATTTAAGATTAGTTTTATTCAACAGAAAACACACATAAACATGGATGTTGAACAATGTTCTACTCAATAATTGCTTGGTCAAGGAAGAAATAAAGAAAGAAATTAAAGACTTTTTAGAATTTAATGAAAATGAGGACACATCTGCAAATTTATTTGGAATAAAAAAACAAAGGATAGTGAAAACTATTCTCCAAAACAAAAGATCTACTGGGGGAATCAACATCCCTGAACTCAAGCTCTACTGCAGAGCAATAGTGATAAAAACTGTATGGTATTGGTATGGAGACAGGCAGGTAGATCAATGGAATAGAATTGAAGATCCAGATATGAACCCTCACACCTATCTTCACTTGATATTTAACAAAGGAGCTAAATTTTTTTTCCATCCAGTGGAAAAAAGGCAGCATTTTTAACAAATGTTGCTGGATCAACTGTAGATCAGCATGCAGAAAAATGCAAATCGACCCATTCTTATCTCCTTGTACTAAGATCAAGTCCAAGTGTATCAAGGACCTCCACATAAAACCAGATACACTGAAGCTTATAGAGAAGAAAGTGGGGAAGAACCTTGAATGCATGGGCTCAGGGGAAAATTTCCTGAATAGAACACCAATGGCTCATGCTCTAAGAACAAGAATCAACAAATGGGACCTCATAAAACTGCAAAGCTTCTGTAAGGCAAAGGACACAGTCAATTGGACAAAACAGCAACCAGCAGATTGGGAAAAGATCTTTACTAACCCTACATCCGATAGAGGGTTAATATCCAATGTATACAAAGAACTCAAGAAGTTAGACTCCAGAATGTCAAATAACCCTATTAAAAATGGGGTACAGAGCTAAACAGGGAATTTTCAACTGAGGAAACTTGAATGTCTCTGAAGCACCTAAAGAAATGTTTAGCATCCTTAGTTATTAGGGAAATGCAAGTCAAAACAACCCTGAGATTCCACCTCACACCAGTCAGAATGGCTAAGATGAAAAGTTCAGGGGACAGCAGTTCTGGAGAGGATGTGGAGAAAGAGGAACACTTCTCCATTGCTGGTGGGATTGCAAGCTGGCAAAACCACTCTGTAAACCAGTTTGGCAGTTCCTCAAAAAACTAGACATAGTACTTCCTGAGGACCCAGCTATATCACTCCTGGGCATATACCCAGAAGATGCTCCAACATGTAATAAGGACACATGCTCCACTATGTTCACAGCAGCCTTATTTATAATAGCTGGAAGCTGGAAAGAACCCAGACGTCCTTTAACAGAGGAACGAATACAGAAATTGTGGTATATATACACAATGGAGTACTATTCAGCTATTAAAAACAATGATTTCATGAAATTCTTAGGCAAATGGATAGAACTAGGAAGTGTCATCCTGAGTGAAGTAACCCAATCACAAAAGAACACACATCATATGCACTCACTGATAAGTGGATGTTAGCCCAAAAGCTCAAAATAAACATGTTATAATTCACAGACCACAGGAAGTTCAAGAAGAAGGAAGACCAAAGTGGGGGTGCTTTGGTTCCTTGGAGAAAGAAAACAAAATATTCATAGGAACAACTATGGAGATAAAGTGTGGAGCAGAGACTGAAGGAAAGGCCACCCAGAGACTGTCCTACCTGGGATTCATCCTATAAACATCCCAAAACTACTATGGATGACAAGAAGTACATATCAAAAGGAGCCTGATATGGTTGTCTTTTGGAGAGGCCCACAGATACAGAGGAGAATACTAGCAAGCCAACCATTGGACTGAGTGTGGGGTTCATAATGGAGGAGTTGGAGGGCGGACTGGAGGAGCTGGGCGGAGGGTTGCAGCCCCCTGGGAAGAACGACAATGTTGGCCAACCAGATGGCCCAGGGCTCCCAGGGAGTAAGCCATCAACCAAGGGGTACACATGGTTCCAGCCAAAAGAGTGGCAGAGGAAGGCCTTGTTGGGCATCAGTAGGAGGAGAGGTCCTTGGTCCTGTGAAGGCTCAATAGAGGCCCTAGTATGGGGAAATCGAGTGGGGGTCGTGGGAGTGGGTTGGGTGGAGGAGCATATTCCTGGAGGCAGGGGGTGGGAGGATGGGTTGTAGGTTTGAGGAGAGGGGGAAAACCAGGAAGGGATATAACATTTGAAATGTAAGTAAAGAATATATTCAATAAAAAAGATTAGTTTTATTATAGTTGTATATCCTTGAACCTAAATAGAAAATGGGATACAGAGCTAAACAAATAATTCTCAAAAGAGAAAATGCAAATGACTGAGAAATGTTTGCAGAAATGTTCAACATCTTTAGTCATCAGAAAACACAATTCAAAATTACTTTGAGACTTCATCTTATATCTACCAAAATGGCAAAGATCAAAAAAACTAGTTAGTGATGATTCATTCTGGCAAGGATATGGAGTAAGGGAACCACTCATCCATCACTGGTGGCAGTGCAAACCTATACAAGGATGAAAATCAGTGTGGTGGTTCCTCAAGAAGATGGGAATTGTTCTACCTCAACATCCATCCATACCACTTTTGGACATATACCCCACTCCCCACCTCCCATCCCCCCAAAAAGAAAAAAAAAGTTCATCCTAGCACAGATATACTTGCTCAACCATATTTACTGCTGCTCTGTTTATAATAGCCATAATTAGAAAAAAAACCTAGTAGACTGGATAAAGAAAATGGGGTACATTTAAACAATGGAATATAAATCAGCTGTTTAAAAAATGAAATCATGAAATTCAAAGGTTAATGAAGAGAACTAGAAAAAAAAAAGCATCCTGAATGAGGTATCCCAGACCCAGAAAGAGAAATATGGTACATATTCATTCATATGTAGGTATCTGTTAAGTTAATAAGCAAGCTACAATCCATAGAACCACAGAGGTTGTTTTAGAGTAATGCACTAGGAAGGAACAGACTTTCCTAGAAAGGTAAAATGAATAGATCTTAATAGATTGATGGTGTGGGGGTTGGAATAGGAGGATCAAGTATAAAGGGGGAGGAAGAGGGTATGAGGGAGGAAATTACAAGAGAGACAGCTAAAATTAAGAACCATAACAAGAGTAAAAGCTTTAAAAATATATACATATATGAAGAAGATCTAAATGAAATTGCCAAATAATGAGGGAGACAGTCCCACCTGGCCATCTTTTGGGATACATCTTACAGAGTTCTTGGCCAAAGGGGTCCCATAGGAACCCCCAAATAACCTTGGCTGTTGCCAAGACAATAGGTTGCTTTCCACAAACACATAGCAAGGGCCCATTGCTGAAGAAAACATTTCTGCAACTCACTAAATATGGAGAATTCAAGCTACTGCTTATACACAGCCTTCAGACTTATGTGCTAGCATCTTTGGTGCAGGAAGGTACTCAGCATGCTACAAAGGAGAAATGTAAAACACCGGCCACAAACCCTTTGATCTACAATGGTGTTTTGCTTGAAAGATAGGCTAGTGCAGTGGTGGTACAAAGCCTGTGGGAGTTAACCAACCAATATCTGGTTTAACCTAAGACCCACTCTAGACATGGAACCCATACCCAACACTGCATGGGTGACCTAGAACCTGAGACTAGATATCAAAGGACCTAAAGTAAAACAAAACACTACTCATCTTTTTAAAACCAAAAAACGAACCACTTTGCAATAAAATGAGTTCAAATGACATTTTACTGAATTCATACATCAGGGCCTTGCTCAGCCATCATCAGAGAAGTAATGGGAACAAATACAGAGACTCACAGCATACATTATGTAGAGTCAGACAACTTGAAATACTCAGCCCTAAATTGGATGTCTCCATCAGATGCCTCTCCTCAGGGATAAGGGAACCCCACAAAGAGGAGGCAGAGTATCCTTTGCATATATATTATGGCTTCAAATTTAGTGGTTTTTTTGTGACTCCTGAGTGTGCAAACTGTTTTATCTATATTATATTATATTATATTATATTATATTATATTATATTATATTACTTATTATATTACTATCTTATGTAGCCTGTTCATTTTCTAATGAGAGAAAAGGGTTGAATCCAGATGAGTGGGTATGTGGAAGAACTGGGAAGAGAAGAGGGAGGGACACTATAATCAGAATACATTTTATGTGAGAAATCAATTTTCAATAAAAGCAAAAATAATTAAAAGAATTTCAAAAAAGAAAACATGCAAATAACCTTATAAAAATATGAAAAACTGTGGATACTATTATTACTTTTATCTCCTTTCTTTAAAAACTGAACAGTGGCCAAATGTTTAAAACCATTTGTCTGAACATTATTAGTCCTTATTATTCTAGCACAAGAAAGTTAGCTCCCAATCCACATACAGGAAAGGTATTCAATAGGCAACTTTTATAACATATAAGTACCAAATTTTGAAACAAACAAAAAATACATTGTGAAATAAAAGGAGGGTTCTTTCTAAAAAGCAATTAAAATTTTCAACCTAGAAACAGAACAGCTAACTGCATGTAGAGTCCTTCTTAGTGTGGATCCATGCATCCGAACAGGCTCCAGAACCACAGTACCAGTGCTGGAATGAGAACACACTTCCGCAACCTTAAAAGGCTGGAAGGCAATAGAAAGTTGCCTTTAGAATGCTAAAAGCAAAATTGCCAAAGCATAAAGATTATGTCCTGTAAAAATGTCCTTTATGAACAAACATTTTCATGAAATTCACAGGCAAATGAATGGATCTAGAAAATATCCTCCTCAGTGAGGTAACTCAGTAACAAAAGAACACACATGGTATGTACTCACTGATGAGTACATATTAGGCAAAGAGTGTGGAATACCCATGCTACAACTCATGGACCACATGAAACTCAAGAGGAAGGAAGACCAAAGAGTGGATGCTTCAGTCGTACTTAGAAGGGGGAACAAAATAATTAAGGGAAGCAGAGGGTGGGAGGGACTTGGAGGAAGGGAAGAGGGTGAGGGGAAAAAGAAGGGAAGAATCAGGTATGGGAGGAGATGGAGATGTACAGAGGGTCAGGAAACTGAACAGAGGTGTGTAACAATGGGGGCTGGAGGGCTGGGGGCCTGGGGGTAGCAACCAGAAAGTCACAGATGCCAGGCAAGCAAGAGCCTCCCAGGACCCCATGGGGTCACATTAGCTGAAATTCCTCACAGAGGGGAGGAGAACCTGTTGAGACCATATCCATAGGTCAGTCATGCCCTACCCCTGTTGAGTGATGGGACACCCACCCATCTCCAAAATGTTAACCCAGAATTGCTTCTGCCTAAAGGAAATACTGGGACAAAGAGTGGAGCAGAGACTGAAGGAAAGGCCACTCAGAGACTGCCTCACCTGGGGATCCATCCCACATGCAGACACTAAACCCAGACACTATTGCAGATTCCAATAAGTGCTTGTTGACAGGAGCCTGATACAGCTGTCTCTTAGGTTCTGTCAGATCCTGACTAAACAGATGCAGAGGCTCACAGCCAACCATCAGACTGAGCACAGGGACCCCAATGGAGGAGTTAGGAGAAACACTAAGGGAGCTGAAGGGGCCCTATCTGACATCAATGGGAGGGGAGATTCTGTGAAGGCGTGATGCCCCAGTGTAGAGGAATGCTAGGGAGGTGAGATGGTGGGAGTGGGTAAGTGGGTGGGGGAGCATCCTCATAGAAGCAGGTAAGGGGGAATGGGCTAGGGGGTTTGCAGAGGGGAAACCAGGAAAGGGGATAACATTTGAAATGTAAATATATAAAATAAAAAAATTTTAATCTGCAAAAAAAAGAACAAACATTTTCAAATAAAGAAAAGCAAAATAAGGTATTCATGAATAAACCTGATCATAAGCATTAAAAGAAACATTTCAAACTCAACAGCAATAATAGTGGAGAAAAAAGATCTTTGAGAATGGACAAAGACTATGAAAACCAGCAAAAGCCTGTATCTTGTTCTTAATCTAAAGTAATAAAAAGTTTTAAAGAATTCTTTAGCTGCAATATTAAAAATATACTTAACAAAGGAGTTCATGGGCTGATGAAAGACCATTTAGACAGTCATGGAGAAGGCTCTTGTTGTCCAGACCTCTAGTAATATCAGACGTGACAGATACAGCCCATAATCAAACTCAAGTTTAACATAAAAATCCATGTTCTTTTCAAATATATGTTACATTTCAAATGAAAAAATCAACAGCAGAAAGTATTTTCTTGTTGTGTGGTACTGAAAAGATGAAATTTGGGTTATTACACATTTGTTCTGGAAGAAATTCACTACCTAAAAATATTTTTACATCATTACTCTCGCAAAATTCACCCACACATGAAAAAATTAATTCTTGTCAATAAAGAACTACTTCCTCAAAAACTGTTTAAGTCTCTAGTCTGCAAACCCAAACCCTCACAAGGTGTTCAAACAAAACCAAATATCATAAAACAATGAAATGCATTTTGAGAGTGACAATGTAAATCTTTCTAAATTCCCATGCATACTTTGGAACACTGGGAATATCCTAAAGGGTAAACTGCACTTCTGAGCCCTCCTCCAGATACCATCAAGCCTTGTGTCCTCTAAACCAACAGTGTAGATTAGGATACAACATATTCAAGGATCAAACCACTATACTTATGTCAGTGATCAAAGTGATCATAAAATCTGAACTTGTTTTGTTTTTGAGAGCAGTCCCTCAAGAACACCACAAAGACACTGCGTAAGCTAATGTATTTCCTATGTGACACTTCACTTCCACAGCAAGTGCACTGGCGAGGCTCTCTGAAAGGACTGATAACCACAATATTTTTTGTGTACATTCTACCCCGTTTTGAATTTACAGGGGCCAGGCGGTAGGGTTCCAATAAACCTTATACTCTGTGTTAGGCTACTGTTGCCATCATAGATGTTAAATGAATGTGGTTGTCCCTTCTGCTAAAGGCATTTTCTCTCAATACACCGTGACAGGAAGAATGGGAAAGAAGACTTATTTTCTTAGGGAAAACAAAACAAAACAAAATAAAAATACCTTCCACTATGGTTTTAAATGTAATGCATTGAGCAGTATACCAATAAAGATTAATGGAAGTAAAAGTTACCTTGGGCTGTGTAAAAGACTTGCTACTTAAGATTCCTAAAAGCCTCTATACATTTTGAGAGCTAAAGGAGAAGCCTGAAGCCAAACAAAATTAGACAGCCAAAACCCAGGAGAGAAAAAAAATCATTCCACAGAACCATCTTTCTTTTTCTTTTGAATCTCTGACTTTGCTTTCTATTTTCCATAGCTAAAAGGCAAGTATCAGGTGACCTAGGTGTTACATAAAATATAAATTTAAAAACAGTAACTTAAACTTTGTAAGACAACAAACTTTGGCCTGTTTTTATGGCTATCAGTTTATATTAATTTGTGTAATACATTTTCTGGAAAGGTCTTCAAATACTGGTTGAGATTGGGTCTCCACTCATCATCCTATCTTAGCCTCCCAAATTCTGGGATTACATGCAGGCAGTTGCACATCCAGTATGAGTGTTCCTAAAGCATACACTACAACTTTAAATAAAGCTGGTACCTGAGTAGTTAAGTTAAACAAATTAGCAAAAAATTTGCAAACCTAATGTTCAAAGGAAATGAAAAAACCTGGAAATATACAAAACTGAGTAAAAGTGGCGGCTGTAGGACTCAGGCTGAATTCAGCACCTTGCTTCCATCATACATGTTCATATAAAAGGCTGACTGCTGAAATAACAACTTGGTTTAACAAACTACACTTTTAATACACCTTTCTCTAACTGTTAAAAGCAACTACCATACTAGTCACAACACTGCAACGACAAAATGTGTAATGAAATTTGTAAACATAATATTATGTCATAATAGCAATCATTTGCACATGATTTACCACCTCAAAAGATAACTTATTTGAAATAATTACATAAAATTCAAATTCCCCAGAGGGCCATAATTCAGATTTCCTTCATAAAAATGTGCTTAGGATTCAACTGAGTAGAAATGCAAAGCTGAGGAGAATATGAAGTCTTAAGGTCTCTACTGAAAGTAAATCTAGTTCTTTTTCTAATTTGTTAAACCATTGCTCATTTAAAATCACACATCTTAGGCAACCCCATAGGAAAGCCAGCAGTCTCAACTAACCTGGACCCCTGAGATCTCTCAGACCACCAATCAGGCAGCAAGCACCAGCTGATATGAGGCCCCAACACATACACAGCAGAGGAACTGCCTGCTCAGGCCTCAGTGGGAGAAAATGCACACAACCTGGGACTTGAGGCCCCAGGGAGTGGGAAGGTCTGGTGGGGTGGGAGTGGGAGACATCCTCTTGGAGATGGGGGAGGAGGAACCGGATGAGGAACTGTTGGAGGACAGACCTAAAAGGGATAATGAGTGGACTGTAAAAAAAAAAAAAAAAATGTGAAAAAAAATCACACATCTTAATAGGTCAAAGATAAAATTGACAAAAGCAACACTTAGGACAACATGAATCTCTCACGACTTGTTCATATCTAAATGTTCATCTGGTAAATTAAGAGGATGATTTAAGTAATAATAAAAACAAATCTACCTGGGAAATAATACATAATAAACATATAGGGCATGCACTCTTCTGAAATCAAAACATTCTTTCTCAAATAATAGTCCTCACTGTTATGTAATCAGAAATGTCAGGCTAATAAAAATAAATAAATTCATTGCTAGTTGCTAGAATTTCAACTTTGATATTGCATAATAAATTCATATATTTGCATATAGTTAAATATATTCACAAACATATCCAACAAACAATTTTCTAAGAAGAGATTTTTTCCCAGGATTGAAAAAAAAAAAAAACCAGTAAGTTTAAAAGTTAAAAAAACTTCCAGTTCAACCAATCTTATCTAACTCCAAAATTATTGTTTACATGTAAATTTATAACTCATAAAAGTCAATTTGATATCCAAGTTTATTTCTATAAAATAAAGTCTGCTAAAAATATTCTCATTTTCTTTTTCAAAAGGGACAGACACTGTTAAAAGAACAGTGTGAGAAACAGAAGTGCAGATATCCAGGTTCACAGTTCTTGTCTGTGAAATACCCAGAGCGGGCAACTGATGAGCAGTTTCCTTTTTAATTAGAATCATTTCCTGATTAATTAGTCCCAGAATACTTAATGCACGCCTCCTCTGTGCCACTGGGATCGAGCTCTGATCCTCCTCGCGGTAATAAACATCACCTATTCCCTAGGATTAGTTCAGGCTATTTCTGCTTCAATAGGGAAAGCTCTTTTCACTGAATTGCCTTAATATATCCAAAGTCCAACATGAAGAGGTACATCTTCAGCTGCCACAGGGAAAAAACATGTGTGTGTTATCTAGAAAAAAATCTCCTAATCTTAATGTTAGGTTGTAGTATAGTTCATGCAGAGAAAAAGGAATTTTAATTTTTAAAACTATGTATGTAAAGGTCATTCCTTTTCAGCTATGGAGTTCTGATTTTGGACTGGTTGGCTTAAATTTTTGCTTTATAGTACTAGAACTGAAGCAAAGCCTTCAAGGCATTTGCCAGAAAAGCACTTCAGCCACCTCCTTCCTCGGCCCTCAGCCACCTCTATGACCAAGAACCAGATCCAAGGGAATAAATGAAACTCAAATATTCTGCAAACACTGAACTTTGAACCTCAGTGGAATACTACTCAGCTATTAAGAACAAGTACATCATGAGTTTTGCAGATAAATGGATGGAACTAGAAAATATCATCCTGAGTTGGTGACATGCATGCTATATATTCACTAATAAGTGGCCAAAAAAGTACAGAATACCTTGGATAAAACCGACAGAACTCAAGAAACTTAACAAGCAGATGGGCCCAAGTGAGGATGCTTCAATCCCACTTAGAAGGGAGAAGAAAATAATCAAGGGAAGCAGGGAGGGAGGAACCTAGGTGAGAGAGGGGAGGGGAGAGGAAAGGGAGAACAGGTATGGGAATGGACAGGAGAGAAGCCCTGGGGGCCAGCAGAGTGACTGGAAATAAGGTTCCTCAGGGGTGGGTGGGAGGGGAGGGACCCTCTAGAATGTATCAGAGACCATGGAGGCCAGAGGTTCTCAGGACTCAAAGGGAAGAACCTAGGATGAAATGCCCTACAGTTTACCTCCAACAGAAAGACAGGGCATCTACTAGAGGGTTTGGGTTGCCATCCCAGTCAAACACTGACGCAGAATTGTTCCTGTCTAAAAGAACTGCAGGAACAAAAATGGATAAGACTGAGGAAAAGGTGGTTCAGTAACCAGCCAAACTTAGGATCCATCTCCTGGGGGTGGGGGTGGGGGAGAGCACTAAGGCCTGACACTATTACTGATATTATGATGTACTTACAGACGGAAGCCTAACATGTCTGTCCTCTGAGAGGCTCTACCAGCAACTGACAGAGACAGATACAGATCCTTACACCCAACCATTGGACTGAAGTTGGAGATACTTGTGGTTGAACTGGGGTAAGGACTGAAGAGAGTGAAGGGGTGACGACCCTATAAGAAGACTAGCCGTCTCACTGAGCCAACAAACAGGCAGCATACAGACGCTGTTCCAGCCCCACCCCACTGCCTGGTCTGGTGGCCTCAGTGGGAGATGAGCCTAACTCTCAAGAGAGCTTGAGGCCCCAGGGAGTGGGGAGGCCTAGAAGGGGAGGGAGGCTGGGTGGGGATAGATTAGAAGGGACATCCTTTTGGAGAGGGGGCAATGGCTGGACTTTAATAAAAATTATAGGGATGAAAAAAGAAAAAAATATCTGAAGGACTTGTAAAGTAAGAAGCTTAAGAATAAATTAGTCACTATAAAATAAAAACTTACTTAGAATACCTAAATAGGAACTACACAGAGAGAAAAGTTAGTAGTTTTCCTTCCACAGTCTCCATTCTACTTTTACATATCAGACTGGAAAAATTTCAAGAGTCGAATGAAAATTGTTCCTTTTTAACACTGATTTTGCAGATATCAAGATGAAAGCTTCACAGTACTGTCTTCAAAAAAAATTAGTCATCTATTAAAAGATTAAGCAGTTTCCATAAACATGTCAAAGATCAGCCTCTTCCCGGGTAGAAGTGATTGACTTCTTCTGACACCAGTAACAATTAAAGTTCTCTCTTAGGGACAAAGTATGCATACCCGTGATATTCTAACTCAGGAACAAAGATGTTCTGAACAATTTCTACCTTGTCTTTTTATCACTCAGAAACAAAAATTCTTGCATGTAAAAATGGAATACCATGTGCCTATTAGAAACTTAACTGATCCCCAGGTAGAGCAGTCTCTGGATGACCTTTCCTTCAGTCTCTGCTCTACACTTTGCCTTCATTCTTGCTCCTGTGAGTATTTTGTTCCCTTTCTCAAAAGAACCAAAGCACCCCCACTTCAGTCCTCCTTCTTGAGCTTCCTGTGGTCTGTGAATTGTTAACATGTTTATTTTGAGCTTTTGGACTAACATCCACTTATCAGTGAATGCATACGATGTGTGTGTATGGTGTTTGTTTGTTTGTTTGTTTTGTTTTGTTTTGTTTTGTTTTGTTTTTCGAGACAGGGTTTCTCTGTATAGTCCTGGCTGTCCTGGAACTCACTCTGTAGACCAGGCTGGCCTGGAACTCAGAAATCCACCTGCCTCTGCCTCCCAAGTGCTGGGATTACAGGTGTGCACCACCACCGCCCAGCTGATGTGTGTTCTTTTGTGATTGGGTTACCTCACTCAGGATGACACTTCCTAGTTCCATCCATTTGCCTAAGAATTTCATGAATTCATTGTTTTTAATAGCTGAATAGTACTCCATTGTGTATATATACACCACATTTTCTGTATCTATTCCTCTGTTGAAGGACATCTGGGTTCTTTCCATCTTCTGGCTATTATAAATAAGGCAGCTATGAACATAGTGGAGCGTTTGCCCTTAATACATGTTGGAGCATCTTCTGAGTATATGCCCAGGAGTGGTATAGCTGGGTCACAGTCACCAAACCCTAACACTATTATGGACAACAAGAAGTGCATACCGAAAGGAGCCTGTTTTGGTTGTCTCCGGAGGGGCCCTGCCAGAGCCTTACACATACAGAGGCAGATGTTAGCAGCCAACCATTGGACTGGGCGTGGGGTCCCCAATGGAGAAGTTGGAGGGCAGACTGAAGGAGCTGAAGGGGTTTACAGCCCCATGGGAAGAATAATGAGGTCAGCCCCCTAGACGCCTCAGGACTCCCAGGGACTAAACCATCCACCAAGGGGTACACATGGTTCCAGTCAAAAATGTGGCAGAGGAATGCCTTGTCAGGCTTTAGTGGGAGGAGAGGTCCTTGGTCCTATGAAGGCTCAATAGAGGCCCCAGTGTAGGGAAATCAAGTGGGGGTCGTGGGAGGTGGGAGTGGGTAGGGTGGAGGGGCATATACTTGGAGGCAGGGATTAGGAGGAGGGGTAGAGGGTTTTCTGGGGAGTGGGGGGGGGAAACCAGGAAAGGTTTTAGCATTTGAAATGTAAATGAAGATTATATTCAATTAAAATAAAGAAAAAAAGAAACATAACTGATAAATAAGCTGAGTCTAGATAATAAACAACAAATATAGGGGGGAACAACTAAAATAATACTAATATGCAGTTTTGGGTTTTTCTCTTTACTTTATCTATTTTTGAGATTGTAATACAAACACATTTCTCCTTTCCCTGTGCTCACTCTAAGACCTGTCCCCCTAGAGTCCTCTTTGTTCTATTTCAAATTCATGGCCAGTTTTTTCAGTAACTGGTACTATTACACTTTATTGGCAGGGTGTATCCATTTGTAGGTCAAAGGGAGACTGGCAGGAATCACTTCTCTCTTTGAGCCATACAGGATCATAATACTGAACTCAGGTCATCAGGCTGGACAGCAAATCCCTTCACCCACTAAGTCATCTTACTGTCCAGAGAATTTCAACAAATTCTTATGGTATAAATATTATATAAAGCTATATATTGAATTTACTATAATATCTAATTTTAAAACAATCTAAAAAAACTAGATAGAGCATATTACTTAATTCAAAAGCCAGTTTGTAGAATACAACTTATATTTTTAAAAGTAAAGTGAATCATAACCAAATATGACATTTATAGAGAATCTTTCTAAAGGGGCTAAAAATTTTTCAGAGACAAATTACATTTTTCTAAGTCGCAAATCACTCTAAATGTATTTATTAACCTTTTGAATTTTTTACTTATTTTATTTTTCTATTCATAGGAAAAAGAAAGCAGACCCTGAAAAATTAGTTTGCTATAAAATCAAGTCATATTGTGGGTATTTCTGTACATACGAAAAATTATGTAATCAATAAAATGAATTATAATAGAAAACATTGAACAAATTAAAAAGATCTCTTTTCATTTTTAATATTTTATCAGCTTACAAAGAACCAGGCTATGGAGTTTACATTGAGTGTCACTGTTTTCCCGAATGTTCTCCTAGGTCCTTCTCCCCTCTGTGTCATCCCCTAGCTGCCACATCTCCATTTTCATGTTACCTGTCACCTTCTGCCTCCCCATCCTTCTCAACACATTTTCCCCTCTTGTGGTCTTCTTTCTAGTTTCATAGAAGAAGTCAACTTTTCAATGACCAATTCTGTGTCTGGGACACTTCAATCAATCAGCTATGTTCTATAACTTGGAAATCTTTTATGAAACAACACAAATTTATAAGTTTGATCCAATTCCTCTTATTTCTAGACTTTTTATTATTTCTGTTGTGGCTTTCTTATTTTCTTATTAACCATGAAGAACTAAATTATCAAGTTTAATTCAGTTTGTTCTTCCACATACTTATTAATGACTAATGCTAGGCTCTAGGGATATAGAATAGAAAAAAAGCGGGGAGAGATTCATAATGGCACAACCTATCTTGACTGATCAAAAGCCAACTGGAAGTCCTACAACTAAAAACAAACAAAAAAAATCAGAGAAAATATGAAATTGGGTGAATGTAAGACTCTAAGTAGAGCTGTAGAGAAGCCTCACTGGAAAAGCACTAGCCGAAGGAGTACTAGAGGGAAAATCCTCAGAGGCCATACAGAGCTGGCCTTGGGGAAATTGCATCTGTAATGTCAGTATCCTTATTGTGATGTGGGAGGCAAGAAGAAAACATTGTTAGGAAGTCTGCAGGTCAGCAAACAAGAGCACTTGCAGCGCAAACAACATCAGAGACTCCAGTCTCTTAACAATGGTGAAAGCAAACACCAATCCAATGTTGTTCCCCTCCACATGTGTGACATGCTCCTACAAACACTAACAAATGTGCAGATACACACACATGCATGCACATATCACACACACATACAGACAGACAAAAGCTATAAATAATGAAAACCACTTTTCATGACAGCACTATGGACATAATAAAGAGAATGGAAGATTAGATAGCAGGACAAAGTAAAGAATCACCCAGAGATGAAAAGATGCTGAGAACGAGCTTCCAGAAACAGTCAGAGGCTGCAAACATGAACAGTCGAAAGCACAAGCAGAGACAGGATGCTGACGTGTGGGTTACACGGTAGCGTTCCCATGCCTGCCACACGAGGCTCTGCACCTACCCCGTTTCACCTCGGCCCTAGCTAATCTAAACAGAGATTTGAGTAAAAATAAAGCCAAAGCAAGTCCCCATCCACAAAAACGTCATTAGACCACACTGTTTAAACAGGCATAAATTTGTTCTAACATATGTATTACAGCCAATTGAGTTAGTGAGCTCCAAGAATAAGGTAAAAACTTTTGAATATCAGCGAGGTTGAAGAAGAGTTCTGTCACCTGCCTTCATTCTTTCATTGTGCCTATAACTGCCTCCCAATATAGACTGTAATATGCTAAACTGAGCTTGACTTGAGAATATCAAAGCCTTCCTTCAAAAGACTAAATACATACCCTAACGTAAAATTTGAAAAGTTTCCTTCATTTATTGAGAACAATGTTTAAAGGAAACCGCAGCATACTATACTGGTTCATGCCTGCAATCTTAGCACTTGGGATGCTGAGGCAAGAGGCCTCCTCTCAGTTTCAGGATAGTGTTGACTTCAAAGCAGGACCTTGTCTTTAAAAAAAAAAAATATTAATGACCTTAAAAAATTGTATTTATTTCTAGTAATTGAATAAATCAGTAAGTCCATCAAAATAATAAGTTTTTCTTTTTTGCCTTAGCTAATTCAATTTATTTTATAAGAAAATACTACATATGTGATAGCGCATCAAGTGTAATTTCCATATTGCTAAATAATTTTAAGAAGACATGAACAGATTAATTGTATGGCCATTATTTCCTGTCTTTCCTGATGACTCAGTTCTGAAGAAGATCTACTTCACCAATCCTGTTGGAGAAGTAATAAACATGAACAGAAAGAAAGCGACAGACATTTTCCACATTTAGAATTTCTCTCAGTCGTGGACTTACGGTAAAAAGAGGGAAGTTTAACCCATGTCTTCCACACAGTTGACAGCTCTATTCATGTGAGGACATGCTAGAGTAGAAACAGGAAGCAGACTGGTGGGGCTCATCTAACAGTATGGATTTACACCACACAGCAGTATCCACTGTCAAGCATCATCCAATTTGTGCTTCCTAACAACTGAACTGAAATGGATTGTCAAGTAATATTCATTTCTAGTTGCCTAGACCTATAGTGGTACAAGTCATAGCTGGAGAATGAACAAAAGGTCACAGAAATGCAACATTTCATTATCACATCTCCTAAAAATCAAGAGTTCTCTCTTCATTTCCTCTCTTTAATAGGGCATATTTATTTTAGGATTTCAGGCATGTATACAATATATTTATCATATTACAAACTCTCTTTGGTTTTTTTAAATGAATATAAACTGGTTGTGACTTCTGTTTAATATTATTTCCAGTTACATGAACAATATTCTCCTGGTACCATTCTCATTTCTGAAAAGTGGTTTTCTTCTCTTCTGCTGAACCTCTGACTACCCTCATCCCCCAACACACACATACACACACACACACACACACACACACACACACACACACACATCCTGAAAAGCCTGAAGCTAATTTTAAGTAAGGAAGTAAAGGGAAAACATGCATGTCATTAATTTATATAATAAAATGTTGGTGCATTTTTACCAAGCGATCTTAAACTGCTAACGTCTCTAAAAAATTAACATTTCTGTGGTGCACCTTAAATATTATATGAATTCTTTTGTCTTCTAGTGGGACCTTTTGCTTCTACTGGGTTTTACAAACCAGGATGAGGAGGGTGTGTGCCTAGTCGTATTGTATCTTGTTATGCCATGCTTGATAGATATTCCTGGAAGGCCTGTTCTTTCTGAAGGGAAAGGGAGGAGGAGTAGATTGTGGGTGGGGAAAGGAGTAAGGGAGAATGGAAGGAGTGGAGGAAAAACTGCAGTCAAGATATATTAAAAACAAAGAGTAAAAAATTAATTTTAAAAATCAAAAAATAAATCATATCTTAAAATTCCCAGGGAAACATAAATGCAGTATTCATTTGCAACTCTCCTGAAAGGCACATGTCTATTACTACCAGTACCTCTTCTCGAGAATAAAGCAGCGAAACAACTCCTTGTTTGTTTAAAAGAACTGTGCATGAAAGAAGCAGACAAGGACAGAGTCATCTACTGAAAATTCATCTATGAGTTATGGCTGGGGGCTAGAAGGATGTCTCAGTGGTCAGTAGTATTTGATGATCAAGGAGAGGGGCCGGATGCCATTCCTAGCACACACAGAAGGGTTCAAAGCTGTCTCCATTTCCAGGGGACATGACTATCTCTCCTGATATTTACCCACAGGTGCCAGACAGTCATGTGGTGCACAGACACATATGCAGGCAACCCACTTGTACACATAAAAATAGTGTTTTTTTTAATTTACAAATAATTACTGCTGAAGAGTAAGCAGGGAAACTAGTTGTAGTAGTTATTCCTGGTTGTCAACTTGACTATATCTGGAATGAACTAAAATCCAGAACTGGAAGGCTCACCTGTGATCCTAGTCTGGAGGCAGGGAGATACAAATTTCTGACCTGGATCTTGGCATGGAGATCTTGAGGCATAGTGGCTATGAATCCCAGAAGACTAAGGCAAGGAGATCTCTGAGTTCAAGGTCATCTGGGACAAAGCAACTCCCAGATCCAAGTGTGGTGGCACACACCTTTAATCTGTGCCACGCCTTCTGCTGGAGACCTACCTAAAATCTAGTGTTCAGTGTTATTTGACTAATAAGCTACACAAGATTCTTAAAAAGTAAACTTTGTTAAAAAAAAAAGTACCTGACAAAATGATATGAAGCTTCATTTAGTAAAACTTGACAAACAAAAAGTCTTCATAATCAATACTATAATTTGACTATTCAATCCAATATTTGGTAAATGTTATTGAACCATAAGAAAAATACAAATATTTTCCTTTAGAATTTATTCCACCACATTCCTGACAATAGTGCGAGAAACAAGAGCCTGGACTCCAAAGATGCTCAGTAATGGTTGCTGAATTTTAAGTAATTGATAACATAGATATGCCAAGAACTCAACAATAAAAAGAAAAGCCATTTTCAAAAGGGTTCTTAGTTATGGTTTCTATTGCTATAATAGAACACCATAGCCAAAAGGTTTGGAAGGAGGGTTACTTATGCCCACACTTCTAGGTAACAGTCCATCACTCAACAAAGTTGGCACAGAAGCCTGACCTCAGGAACCATGGAGGAGTGTTTCTTAGGACCACCACTTCAGGCTTAGTACCACCCACAATAGGCTGAATCTAATTAAGAAAATGGCCTACAGGCTTGCTTATAGCCAAGGGCATTTTCTCAATTGAGGATCCCTACTCCCATACAACTCTAGCTTATGTTCACTTAACATAAAACTACCCAGAACAGGAGCAAAGATGTTAATGTATATCTCTACAAAGAAGACATAAACAAGTGGCCGGCAAGAAATTTGGAAGATTTTAAAAATAATAATCAACAAGGAAAGGCAAATAAAAAACAGAGGTACAAATTCATATACATTTGAATAGCTACAATCAAATAATAGTATTGACCAGGATGTAAAAACTACAGAACTTTCATGTAAAATAGTTAGGCAGCTGTCCAAACCATTGGACACTTTCCCAAAAATATATTACTCAGCAATTTCAATCAAGAAAACTAAAAACATACATTTATATAAAAACTTGCACAAAAATGTATCAACATTACTCAAAGTAACCAAAAAATAGAAACAACTGATAATTATATGAAACACATATGAGATGTTCATCCAATAGAATGCTATTTAGGTATATGAAGGAATGACATATGATAAATGCTACATTATGAATGCCAAAAATACAGTACCAGGTGAAATAACATTGTATGTTGTACAGACCTAAGAATATGCTCAAAGAGCCAAATCCACAAAGACAGAAAGTAAGTAGATTAATATTTGCCTGGGAATGAAGAAGGGCAGTTGGAGATTATGTGTTTCTTCTTAAGGTAATGAGTGTTGTACAAAGTTTGCTAGATTTCCAGTGAGAATTATAACAACACTGAAAATATTAAAAGAATATACTTTACTATATATTTTTAAGTAAAATCATGAATTTTGTTTAAAGTAGTTTTCACTACAACAATAAAAGGTGAATTCATTAATGAATGCAGGGGTTGTGGATATGGTTCTGTTGGTAGAGCACCTGCCACAGATGCATGAAGCCCTAGATTTAATCCCAGTATTGTGTAAATGGAGAATGGTGACACATATCTATAATTCTAATTCTAACACTGCAAAGGCAGAAGCAAGAAGGTCAAGATGTCCAGGCCATGCTTGGCTACAGAGTGACTTTAAGCTCAGTTTGGAATACTTGAGGACACATTTTTTAAGTGAATGCAATCAATACTTCCTTTGTATTCCTAAATGAAGATGTATTTCATTATTCTTCTCTCTCTCTCTCTCTCTCTCTCTCTCTCTCTCTCTCTCTCTGTGTGTGTGTGTGTGTGTGAGAATACACACACACACACACACACACACACAGAAGTACAGCATCCTTGGCATGGAGCACAGGTGGAGGTCTGTAAACACTGACTTTGTGGCTTGAACTCTCACCTGGCAACTTTACATGGGTTCTAGGGTTCAAGTTTAGGAAGCCAGGCTTGCCCACCAAGCATCTTTAGCAGTTGAGTAATCTTACCAGTTCCAAATCTGTTTGTCTTTAGGAGTGTTTTTCAGGGAATATCTTTTGACTTTATGATATACTGAATTTGTATGATTACTGAAGCAATAATACATAAAATCACTACCAAGTTAAGTTTTGGCCTTCAAATTGTCCATGACATTTATCACTAGAGGAGGGGACGAATCTGATACCCCATATTACAATCAAATCAGCTGGTAGTCACACAGGTGCTTGTGGTGAAACTATGTGATGTAAACTCACCTAGCATCCACAATAACAGAGTGCTGCTGATATCCAGAATTACTATTATCATTACCATCACATTCCTCTTGTTCATGGTGGATAACATACTGATAAGGATGGTAAGAAAGTAGAGGTGAATCTTGAGTACTTACTATATGATAAACATTTCATCACTTTAATTTGCATAATCCCAGCAGCAGCTATGATCATGCCTAATCTAAAAATACCAGAGGCTCATAAGATCAAAAATGTCTTCCAAAGAGATGTGTGACTCAAATTCAGTTCTATCAAACAATAAAACATAAATTCTTTGAACAGAAATGGTATTTATATATTTATGCACATGTACTTTTAGAACAAAATATTCATTTAAGGGCAAAAACAAGAATTCAAGTAGTAGGAGAAAAGCTAATGACTGTATCATTTCTGAAAGCGTATCAATTAGCGGTGCTGTGGTTTTAATGTACTGAGCCCATCTATAAGAGCAGAGACCCACAATCTAGTATCTGTTGTTATTAAAAACTAATTAGAAGATTTGATCAACTGTATCATACATGTCATATAATTACAGAAACTTCATATACAATCCTGCAAGAAGATATAACATTCAAATTGTCCTAAAATATACACAGCCTCCCCCACAACAAATGGCTCAGACTATGTGAAAACGTGACTATTACTCAGTGGCTCCTCATGCCAGCAATTAAGATTTCATCCTGATTCCAGAAGCTTTGAATTCTATTTGCTTGTTTCTATAGAGGCAACAGAATAGATATCCTCTGAGATCACCCAAAAAATGTTAAGAATGCTAGTTAAGTCTTGATGATAATGAGGGTCTAAAGAAAGCTGTCAGACTCAGGTACAAACCTTCAGGGCATCCCTTAGAGGCAGTGGTACCCTCAGCCTAGGGTTGGAAGTCACAGGCAGGAGCAGTACATCACATTTCATCATTGTGAAAAGTCAAGTCTACTGAGACATACCACAGATACACCTATCTATCAGGAAACATGAAATCAGATGGAGTCTGATGAAATCTGTTTTACTCCTGATTCAATTAGAAGGCCCATGCACTTTCAAATAGGATCAGAATCGTTGTTAATCCTGAGATTCCTTAAATAAAAACTAGTTACAAAATTTTGACTCAAATTTGAAGCAAACTTTAAATACCAACCAGATGAACTCTGGTCAGGTCACTGTATGAAACCACCGTGAGTGGCAACAGGCCATGTGTTGTAGGAGCTTTTTAAGAACCAAACCAAAAGTCTACCACATTTCCCATTATTTTCTAAGAACTACAACTCACAGCATTCCATGAAGTTCCTGGTCCTTGAGCAGGTGGGGCTTACAGGTTGACTTTGGCTCTTACATAGTCCTGAGGTTAATTAAAAATCTTCATGAATACTCTGTACAGTAGAAGAGCACTGATTTTTTTCCCTCAACTTCTTTCTAAAGACCCTTTACTAGATAAAATGCAGTAATGTGAGCTTAACAGGAGAGGAAACCATGCCTGTAACTTGAACCCTAGCCAACCACCTTGGGCAAGTGAAGTCATTCATCTTAGAAAAGAACTTACAATGGCACTGTATTAAATTAACATAACTCATAACTACATTCTAAGCGTATATCCACAGATAAGTATAGTTTTCATGCCTCATAAAGAAACTTCTCTGCCAGTATCTGACAAATACAGAGATGGATGCTCTCAGCCTACCATCGGACTGAGCACAAAGTCCCCAGTGGAGGAGTTAGAGAAAGGACTCAAGGAGCTGAAGGAGTTTGTAGCCCCATAGGAACAACAATATGAACCAACCAGTACCCCCAGAGCCCCCAGGGATTAAATCACCAACCAAAGAGTACACATGGAGGGCCCCATGGCTCCAGCTGCATATGTAGCAGAGCCTGGCCTTGTTGGACATCAAAGGGAGGAAAGGACCTTGGCCCTGAGAAGGCTCGATGTCCCAGTATATGGGAATGCCAGGAAAGGGAAGCAGGAGTGGGTGGGTTGGTGAGCAGGGGGAGGGGGAATGGGATAGGGAGATTTTGGAGGACAAACCAGGAAATGTAAATAAAGAAAATATCTAATAATAAAAAAAAAGAAAGAAACTTCTGTTTGCAACAGAAGGAAACCATTACAGAAAACCACAAACAATAAAAAGGCAGAGGAAAAAGAGATCATGTGGTGCCATCACAACTAATAAATCTTCAACACAATTCTTGCACTTAATTTTCAATCATTATGGAAGGGGAAGGCAAAGAGACTATAAGAGCCAGAGGAACTGAGCAGATTGTATTTATATATTTAGGAGTGTGTGTATGTGGTAATTAAAGAAAAGAGTAAAGGAGATGCATAGGAAGGGTTGGAGGAGAAAAGGAAAGGGGCAAGCGATATAATGATAAAATTTCAAAAACTTATAAATAAAGACTTAATGGACTCTATATTTTTAGAGTTTTCAACATAATGGGTTCAAATGTGATTCCTACTTCTTCAATGGTAAAAATAAGAATGACATCACCAGCCAGGCAGAGTGATATGTGCCACTGTGTCAGCGACTGGGATGGAAAAAAAGAAGCAGATCTCCATAAGTTCAGGACTAGTCTGGCCTGCAGAGAGTTGCCAGTCAGCCAGGGCGACAGTGAGCTCTTATCAGAAAGAAAAGGATCAAAATTCAATCAAAGATTGAAAATTAAGTGCAAGAATTGTGTTGAAGATTTATTAGTTGTGATTGCACCACATGATCTCTTTTGCCTCTGCATTTTTATTGTTTGTGGTTTTCTGTAATTGCTGAAGCCATAGGAGTCACTAAAGAGGGCATATGACAGCAGGACATACGATGCCCACCATATACCACCCACTCACCACCTTAACTTGTCCAGCATCCTAAAGAGTTGCCTATTCAGTCTCTATGCTTTCCTGTCACGTGGCTCACGCCAGCCATGGCAGGTAACCATGATATTTTCTTCTGCTTGACTACTTCCCTACTGACCTGTAAACTCAAGAGAGGGTATAGATATTACTAGATTTTATTGTAACCATATCTTGGTATACAATGTTTGAAACCAAAGAAGTACTGCTCTGTAAACTTAAAGAATGACGTGCAATAAGTGAGTAAAATAATACAGAGTAGGGTGTCAGACAAATACAGTTCTGCATTCTGTGCATTTTCAGATGACTACCCTTGAACTGAGAGAGGGTTTTTTTTTTCAACCGTATACATTTTAAACAATTCTTCATTATAATTGATTATTTTTGTTATTCCTGTATAACAATTCTTCTGTAGGCTCAAGAGTCCATAGAAATCTGTTTTTAAAAGCACTGTTTTCTCATACAATATACCCTAATTCCAGTCCCCCTTACTCTACTCCTCCCGGCTCCTCCTCCTCTCCTCTCCCACGAAGGCCCATTCCCTTTCTTTCTCTCATTACAAAAGAAAAATCTTCTAAGAGATAACAACCAAGCATAACAAAATAAACTATAATGAGTTTTTTGTTTGTTTGTTTTTGTTTTTTTTGAGACAGGGTTTCTCTGTGTAGCCCTAGCTGTCCTGGAACTCACTCTGTAGACCAGGCTGGCCTCGAACTCAGAAAGTCGCCTGCCTCTGCCTCCCAAGTGCTGGGATTACAGGCATGCACCACCACCGCCCAGCCTATAATGAGATTTTTAAAAGTCATCACATCGACCCTGGATGATGAAAACCAACAGAAGGAAAAGAAAGCACAATCAGACCCACTCGTTCATGCAATCAGGAGTCCCATAAAAATACTAAACTGAAAGTTGTAATAAATGCTCAGAGGAGCTAATATAGACTCAGATTGGTCAGTGCTTGCTGCTGCACAAAACTCTACTTCAAAATGGATCAAAGACCTCAACATAAAACCAGATACACTCAACCTGAGAAGAAAAGATGGGAAATTACATTGAATGCACTGGAATTTGAGATAACTTTCTGAACAAAATACCAACAGCACAAACACTAAGATCAACAATTAATAAGTGGAACCTCATGATATTGAAAGCTTCTGTAAGGCAAAGAACACCATCAATCAGACAAAGCAGCAGCTTACAGAACAGGAAAAGATTTTTTTCGCCAACTCCACATCTGATAATAAAGGACTAATATCCAAAATATATAAAAACTAAAAAACAAACTAGATATCACAGAAACAAATAATCCAATTAAAATGGGGTACAGATCTAAACAGAATTCTCAACTTGAGTAAAAAGGCTATGGGGAGGGGGGGGGGTAAAAAGTAACAGTGAAGTGTCTCCTAATGATATTCTGATATTCACTATATTCATAGATCAGTGCTTCCTTCAGACAATACCAGACAAGCTTTCTCCTACAAAAGATAGGAATACAGAGACCCATTGCTAGACATTACACAAATAGAGAGACCTTGAAACACAATACTCTAAATATGATATCTTCATCAAATCCCTCTCCTCAGACCACAGGAAACCCTCATGGAAGAGAAGACAAAGTGCAAGAGCCCAGGGATGAAGAGCACCAAGACAACAAGACCCTCCAAATCATCTGAGCAAAGTGCATATGAAGTCATAGAAATCTCTGTATTCTGTATGTATTTCTTCTCTATGCTCCTTAGTTAATTTTAATCACATATCACTTTATAATGTTCCTTATTCCTTATGTTCATGGGTCCTCACTAAGGCCTGCTCTAGCTACTATATATGCATTACCTCATTGAATCCTCACAATAATCCTATAAAAGATCAGATATTAAGTCCATTTTACAAGCAAGGGAACTGAGATAGAAAGTTACTGATGGTCACAAATGATTGAGTAAGGGTTTGAAATATGGAACCCATTTCTCACTCCATCATGAGTACGTTCTTCTCAGGGGAAGCTGCTAACACTCTTCCCATAGCCTGACCTCCTACTGAGGCTACATGAATGCAAAATCATTCTCTATGAATGTGGACCTAATAGCTATTCTGAACTGTTCTCTTGGTCCTAGGCTCCACAAGGAAGTTGGTCTATGGATGATCTACAAATATCAATCTTGCTCAATTTCATCTGAATCTAATTCAGTACTTTTAAAAAACATTTGCTCCACATTTATTATCAACCTCTCCCCAAATCATGTTTGTTCTTAGATTATATTATTATAAAAACAACAAACCATAAAATGTTTATCCCACCCTGTAAGCACAGATCTTTCTATCTGCTAGAGAAGTATACACTGAGAAAGTAAAGTTTGGAGGTATGGATCAATGGGAGAGTTATTGCAATGTTCTGGGTTTTGATTCCTACCTACACCTAGAGGGAAACTAAAAGCACACTACCATAGCCTCATTTTCTGAAACAATGACATCACAAAACAAAGCTGCTTTGAAGGATATAATTGTGAAGGTCATGGAGCAACTTGAGAGGTAAGTGTGAGGTAAAACAGCTACATAGAGGATCTTATGCTTTAATGTATAATGCTTTCACAAAGCACACCTCAAAAGAATGCCATTCTCATAAGAATATCTCCAAACAGATCTGTGCCTTTAAAGTCTAATTTTACAGAATTAAATGATAGGGCACTTTTTCTTATAAGCCAAGTCTTTAGTAAATTTTCTTCATACTTCTCCCCTGTACAATCTATGGTTTCTGAATCCTTCTATAAAGAAATTCTGTTCAAACTGAACTGTTTGATTAGTCAGTCGACCTTAGAAATCACACTGTTCCCTTAATAGAGAGGAAAATTTAACCAATGGACCAGAATAAGAGACTAACAGCTGCTGAATCCTGAGGAACAAGCACCAAGCACGCAGCACTCCTCACGAGGCCCTCTGGGTGCGTATGGTTTTCTCGATGAGTGGTAGTAAACCACCAAAGCACATAAATACGCTCTTGGCTACAAGAACTTACTGTCTCATTTCTACTCCTAGCATAGAAAAATAAGGCAGACATTTTTAGAAATATGCCATTATTCATTTTTTTATTCCCCCTAGCAATGATGTAGAGAAGACAATGAAATTAAATATACTATTATATTCCCTGTCAGAAAAGTATTATGATTTGAAAGCCTGCTACAGGCATCTGATCAGAGCTACACACTTCTATATTGTTTCTACAAAAATGGTTTTGACAAAGTATACTTATTATGATTGGAATAACATTAAAATTGTCATATTTATAAATGGAATGTGAAAAATTATTATATGATCTTAATTATACTATGTTAGTGTCAAGTAGCTAATAAATATTTATCATTCTAAAAATAAGCCATATATATTATGTATATTTTTAATAAAATATTCTGTAACGGATTTAAAATACTGCCACTAATAGCAAGCAGTTTTAAGCAAAGCAGGCATCTACCAAGTATCATTAAAAGTCAAACTAGGGGACAGAAGAGAGGGCTCATTGGTTAAGAGCAGCATACTACTCCTCCGAAAGACCAGGGATCCACACAGAGTGGCTCACGAGTGCTTGTAACTCCAACTCCAGAGGCCTTTAAAGACACCTGAACTCATATGCACATACCCACATGCACACATATACATGTACACACAATTAAAAATAATATAAAACCCAAAAATGGTGATGTTATATGGTTTACTGGCATATATGTAAAAATGACTAATGTTCCATTTGTTTTTGTTAAAAAACAACAAAAAGATCATGATTATACTAACGTTTGCTGTGACTTGTATCTTTTTTGGGGGGGTTTGAGACAGGGTTTCTTTGTGTAACCCTGGCTGTCCTGGAACTCATTCTGTAGACTGGGCTGGCCTCAGAAATCTGTCTGCCTCTGCCTCCCAAGTGCTGGGATTAAAGGCAGCACCACAGAAACTGAGGTCTTAATGGGCTTCTATTGTGATGGTTATACACTGCATTGTGGTTCAGAGGCAACCTGAACTTGTGGAATTTGCATACTCAAGGTGAAATAATTCTAACTCTCATGTATTTACTCTCAAAATATACTTTGGCAGTATTCGCACATTAGAATAAGTGAATTTACATGTTATCTAGTTTTAACTTAACCCTCATAAAATGGTCAAATATCTTAAGAATACAGTGTTGAAAGGCACCACATATTTTTAAAAAATAAACAGTTGATGTGTTCCTTCAAGAAAAAATGCTATTACAGTAATTAATGATGAAGCTACTTCATCATTAGGAGCTTCTTTACATTGTAAAGAAGATCGTAAAGAAGTCTATTTTGAAACATTTGGTAGTATCGCCATTACTATACGACTTGATTGCTGGAAACTATTTGTATGTGTGCATTATTATAAAACTTCTTGCCGGGCGGCGGCGGTGGCGCACGCCTGTAATCCCAGCACTTGGGAGGCAGAGGCAGGCGGATTTCTGGGTTCGAGGCCAGCCTGGTCTACAGAGTGAGTTCCAGGACAGCCAGGACTACACAGAGAAACCCTGTCTTGAAAAACCAAAAAAAAAAAACAAAAAAAAAAAACAAAACAAAAAAACAAAAAACCAACTTCTTGGGCTAGGGAGGTAACTCACTGGGTAAAGTGCTCATTACATGAACATGAGAGTTTGAGTTTTAATCCCCAGTGTCCCTCTAAAAAGCTGAGCATGGCCACGTGTCCTGTGATCCCAAGACTTGGGGATGGAGGTTGGGAGGGTCCAGAGACTTCCCAGGGTAGCAGGTCTAGACAGCTTGGCAAGCTCCATGTTTGGTATCTTACTACTGCTATAATGGAACATCAGGACCAAGAAGCAAGATGGGGAAAAAAGGGTTTGTTTTTTGTTTTGGGGGTTTGTTTTGGGCTTAAATTCTGATATAACTGCTCATGATCAAAGGAAGTCAGGACAGGAACTCAAACAGGGCAGGAATTCAGCAGAAGGAGCTGATGCAGAGGCCATGGAGGAACAAATGCTTACTAGCTTGCTGTTCATGACTTGCTCAACCTACTTCCTTATAAAACCCAAGACTTAGGGATGGTACCACCTAGAATGGGCTACCAGCTTGCCTATAGCCAGATCTTATGGAAGCATTTTCTTCACTGAGACTTCCTCCTATCTGATGACTCTAACTTGTGTCTAGTTGGCATAAATATAGCCAGTGCAGTGAAGACCTTGTCTCAGAAAATAAGGTGGAGAGCAATAGAAAGATTCCTGAGTACACTTTCAGACTTCCGCAGGACACAGGAAAATACTTTCCTGAATTAACAGCCCTCCCTAACAATCACAAAACTTCTTGCATTGCCATACTCAGTAACCTCAATTTGTACATTTAAAACTTGTATAGAGAGTTACAGAGATTTTGGAATATATTGGTAAAAGATGCATCAAGAGTGCTTTATTCATAAGAGTGCTTAAATGTGCTGGGGAGACAGCTTAGTGGTTAGGAGTACTGGCTGCTCTTCCAGAGGACCTGGGTTCAATACCTAGCACCCATCTGAAAGCTCACAACTGTCTGTAACTCCAGTTCCAGGAAGTCCAACATCCTCATATATATATATATATATATATATATATATATATATATATATATGCAGGAGAAACAACAATGCACAGAAAAAGAATCACTAAAAAGAGTATTTGAAAAGATTGGAAATACAGATGAATGGTAGATACATACGTGAGTCCTTGCACTGTTACCCAGACATCCCTGAGAGAAAGACAGAGAAAGAGGGAGGAGAGAGAGAGGAGATGGGGGAGAGAGAGGGGAGAGAAGAGAGGGGGGAGGAGGGAGGGGAGGGGGAGGGGAGAAGGGCCTGAGAGAAGGAAAAGACTGGAGCACGGATGCAAGCCAGGAGAAAACACCCAGGGAGGGGTCTATCTTCGCTGCTTCTCACTAGTACTTCTTTAATTGGCCAGTTGAAGATGGGCCACTGAGCCTAATATTTAGGAATTTGAGGACCCCAGGCTTTGATCACAACAACCTCAGAAATATTCTGAAATTATAGGGTACTGAAATTTAAACATAGTGAATATAATAAAACACAATGAATATAATAAAAGCTACTGAATTATTTATCTTTAAATGACAAATTATATGTTATATGACAGTTATCTCAGTAGAAAAATTACAAAAGTTGAGTGCTACTTTGTAGTATATTTTGAAGTAAATATTTTCATTTTTGTCCTTTATAATAAGTCTAAATTTCTGCATCTTATAAATTATCGATATCTTAGTATGATAGCACTTTATGCATAGTAAAAGATATATACATATATTAGAAATTTATTCTCACAAAAACTTATTGATCATACATGTCTAGATACAGAGATTTGCATGTAAGTAGCACACTATGTTCTTCTGATGACTGTTCATGAGGCAGTAGGTACTACTACACCTTTTCTTCTACCAAGATTTTTTTTTTATTCAATATATTCTTTATTTACATTTCAAACGATTTCCCCTTTCCTGGATACCCCTCCCATAAGCACTCTTCCCTCCCCCTATTCCCCAATCCACCCCTTCCTGCTTCCCTGTCCTGGTATTCCCCTATACTGCTGCACTGAGCCTTTCCAGGACCAGGGGCCTCTCCTTCCTTCTTCTTGAGCTTCATTTGATATGTGAATTGTGTCTGGAATATCCAAGCTAATATCCACTTATCAGTGAGTGCATACCATGAGTGTTCTTTTGTGATTGGGTTACCTCACTTAGGATGATATTCTCCAGTTCCATCCATTTGTCTAAGAATTTAATGAATTCATTGATTTTAATGGCTGAATTAGACTCCATTGTGTATATTGTGTATATATACTACATTTTCTGTATCCATTCCTCTGTTGAGGGACATCTGGGTTCTTTCCAGCTTCTGGCTATTATAAATAGGGCTGCAATGAACGTAGTGAAGCATGTATCCTTGTTACATGCTGGGGAATCCTCTGGGTATATGCCTAGGAATAGAATAGCAGGGTCCTCCAGTAGTATCAGGCCCGGTTTTCTGAGGAACTGCCAGACTGATTTCCAGAGTGGTTGTACCAGCTTGCAATCCCACCAGCAGTGGAGGAGTGTTCCTCTTTCTCTACATCCTCGCCAATACCTGCTGTCTCCTGAGTTTATAATCTTAGCCATTCTGACTGTTGTGAGGTGAAATCTCAGGGTTGTTTTGATTTGCATTTCCCTGAAGACTAAGGATGTTGAACATTTCTTTAGGTGTTTCTCAGCCATTCGATATTCCTCAGGTAAAAATTCTTTGTTTAGCTCTGTACCCCATTTTTAATAGGGTTATTTTTGAGTTCTTTGTTTATCTTGGATATTAGCCCTCTGTCAGATGTAGGGTTGGTAAAGCTCTTTTCCCAATTTGTTGGTTGCCCTTTTTGTCCTTTTGACAGTGTCCTTTGCCTTACAGAAACTCAGTAATTTTATGAGGTCCCATTTGTCAATTCTTGATCTTAGAGCATAGCTATTGGTGTTTTATTCAGGAACTTTTCCCCTGTGCCTATGTCCTCAAGGATCTTCCCCAGTTTCTTTTCTATTAGTTTCAGTGTGTCTGGTTTTATGTGGAGATCCTCGATCTACTTGCACTTAAGCTTAGTACAAGGAGATAAGAATGGATCAATTTGCATTCTTCTGCATGTTGACCTCCTGTTGAACCAGCACCATTTGTTGAAAAGGCTATCTTTTTTCCACTGGATGGTTTTAGCTCCTTTGTCAAAGATCAAGTGACCATAGGTGTGTGGGTTCATTTCTGGGTCTTTAATTCTATTCCATTGATCTACTTGCTTGTCACTGTACCAATACCATGCAGTTTTTAACACAACTGCTCTGTAGTACTGCTTACAAGATTTCTAAATTCATACTTCATAAGATTTCAAACTTTGAGAAGGATATAAGATTTTTTACAATATTATTTAAAAGTTCCCGAGGATATACTATAAGTCCATAGTGTGATAAAATGGTGATTTTTTTTTAAAGCTTTCAGGAAGACTTTTAGATCAAGATACTGAGTAGCAAAAATAAAAAAAAGTATTTTGAATATGATGTATGAAAGTTATTTGGAAGCAGAGGAACTACATTTCCCAGGTTGCTTTTCTCCTGTAGTCTGGTTGTGAGTTACTTTCAGCTAGTGGAGACTGGAGAAAGGTGATAGCCACTGATTTCTCTCTAGCAGGGAAGAGTTTCACCAAAGGTAAAGCTTTAGCTTTGCCCTAGGCATGTCATTCTCAATCAGTCACTTGCATAGAGTGGGGCAATCTTTTTCTTGTGTTGTGTTGTGTTTTAATTTTGTTGTTGTTCTTTCAGCTAGCAGAAACAGTAGCTTCCTGGTCTCTGGACCATCTGGTAGCAAACTAAAACCTTTATGACCACTTTGCTCTTCCAGTTCTTCCAATGTTCAAGTAACTCAGATCCTTCATTAAATAGACTTTGAAATGCCAATTTTCCTGACCATGCTCTATTTGATATAGGCATCATTTGTCAGCTTGTCTCATGGTTTCTGTTCTATGTCGAATGTTATAGTTCCAAAGAGAGAAAGAGAAGCAGGGCCTGGTGGTACATGCCTTTAATCCCAGCACTTGTTAGGCAGAGGCAGGTAGATCTCTGTGAGTTCGAAGCTAGCCTGGTTTACAAAGCAAATTCCAGCACAGCCAAAGCTGCTACTTAAAGAAACCCTGTCCCAAAAACCAAAAACAAAAACAAAACAAAACAACAAACAACAACAACAACAAAAACAGACAGGAAAGGAGAGACAGATACAGAGGGAGATACTGAGTTGGCCAAACTTGAGACAAAGGCTACACTATTCCATTTTGCTAAGTTAGATAAGACTTATTTCACCAGCTAATAATTGAGGGTGACCACAACTTACTAACTTATAATACATCTTAAACTTATGCATTCTACAAAGGCTGCCACCCTCAAATCTCTTTCAGGTCACACCCCAGGTTATACACTTTAAACAAGACAGGGAACCACAAGTTTAGCCACTTAGGCAGATGGGAAATTTACACAACAAAGATACTGCCATAATTATTTCCTAATCACATCCCATGTTCATCTTGCCCACTTGACAGAATTATGCTTTTACTGATAAAATGACAAGGGACTTTGTCTTGATTAGGGTTTTATTGCTGTGAAGATACCATGATCACAGCAACCCTTATAAAGAAAAACATTTAACTGGGGCAGGCTTACAGTTTCAGAGGTTTAGTCCATTGTCATCAGGGCAGGAAACATGGCAGTATGCAGGCAGACAAGACGCTGGAGAAAGAACTGAGAGTTCTATATCTTCATCTGCAGGCAGCAGAAGGAGACTGGGACACACTGGCTAGAATTGAGTTTATGGCCTCAAAGCCCACCCCCAGTGACACTTCCCCCAACAAGGTCCCACCTACTCTAACAAGGCCACACGTGTATATAGTGCCAGTACCCATGGCCAAGCATTCACTCACAAGAGTCTATCAGGGCTATTCCTATTCAAAACACCACAGACTTAATAGAAAACAAGGATTTAATGATGAATGTGACCCTGCACTGCCCCCATGAGCTGCATAATAGAGACATGTAGTTTGATATGGGGATGGAGTCGTTGCATGTCAGGGCTGTCTCTTTTGTTAACTGTCAAAGGAATGAAGACTAACTGGAGTTCATTCTTGGTGAACAAACATCAGCAGGAACTCTTGACAAGTCCAAACTTCAATTATGATACAAATTTTCTTTCTTTCAGCTTCTACAAACTGTTAGTAAACTCAATCTTAGAAGCATATTGGAGGCAATGCTCCTCTAACTTCAACTTTGTGTAACTTAATGTTCCCTAAGCAAGTTTATTAGCAAATCCTTTATAGCATCAATTTTATTACTTCAAGTTTTTTCTACACTAGAATTTTACAATGAAACCAGGTATGAAGTACTCAAAACTATTACAGGCACCATTTACCACAATCTAGCAAGTGTTCAGAACGGAATAAAACACTGACAACATGCCACTGATCCATTTTTTTTTTTAAAACAAGTTCAAGGCAGTAATAGGTTAGTAGAGCTTTCAAAACAGAATTTGATGTTTCTTTATGAAAATGTTATAGACTTTCCTACCTTTGTGATAAGGATTCGGTATCTATCCAGCATTGCCTGGTTGTCATGGCATCCTGCTAACAGCTGCCACACTTCCGCCCTCAGTGCCTCAGGAACACCACTCTTTACCAAGGTAAAGAGCCCTTTTGGTCGGCCACCAAGGTTATTGTGCCTGAGAAATGAAGAAAATAAACTATTCACAATCCATGTCCTGAGCTTCTGTTGCTATGGAAATAATATTTATTACTTTATGTGTAAACCTGGCTAGGCTCCATGCCCCAGCGTAGGGAAATGCCGGAGTAGGGAGGAGGGAGTGGGTGGGTGGGTAGGTGGGGGAGCACCCTCATAGGAGCAAGGGGAGGGAGGATGGGATAGGGAGTTTCTGAAGGGGAGACTAGGAAAGGGGATAACATTTGAAATGTAAATAAATAAAATATCCAATGAAAATAAAAGAATAAGCCTGGATGAAAAGAAAATGACTAAGAACACACCAAAAGTAGTGTTTAAACCACAGTAACATGTTAATCTATTTTTTTCTCTATTTCATCCTATATTTTGTTGAACTACTTTAGGAAAAGTTTTTCACCATATCACCTATATTTTTCAATTTCCATATTATGATTATGTATTAACATATGTATTTGGCTTTTGTTTATATCCAACATAAAAAAGAACCATTTAAGTCTCTTGAGATGGTTGTACAGCACCTTAAGTGGGTTGCCAGAGAATGACCTGAGATGCTGAAAGTGAACCACGAACCTTTCATACCATGACAGTACCCACATCTTAATAGTCAGATTAAACTGAGCAAATGAAAACCTAAGTCCTACATTATCAGAATGAAATATGCAAACCTCAGTTTCTTAAAGTCCCCACATCCTGACCCAAGTACTGCCTGGGAAGCTACCTGACTTGTTCACCTAATTTGGAACATTCTGTTTCCGTGTGAGCGTGAGCACAAAGGACATCTAGATTTAAAATACCCAAGGTGAACCCTATGGGAAGCGTTCCTCATTGCTGTCCAGATTTGTCTTGCTGGCCTACTGAACTACTAGTACTCCCTAAAGAGACGACTTACTCTTTCCTAAAAACACCTAAACAACTGCATCTTGCTAAAGCAACAGCTTATGCTTATCATCAGCCTTATCATTTTCTCAAGGGCTGTTAATAATCAGAGAAAAAGCAAACATCTGTTCTCTAAAGCTAACAATCACATAGTAGCTATGCTACAACTATAAACAGCCATCTGGTCAAGAAAAGGAATTACAGTTCCAGCCTCATCTCCATCCTGACACAGAGCTATGGTGGAGACCTTTTTGCTCAGACACTCTCACTTCTCACTCACAGTGTCATAGAGCTGACCCTGATGTAATCACCCAAATCCAAAGCCTGAGAACGTATCCCAATTTGAACCAGCATGCCAGGCTCTAATTTCAAGTTTTAAAACTGAAAAGTCATAGAATCCATATGTCTGTTTTACATAATTGGTATCCCACATACTTCTCCAAATTATGCACACCCTTCTATCACCAGCCCAGACTGAAGTTTTGGCATCTTCCTCTGAAAATATGTTCAAAGGCTTTTTGTTTCCAACATATTGTCGTAATCTAGATATCTCTGGAGAAAATCATAATGTTCTGAACATATATATAAATATAATAAGTTAAAGTAAATTTATCATATCAGGATTTTGTGGAAATCATTAGATTTATGACCATTCCACTTTGATTCAGCTAAACACTTGTGGGGAGGGGACTGGGAGAGAAATGAAAACTGGTAAAAACTGACGAGCTCAGATAAAAATGAAGCAGAAAGACTTAATACATGAACACTTTAACACTATAAAAGAAGATATGCTGCTATGGGAAAAAAGCAAGGTTCAAAATAGTATATAGGTGTTATTACAGATACACACTATTTTCAACCTGCTTTTAAACATATATGACTTTAGAAGAACATATATAGTGTATATATAAATATGCACATAATATAATTTAAAAGTCCTTAAATTTTGATATTTTTGAAGTATTTCAGTGATGCTAAAATCTTTTATAGATGTTAATAATATAAATATTTATACTTATATAAATATATTTACACTATTATTTATATATATAATAAAAATTAGCTTCAATTCTTTAAAGTGCCTTTAAATATTTACATAAGATCTAATTTTAGATAACTTAAGGTAACATGATTAAAGTGTTCCACAAAATATGGCACACAGAAAAGTACTAATCAATCTTGAAAAAATGAATAATTGAATAAACTATTTGATGCCTGGAACTTCCTTGAAGCTCTTTATTATTCAACTGAGTCTGAGACTCCTTAAATGCCATAAGAACTCGAATTGTAGGCTAGAGAGATGGCTCAACGGTTAAGAGCACCGACTGTTCTTCAAGAGGACCTTAGTTCAATTCCAAGCAACCACAGGGTGGCTCACAGTCATCTGTAGTGGGATCTGATGCACTCTTCTGGTGTGTCTGAGGACAGCTATAGTGTACTAATAAAAAAGTAAATTTTTTTTTTTTTTAAAAAGAACTCAGGAGCAGCCAGGGCAGAGGAGGCAGCCTGCACAGGTAAGACCTGCCCTGCAAATCAGAGGATCCAGTCTGGAGGCCTCTGGCAGGAGCCTTCCGGTTTCCACCTCCAGATCGGGAATATCCCCAGCCACAGCATGCCATCTCCAAGTGGCTCAGGAAGCCAGCAGCACAGAGGAGACAGCCAGCATAGCCTGCATCCAGAGTTGATCGGGGCCACAGAGCTACAACCCAAACACAACTACAAGAGAGTGGGTCTTGGCCGCCATCTTTGCTCCTGTGACTGTGTAACAGATTGGTAGGCAGGGATCACCAGAATAGAAGATCACTTGAAACACACCCCACCAGGACTCCACCTGCACCCAGGAACTCAGCAGCATCACAGCAATTTGTGCCAGGGGAAAGCAGGTCACCCAGGGTTGCTAAGATAGGCCTGCAGTCACACAAGAGGGGCAAGCACCAGCCAGTGACAGCAAGATCAACTAACACCAGAGATAACCAGATGGCAAAAGGCAAACATAGGAATGTTGCTAACAGAAATCAAGGCAATATGGCACCATCCGAACCCAATTCTCCCACAACAGCAGGTCCTGGATACCCCAACACACGAGGAAAGCAAGATTTGGATTTAAAAATCACAGGTCAGGATGCTGATGGAGGGCTTCAAGAAGGACATAATTCCCTTAAAGAAATACAGGAGAACACAAGTAAACAGGGAGAAGCCCTTGAAGAACTAAGGGAAAATACAACAAAACAGGTGAAGGAATTAAACAAAGCCATCCAGGATCTAAAGAAGGAGGTAGAAACGATAATGAAATCACAAAGGGAAACAACTCGGGACATAGAAAACCTAGGAAGAAGTCAGGAGTCATGAATCTAAGCATCAACAACAGAATACAAGAGATAAAAGAGAGAATCTCAGACGCAGAAGATACTATAGAAAGCACTGATACAACAGTCAAAGAAAAGGAAAAATGCAAAAAGCTCCTGCCCCAAAACATCCAGGAAATCCAGGACAAAATGAGAAGACCAAACCTAAGGATTATAGGTATAGAAGAGAACTTAAAGGGCCAGTAAATCAACAAAATTATAGAATAAAACTTCCATATCCTAAAGAAAGAGATGCCCATGAACATACAAGAAGCCTACAGAACTCAAAATAGATTTGACCAGAAAAGAAATTCCTCCCATCACATAATAATTAAAACACAAAATGTACTAAACAAAGAAAGAATATTAAAAGCAGTAAGGGAAAAAGGTCAAGTAACATATAAAGGTAGAACTATCAGAATTACACTGGACTTCTCACCAGAGACTATGAAAGTCAGAAGAGCCTGGGCAAATGTCATGTAGGCCCTAAGGGAACAGAAATGCAAACCTGGACTGCCATATTCAGCAAATCTCTTAATTACCATAGATGAAGAAACCAAGGTATTTCATGACAAAAACAAATTTATACAGAATCTTTCCACAAATCAGCCCTTCAAAGGATAATGAATGGAAAACACCAACAAAAGGAGGGAAACTACACACTAGAGAAAGCAAGAAAGTAATCTTCTTTCAACAAACCCCAAAAAAGATAATCATACAAACATAAAAGTTCATCAAAAATAGCAGGAAGCAACAATCACTATTCCTTAATATCTCTTAACATTGATGGACTCAATTCCCCAATAAAAAGATATAGACTAACAGACTGGATTCGTAAACAAGACCCAACATCTTGCTGCATACAAGAAATGCATCTCAATGTCAAAGACAAACACTACCTCAGAATAAAAGGCTAGAAAAGTTTTCCAAGCAAATGGTCCCAGGAAACAAGCTGTAGTAGTCATTCTAACATCTAATAAAACAGACTTTCAACTAAAAGTCAACAACAACAACAACAACAAAAAAAGACACTGAAGGACACTTTATACTCATCAAAGGAAAAATCTACCAGGAAGAACTTTCAATTTTGAACATCTATGCCACAAACACAAGGGCACCCTCATTTGTAAAGGAAACTTTACTAAAGCTTAAAGCAATCAGGTGCATGGACAGAGATATAGCTTAGCTTAGCTCTGCAGGAGATCTGGGCACAGACAGCTCAGCTGCGGGTGCAGACCACCTCGGCCGGCTCTCCGAGCGGGCTGGCAGCGAGGGGCCATCTTGCCTCGGGACACAGCTCAGAATTCTAGCAGCTGGAGTCAGGGGCTTAGACTGAGAGCTAGCATAGTCCAGCACAGACAACGCCACCAGAAGAGATCAGCAGAGCCAGGTACCAACAGCTCAGCCAAAGTCACTGTCTCCTGGGGACAGGCAAGCTGTGCTTTCAGCGGGGCTGCCATCTTGCCTCGGACACCGCTCGCGAACAGCAGGCACAGCAAGCTGCTAGAGTCAGGTGCGTGGACAGAGATATAGCTTAGCTTAGCTCTACAGGAGATCTGAGCACAGACAGATCAGCTGCGGGTGCAGACCACCGCGGCCGGCTCTCCGGGCGGGCTGGCAGCGAGGGGCCCAATCTTGCCTTGGGACACAGCTCGGAATTCTAGCAGCTGGAGTCAGGGCTTGGACTGAGAGCTAGCGTAGTCTAGCACAGACAATGCTGCCAGTCTCTGGCCCGCACCGAGAGACAGAAGAGATCTACAGGATTATAGGGATAGATGAGAGTGAAGATCTACAACTTAAAGGGCCAGCAAATATCCTCAACAAAATTATGGAAGAAAACTTCCCTAACTTAAAGAAAGAGATGCGCATGAATATACAAGAAGCCTACAGAACTCCAAACAGACTGGACCAGGACAGAAATACCTCCCTTCACATAATAATCAAAACCCCAAATGTACTAAACAAAGAAAGAATATTAAAGGCAGTAAGAGAAAAAGGACAAGTAACATATAAAGGAAGACCTATCAGAATCACACCTGAATCTCTCCAGAAACCATGAAAGCTAGAAGATCCTGGGCAGACCTCATGCAGACCCTAAGAGAACACAAATGTCAGCCAAGACTACTATACCCAGCAAAACTCTCAATCAACATAGATGGAGAAATCAAAATATTCCATGACAGGACCAAATTTACACAATATCTTTCCACTAACCCAGCTCTACAAAGGATAATAGGAGGAAAGCTCAAATACAAGGAAGGGAACTGCACGCAAGAAAAAGCAAGACAGTAGCCTTCTTCCATCAAACTCAAAGGAAGATAACTATTCAAAAACAAAAATAACATAAAAAATGTCAGGAAGTAATAATCTCTATTCCTTAATATCTCTTAACATCAATGGACTCAATTCCCCAATAAAAAGACATAGACTAACAGACTGGATACGGAAACAGGACCCTACATTTTGCTGCTTACAGGAAACACACCTTAGAGTCAAAGACAAACACTACCTTAGAGTAAAAGGATGGAAGACAATTTTGCAAGCAAATGGTCACAGGAAGCAAGCTGGAATAGCCACTCTAATATCAGATAAAATTGACTTTCAACCCAAAGTCACCAAAAGAGACACAGAAGGTCACTTCTTGCTAGCCAAAGCAAGAATCCACCAAGAAGAACTCACAATTCTAAACATCTACGCTCCAAATGTAAGGGCACCCTCATTCGTAAAAGAAACCTTACAAAAGCTCAAAGCACACATTGCACCTAACACAATGATTGTGGGGGACCTCAATACTCCACTATCCACAGTGAACCGACCAGGAAAACAGAAACTAAACAGGGACACGGAGAAACTCATCGAAACTTTGGAGCAATTGGATTTAACAGATATATATAGAACATTTCACCCTAAAGCAAAAAACTATACCTTTTCCCAGCCCCTCATGGTACCTTCTCCAAAATCGACCATATAATTGGACACAAGACAGATCTCAACAAATATAAAAAGATCGAACTAATCGGATGCCTCTTATCAGATCACCATGGAGTAAGAGTGTTCTTCAATAGCAACAAAAACAACAGAAAATCCCCATACGCTTGGAGGCTGAACAATATTCTACTCAATGATACCTTAGTCCAGGAAGAAATAAAGAAAGAAATCAAAGAATTCTTAGAACTTAATGAAAATGAAGGCACAACATACCCAAATCTATGGGACACAATGAAAGCAGTGCTTAGAGGAAAACTCATAGCCCTGAGTGTCTCCAAAAAGAAACAGGAGAGAGCATATACTAGCAACTTAATGGTGCACTTGAAAGCTCTGGAACAAAAAGAAGCAATTTGACCCAGGAGGAGTAGAAGACAGGAAATCATCAAACTCAGGGCTGAAATCAATCAAGTTGAAACAAAGAGAACCATACAAAGAATCAACAAAACCAGGAGCTGGTTCTTTGAGAAAATCAACAAGATAGATAAACCCCGTAGCCAGACTTACCAAAGGGCACAGAGACAGTATTCAAATTAACAAAATTAGAAATGAAAAGGGAGATATAACAACAGAAACTGTGGAAATTCAAAAAATCATCAGATCCTACTACAAAAACCTATACTCAACACAATTGGAGAATCTGGAGGAAATGGACAATTTCCTAGACAGTTACCAAATACCAAAATTAAACCAGGATCAAATAGATCGTCTAAACAGACCCATAACCCGCAAAGAAATAGAAGGGGTCATAGACAGTCTTCCAACCAAAAAGAGCACAGGACCAGACGGTTTTAGTGCAGAATTCTATCAGACCTTCAAAGAAGTCCTGATACCGATACTCTTCAAACTATTCCACAAAATAGAAATAGAAGGAACACTACCCAACTCATTCTATGAAGCCACAATTACCCTGATACCAAAACGACACAAAGATCCAACTAAGAAAGGGAACTACAGGCCAATTTCTCTTAAGAATATCGGTGCAAAAATACTAAACAAAATACTTGCCAACCAAATCCAAGAACACATCAAAACGATCATTCACCATGATCAAGTTGACTTCATTCCAGGGATGCAGGGATGGTTCAATATACGGAAATCCATCAATGTAATCCACTACATAAACAAACTCAAAGAAAAAAACCACATGGTCATCTCAGTGGATGCTGAAAAAGCATTTGACAAAATTCAGCATCCTTTCATGCTAAAGGTCCTAGAAAGAACAGGAATTCAAGGCCCATATCTAAACATAGTAAAAGCAATATACAGCAGACCAGTAGCCAACATCAAGGTAAATGGAGAAAAACTCGAAGCAATCCCTCTAAAATCAGGGACTAGACAAGGCTGTCCCCTCTCGCCATATCTCTTCAATATAGTACTTGAGGTACTAGCTAGAGCAATTCGACAACAGAGGGAAGTCAAAGGGATACAAATCGGAAAGGAAGAAGTCAAACTATCACTATTTGCAGATGATATGATAGTTTACTTAAGTGACCCAAAAACCTCCACCAGAGAACTCCTGCAACTGATAAACAACTTCAGCAAAGTGGCTGGCTATAAAATCAACTCAAGCAAATCAGTAGCCTTCCTATACGCGAAGGATAAGCAGGCCGAGAAAGAAATTAGGGAAATGACACCCTTCACAATAGCCACAAATGATATAAAGTATCTTGGAGTGACGCTAACCAAACATGTGAAAGATTTATACGACAAAAACTTCAGGTCTCTGAAGAGGGAAATTGAAGAAGACATCAGAAAATGGGAAAATCTTCCATGCTCGTGGGTTGGCAGGACTAATATAGTCAAAATGGCAATCTTGCCCAAAGCAATATACAGATTCAATGCAATTCCCATCAAAATCCCAACTCAGTTCTTCATAGAGCTAGAAAGAGCAATTCTCAAATTCATCTGGAATAACAAAAAACCCAGGATAGCTAAAACTATCATCAACAGCAAAAGAACTTCTGGGGGAATCAATATCCCGGACCTCAAGCAATATTACAGAGCAGTGGTATTAAAAACTGCATGGTATTGGTTCAGTGACAGGGAAGCGGATCAATGGAATAGGATCGAAGACCCAGAATTGAACCCACACATCTATGGCCAATTGATCTTCGACAAAGGAGCTGAAAACATCCAGTGGAAAAAAGATAGCCTTTTCAACAGATGGTGCTGGCTCAACTGGAGGTCAACATGCAGAAGAATGAGAATTGATCCACTCTTATCTCCTTGCACTAAGCTCAACTCCAAGTGGATCAAAGACCTCCACATAAAACCAGACACACTAAAACTAATAGAAAAGAAACTGGGGAAGACCCTTGAGGACATTGGCTCAGGGGAAAAATTCCTGAACAGAACACCAATTGCTTATGCTCTAAGAGCAAGAATAGACAAATGGGACCTCATAAAACTACAAAGTTTCTGTAAGGCAAAAGACACTGTCAAAAGGATAAATCGGCAACCAACAAATTGGGAAAAAATCTTCACCAACCCCACATCCGACAGAGGGCTAATCTCCAATGTATACAAAGAACTCAAGAGGTTAGACCCCAGAAAACCAAATAACCCTATCAAAAATGGGGTACAGAGCTAAACAGAGACTTTTCACCTGAAGAAATTCGGTTGGCTGAGAAACACCTTAAAAAATGTTCAACATCACTAGTCATTAGGGAAATGCAAATCAAAACAACCCTGAGATTTCACCTCACACCAGTCAGAATGGCTAAGATTAAAAACTCAGAAGACATCAGGTGTTGGCGAGGATGTGGAGAAAGAGGAACACTCCTCCACTGCTGGTGGGAATGCAAGCTGGTACAACCACTCTGGAAATCAGTATGGCAGTTCCTCAGAAAACTGGACGTGATACTTCCGGAGGACCCAGCTATACCACTCCTGGGAATATACCCAGAAGATTCCCCAGCATGCAATAAGGATACATGCTCCACTATGTTCATAGCAGCCTTATTTATAATAGCCAGAAGCTGGAAAGAACCCAGATGTCCCTCAACAGAGGAATGGATACAAAAAATGTGGTATATATACACAATGGAGTACTATTCAGCCATTAGAAACAATGAATTCATGAAATTCTTAGAGAAATGGATGGAGCTGGAGAATGTCATACTAAGTGAGGTGACCCAGTCTCAAAAGAATACCCATGGTATACAGTCACTGATAAGTGGATGTTAGCCTAGAAGCTTGGAACACCAAAGACACAAATCACATATCAAGTGATGTCTCACAAGAAGAAAGGAGTGGACACTGGTGCTAGAATGGACCAAAACATCATTGTGGGAGAGTACAAGAACAGTAAAGTGGGAGGGGGTGGATGCGGGAACAGGGGGAGGGAAAAGGGCATGTGGGACCTTTGGGGGTGGGGAACCAGAAAAAGGGAAATGAATTGTAAATATAGAATATATACAATAAAAAAATCAAAAAAAAAAAAAAGAAAAAGAAAAGAAAATGGGGAAGACCCTTGAGGACATTGGCTCAGGGGAAAAATTCCTGAACAGAATACCAATTGCTTATGCTCTAAGAGCAAGAATAGACAAATGGGACCTCATAAAATTACAAAGTTTCTGTAAGGCAAAAGACACTGTCAAAAGGATAAATCGGCAACCAACAAATTGGGAAAAAATCTTCACCAACCCCACATCCAACAGAGGGCTAATTTCCAATGTATACAAAGAACTCAAGAGGTTAGACCCCAGAAAACCAAATAACCCTATCCATAAAAGGGGTACAGAGCTAAACAGAGACTTTTCACCTGAAGAAATTAGGATGGCTGAGAAACACCTTAAAAAATGTTCAACATCACTAGTCATTAGGGAAATGCAAATCAAAACAACCCTGAGATTTCACCTCACACCAGTCAGAATGGCTAAGATTAAAAACTCAGAAGACATCAGGTGTTGGCGAGGATGTGGAGAAAGAGGAACACTCCTCCACTGCTGGTGGGAATGCAAGCTGGTACAACCACTCTGGAAATCAGTATGGCAGTTCCTCAGAAAACTGGACGTGATACTTCCGGAGGACCCAGCTATACCACTCCTGGGAATATACCCAGAAGATTCCCCAGCATGCAATAAGGATACATGCTCCACTATGTTCATAGCAGCCTTATTTATAATAGCCAGAAGCTGGAAAGAACCCAGATGTCCCTCAACAGAGGAATGGATACAAAAAATGTGGTATATATACACAATGGAGTACTATTCAGCCATTAGAAACAATGAATTCATGAAATTCTTAGAGAAATGGATGGAGCTGGAGAATGTCATACTAAGTGAGGTGACCCAGTCTCAAAAGAATATCCATGGTATACAGTCACTGATAAGTGGATATTAGCCTAGAAGCTTGGAACACCAAAGACATAAATCACATATCAAGTGATGTCTCACAAGAAGAAAGGAGTGGACACTGGTGCTAGAATGGACCAAAACATCATTGTGGGGGAGTACAAGAACAGTGAGGTGGGAGGGGGTGGATGAGGGACCAGGGGGAGGGAAAAGGGCATGTGGGACCTTTGGGGGTGGGGAACCAGAAAAAGGGAAATGAATTGTAAATATAGAATATATCCAATAAAAAATAAATAAATAAAGCTTAAAGCACACATCACACCCTACACAATAATTGTGGGTGACTTCTACACCCCATTCTCCTCAATGGACATATCAGGGAAACACAAACTAAACAGAGACACTGTGAAACTAACAGAAGTTTTGGACCTAATGCATTTAACAGATATCTATAGAACATTTCATCCTAAAGCAAAAGAATATACCTTCTCCCCACCTCATGGTACCTTCTCCAAAATTGACCATATAATTGGCCACAAAACAGACCTCAACAAATATAAGAAGATCAAACTAATTCCATGCCTCCTATCAGATCACTATAGAGTAAGAGTGGTCTTCAATGGCAACAAAAACAACAGAAAGCCCATATACACATGGAAGATTAACAATGCTCTACTTAATAATACCTTGGTCAAGGAAGAAATAAGGAAAGAAATAAAAACCTTTTTAGAATTTAATGAAAATGAAGGCACAACATACCAAAATTTATGGAACACAATGAAAGCGGTGCAAAGAAGAAAACTCATAGCTCTGATTGCCTCCAAAAAGAAGCTGGAGTGAGCATACACTAGCAGATTAACAGCACACTTGAAAGCTTTAGAACAGAAAGAAGCTAATATACCCAAGAGGAATAGAAGGAAGGAAATCATCAAACTCAGGGCTGAAATCAACCAAGTTGAAACAAAGGAAGTATACAAAGAATCAACAAAACCAGGAGCTGATTCTTTGAGAAAATCAACAAGATAGATAAACACTAACCAGAAGGCACAAAGATAGTAACCAAATTAACAAAATCAGAAATGAAAAGGGAGAAATAACAACAGAAACTGAGGAAGTTCAAAAAATTATATCCTACTACAAAAGCCTATACTCAACACAACTGGAATATCTGGATGAAATGGACAATTTCCTAGACAGATACCAACTACCAAAGTTTAATCAGGATCAGATAGACCATCTAAACGGTCGCATAACCCCTAAGGAAATAGAAGTGGTCAATGACAGTCTCCCAACCAAAAAGAAGCAAAGGACCAGATGGTTTTAGTACAGACTTCTATCAGACCTTCAAAGACCTAAAATCAATACTCTTCAAACTATTCCACAAAATAGAAACAAACAAACAAACAAAAAAACCCTACCCAACTCATTCTTTGAAGCCATAATTTTGCTGATACCAAAACCACACAAAGATCCAAAGAAAGAGAACTTTAGACCAATTTCCCTTATGAATATCAATGCAAAAATATTCAATCAAATTTTTGCCAACCAAATCCAATGATGCCAACTGAACGATCATTCACCATGATCAAGTAGGCTTCATCCCAGGGATGCAGGGATAGTTCACTATACAGAAATCCATCAATGCAATCCACAATATAAACAAACTCAAAAAAAAAAAAAAAAACCACATGGTCATTTCATTAGATGCTAAAAAAGCATTTGATGCTAAAAGTCTTGGACAGAACAGGAATTCAAGGCCCATACATAAACATAATAAAAGCAATATGCAGCAAACCAGTAGCCAACTGTGATGGTTTGTATATGCTTTTCCCAGGGAGTGGCACTATTAGGAGGTGTGGCCTTGTTGGAGTAGGTGTGTCACTGTGGGTGTGGGCTTAAGATCTTCACCCTAGTTGCCTGGAAGTCAGTCTTCTACTAGCAGCCTTCAGATGAGGAAGTAGAACTCTCAACTCTTCCTGTACCATGCCTGCCTGGATGCTGCCATGTTTCTGTCTTGATAACAATGGACTGAACCTCTGAGCCTGTAAGCCAACCTCAATTAAATGTTGTCTTTTATAAAACTTGCATTGGTCATGGTGTCTGTTCACAGCAGTGAAACCCTAACTAAGACACCAACATCAAACTAAATGGAAAGAAACTTGAAGCAATCCCACTAAAATCAGGGTCTAGACAAGGCTGCCCTCTCTCCATACTTATTCAATATAGTACTTGAAGTTCTAGCTAGAGCAATTAGACAATAAAAAGATGTCAAAGGGATACAAATTGAAAAGGAAGAAGTCAAATTATCACTATTTGCAGATGATATGATAGTATACTTAAGCTACCCAAAAGACTACACCAGAGAACTCCTATAGCTGATAAACAACTTCAGCAAAGTGGTTGGATATAAAATTAACTCAAGCAAATCAGTAGCCTTCCTATACTCAAGATACTTCCTATATTCCTATACTCAGAATAAACAGGCTGAGAAAGAAATTAGGGAAATGACACCTTTCACAACAGCCACAAACAATATAAAGTATCTTGGTTAAACTCTAATCAAACAAATGAAAGATCTGTTTGACAGGAACTTCAAGTCTTTGAAGAAATAAATCGAAGAAGACCTCAGAAGATGGAAAAATCTTCCATGCTCTTGAATCGGCGGGATTAATATAGTAAAAATGGCCAATTTGCCAAAAGCAATCTACAGATTCAATGCAATCCCCATCAAAATCCCAACTCAATTCTCAAATTCATCTGGAATAGCAAAAAAACCAGGATAGCTAAAACTATTCTCAACAATAAAAGAACTTCTGAGGGAATCAATATCCCCTCAAGCAGTACTACAGCGCAACTGTGTTAAAAACTGCATGGTACTGGTACAGTGACAGGCAAGTAGATCAATGGAATAGAATTAAAGACCCAGAAATGAACCCACACACCTATGGTCACTTGATCTTTGACAAAGGAGCTAAAACCATCCAGTGGGAAAAAGATAGCCTTTTCAATAAATGGTGCTGGTTCAACAGGAGGTCAACATACAGAAGAATGCAAATTGATCCATTCTTATCTCTTTATACTAAGCTTAAGTACAAGTAGATCGAGGACCTTCACATAAAACCAGACACACTGAAACTAATAGAAAGGAAACTGGGGAAGATCCTTGGGGACATGGGCACAGGGAAAAATTTCCTGAACAAAACATCAATAGCTTATGCTCTAAGATCAAGAATTGACAAATGGAACCTCATAAAATTACTGAGTTTCTGTAAGGCAAAGGACACTGTCAAAAGGACAAAAGGGCAACCAACAAATTGGGAAAAGAGCTTTACCAACCCTACATCTGACAGAGGGCTAATATCCAAGATAGACAAAAGAACTCAAGAAGTTAGACTCCAGAGAGCCAAATAACCCCATTAAAAAATGGGGTACAGAGCTAAACAAAGAATTTTTACCTGAGGAATATCGAATGGCTGAGAAACACCTAAAGAAATGTTCAACATCCTTAGTCTTCAGGGAAATGCAAATCAAAACAACCCTGAGATTTCACCTCACAACAGTCAGAATGGCTAAGATTATAAACTCAGGAGACAGCAGGTATTGGCGAGGATGTAGAGAAAGAGGAACACTCCTCCACTGCTGGTGGGATTGCAAGCTGGTACAACCACTCTGGAAATCAGTCTGGCAGTTCCTCAGAAAACCGGGCCTGATACTACTGGAGGACCCTGCTATTCTATTCCTAGGCATATACCCAGAGGATTCCCCAGCATGTAACAAGGATACATGCTTCACTATGTTCATTGCAGCCCTATTTATAATAGCCAGAAGCTGGAAAGAACCCAGATGTCCCTCAACAGAGGAATGGATACAGAAAATGTGGTATATATACACAATATACACAATGGAGTCTAATTCAGCCATTAAAATCAATGAATTCATTAAATTCTTAGACAAATGGATGGAACTGGAGAATATCATCCTAAGTGAGGTAACCTAATCACAAAAGAACACTCATGGTATGCACTCATTGATAAGTGGATATTGGCCTAGAAGCTTGGATACTCCAGACACAATTCACATATCAAATGAAGCCCAAGAAGAAGGAAGGAGAGCCCCCCTGGTCCTGGAAAAGCTCAGTGCAGCAGTGTAGGGGATACCAGGACAGGGAAGCGGGAAGGGGTGGATTGGGGAACAGGAGGAGGGAAGAGGGCTTATGGGACTTTCGGGGAGGGAGGATCCAGGAAAGGGAAAATCATTCCAAATGTAAATAAAGAATATATCGAATAAAAATAAAGAAGAAAAAAAAACCTCAGAATATTTATAAAACCATGTTTTTTTAATAATTCAATATAATTCTGAATATTCTTTTAGATTAGAAAAACATATGGTTTGAAAGTAGTTAAATTTATAGATTCCCTAGGTAAAAGTCGCAGCTAATTAAAAGCAATCATATGAGTGCAAAAAGGTTTAAGTACATTATATTTCCTTGAAGCTGAAGGAAAATACCAGGAATTATGAGTCACCTAATGTATAAAGTTACAGAAGAGGAATTCAATGTCATTAAATATAGTACATGCTTCCTGTTAGTAAAGCATCTGTAACAATTCAGACAGATACCTGCAGATAAAGCATGCTTGACCGGATTCCTTATAAACCTTTTAATGTCTCTGAGTCCACCCGCACGTGTGGGTTGTCACAATGCTGCATTACTCACTATATACTTCATTCCCCAAACTCCCTTTTCTATTCTGTTTAGCAAGACCCTCTGTCCCTTGCTGAAAGGTTCTCACCCAAGTAATCCATGACATCTGCCCACGGCACTAACTTCAGTAGGTATTTTCAATCCTTTCAGTGTTGACCACTCACCCATACTTGATCCTTAAATGCTTTCTTAGCAATCAATGATAAACCCTAGTTATTATCCATCCCCCCAAACTCCATCAAAAGTCAGAGAACCATTTTGTGGAGTGGGTTCTCTCCTTCCAAGGACCAAATTCAGAGACTCCAGCTTGCATACCAAGTACCTTTACCTGCTGAGCCATCTCAATGATCCAAAAGTAATTTGTTAAACTAAACAATGCTTTTGATATTCCTAGTAAAAATATGAAAACATACATCCATGGCTTATATGGACACTAAATGCAGCTGTCAGAGACAACCTGAGCCATCTTGCCTCAGGGCACGGCGGGCAGCGAGTAGCTGTGGCCAGGTGTGTGGACAGAATCTCAATCTAACATCAACTACCCCGGCAGGCTCTTGCCAGCACCCAGAGCCAGAGCAGCTCGGAGGCGGGAGGTCTGTGCACCAACAGCTCGGCTCTGGCTGGCGGCTGGGGTCCAGCTCAATCGGCTTGCAGAGGAGGGCGCCATCTCGCCTCGGGTCACTGCGGGCGGCTGGCAGCTGGAGCCAGGTGTGTGGACAGAGTCTTAGCCTAACATCTACTACCCCCTCAGGCTCTTGCCAGCACCCAGAGCCAGAGCAGCTCTGAGGTGGGAGGTCTGTTCACTGACAGCATGGCTCGGGCCGGCCACTGGGGCCCAGCTCAATTGGCTTGCAGAGGAGGGCACCATCTTGCCTTGGGGCACTGCGGGCGGCTGGCAGCTGTGGCCAGGTGAGTGGACAGAGTCTTAGTCTAACATCGAATACCCTGCACCCAGAGTATCTTGCCTGCACCCAGAGCCAGAGCACCTTGGCGGCAGGAGGTCTGTGCACTGACAGCTCTTCAGAGCCAGATCAACTTGGCGGGAAGTCTCTGTGCTGACCTGGGCTGGCAGCAACTTGCTCGGGGGTCTGTGCCTGGAGTACAACCACAAGCCAACATCTTGCCTCAGGGCACCACAGACAGCTAACCAGACAGAGCCCTGTGGACTGGGAGTACCACCATCTAGGCTCCTCCAGAGCTGAGGAGGTAATTCAGAGCCCAGTAGCCAAAACCTTTCGGTCTCCACCTTGGGAGCATGGACACCCTCTACGACAGCAGTGCCAAACCCCAGGCTCCCGGAGCTTCAAACACCAACCAGTAACAACAAGATCAACTAACTCCAGAGATAAACAGACGGCAAAAGGCAAACTTAGGAACACTACTAACAGAAATCAAGGCAATATGGCAGCATCTGAACCCAATTCTCCAACCACAGCAAGTCTTGGATACCTCAACACACCAGAAAAACAAGAGTTGGATTTAAAAGCACTGGTCATGATGCTGTTAGAGGAACACAAAAAAGACATAAACAAATCTCTTAAAGAAATGCAGGGGAACATGAATAGGTTAGAAGCCCTTACAATGAAAACACAAAAATCACTTAAAGAATTCCAGGAGAATATGGATCAACAGACAGAAGCCAATAAAGAGGAAACGAAAAATTACTTAAAGAAATGCAGGAGAAATTGAGTCAGCAGGCAGAAATCATGAAAGAGGAAACACAAAAAACTCTTACGGAATTGCAAGAAAACACAAACAAACAAGTGAAGGAACTGAGCAAAACCATCCAAGATCTAAACACAGAGGTAGAAACAACTAAGAAATCACAAAGGGAGACAACTTTGGAGATAGAAAACCTTGGGAAGAAATCAGGGGTTGTAGATGCAAATATCAACAACAGAATACAAGAGATCGAAGTAAGAATCTCAGATGCTGAAGATACCATAGAAACCATTGATTCCACAGTCAAAGAAAATGCAAAATGCAAAAGGCTTGTAACCCAAAATATGCAGGAAATCCAGGACACAATGAGAAGACCAAACCTAAGGATTATAGGGATAGATGAGAGTGAATATCTACAATTTAAAGGGCCAGCAAATATCCTCAACAAAATTATGGAAGAAAACTTCCCTAACCTAAAGAGAGAGAGATGCCCATGTATATACAAGAAGCTTACAAAACTCCAAAGAGACTAGACCAGAACAGAAATACCTCCCGTCATATAATAATCAAAACCCCAAACGTACTAAACAAAGAAAGAATATTAAAGGCAGTAAAAGAAAAAGGCCAAGTAACATATAAAGGAAGACCTATCAGAATCACACCAGACTTCTCACCAGAGACCATGAAAGCCAGAACACCCTGGACAGATCTCATGCAGACCCTAAGAGAACACAAATGTCAGCCAAGACTACTATACCCAGCAAAACTCTCAATCAACATAGATGGAGAAATCAAAATATTCCATGACAAGACCAAATTTACACAATATCTTTCCACTAAGCCAGCTCTACAAAGGATAATAGGAGGAAAACTCAAATACAAGGAGGGAAACTACACCCTGGAAAAAGCAAGATAGTAACCTTCTTCCATCAAACTCAAAAGAACATAACCACTCAAAAACAAAAATAACATCAAAAATGACAGGAAGAAATAATCACTATTCCTTAATATCTCTTAACATCAATGGACTCAATTCCCCAATAAAAAGACATAGACTAACGTACTGGATATGGAAACAGGACCCTACATTTTGCTGCATACAGGAAACACACCTCAGGATCAAAGAGAAACACTACCTTAGAGTAAAAGGCTAGAAGACAATTTTACAAGCAAATGGTCTCAGGAAGCGAGCTGGAATAGCCATTCTAATATCAGATAAAATTGACTTTCAACCTAAAGACATCAAAAGAGACACAGAGGTCACTTCTTGTTGGTCAAAGGAAAAATCCACCAAGAAGAACTCACAATTCTAAACATCTATGCTCCAAATGCAAGGGCACCCTCATTCGTAAAAGAAACTTTACTAAAGCTCAAAGCACACAATGCACCTAACACAATAATTGTGGGGGTCCTCAACACTCCTCTATCCGCAACAGACTAATCAGGAAAACAGAAACTAAACAGGGACACAGGGAAACTCATTGAAACTTTGGACCAATTGGATTTAACAGATATATATAGAACATTTCATCCTAAAGCAAAAGACTATACCTTTTTCTCAGCACCTCATGGTACCTTCTCCAAAATCAACCCTATAATTGGTCACAAGTCAGACCTCAACAAATATAAGATCGAACTAATCCCATGCCTCCTATCAGATCACCATGGAGTAAGAGTGGTCTTCAATGGCAACAAAAACAACAGAAGTCCACATACACATGGAGGCTGAACAATATTATATGCAATGATAACTTAGTCAAGGAAGAAATAAAGGGAGCCGGGCATGGTGGCGCACGCCTATAATCCCAGCACTTGGGAGGCAGAGGCAGGTGGATTTCTGAGTTTGAGGACAGCCTGGTCTACAGAGTGAGTTCCAGGAAATCCAGGGCTACACAGAGAAACCCTGTCTCAAAAAAAAAAGGAAGAAATAAAGAAATCCAAGACTTTTTAGAATTTCATGAAAATGAAGGCACAACATACCCAAATCTATGGGACACAATAAAAGCAGTGCTTAGAGGAAAACTCATAGCCCTGAGTGCCTCCAAAAAGAAACAGGAGAGAGCATACACTACCAACTTAACAGAACACCTGAAAGCTCTGGAACAAAAAGAAGCTAATTCACCCAAGAGGAGTAGAAGACTGGAAATCATCAAACACACAGATGAAATCAATCAAGTTGAAATAAAAAAAAACCATACAAAGAATCAACAAAACCAGAGCTGGTTCTTTGAGAAAATCAACAAGATAGATAAACCATTAGCCAGACTAACCAAAGGGCACACAGACAGTATCCAAATTAACAAAATTAGAAATGAAAGGGAGATATAACACAGAAACTGAGGAAATTCAAAAAATCATCAGATCCTACTACAAAAGCCTATACTCAACACAAGTGGAGAATCTGGAGGAAATGGACAATTTCCTAGACAGATACCAAATACCAAAATTAAATCAGGATCAAAACATCGTCTAAAAAGTCCCATAACCCCCAAAGAAATAGAAGGGGTCATAGAAAGTTTTCCAACCAAAAGAAGCACAGAACTAGATGGTTTTAGTGCAGAATTCTATCAGACCTTCAAAGAAGACCTAATACCAATACTCTTCAAACTATTCCACAAAATAGAAACAGAAGGAACACTACCCAACTCATTCTACGAAGCCACAATTACCCTGATACCAAAACCACACAAAGATCCATACAAAGAAAGAGAACTTCAGACCAATCTCCCTTATGAACATCGATGCAAAAATACTCAATAAAATTCTTGCCAATCGAATCCAAGAACACATCAAAATGATCATTCACCATGATCAAGTTGGCTTCATCCCAGGGATGCAGGGATGGTTCAATATTCAGAAATCCATCAATGCAATCCACAATATAAACAAACTCAAAAAAATAAAATAAAATAAACCACATGGGCATCTCATTGGATGCTGAAAAAGCATTTGAAAAATTCAGCATCCTTTCATGCTAAAAGTCTTGGAAAGAATAGGAATTCAAGGCCCATACCTAAACATAGTAAAAGAAATTAACAGCACACCAGAAGTGAACATCAAACTAAATGGAGAGAAACTTGAAGCAATCCCACTAAAATTAGGGACTAGACAAGGCTGCCCTTTCTCACCATATCTTTTCAAAATAGTACTTGAGTTACTAGCTAGAGCAATTTGAAAACATAAGGAAGTCAAAGGGATACAAATTGGAAACGAAGAAGTAAAACTATCACTATTTGCAGATGATATGATAGTATATTTAAGTGACCCAAAAAACTCCACTAGAGAACTCCTACAATTGATAAACAACTTCAGCAAAGTGGCTGGTTATAAAATCAACTCAAGCAAATCAGTAGCCTTCCTATACTCAAAGGATAAGCAGGCTGAGAAAGAAATTAGGGAAATGACACCCTTCACAATAGCCACAAACAATATAAAGTATCTTGGTGTGACTCTAACCAAACAAGTGAAAGATTTGTATGACAAAAACTTCAGGTCTCTGAAGAAGGAAATGGAAGAATACCTCAGAAAATGGGAAAATCTTCCATCCTCCTGGGTTGGCAGGATTAATATAGTTAAAATGGCAATCTTGCCAAAAGCAATATACAGATTCAACACAATCCCCATCAAAATCCCAACTCAGTTCTTCATAGAGTTAGAAAGAGCAATTCTCAAATTCATCTGGAATAACAAAAAAAAAAAAAAAACAAAAAAAAACAAAAAACCCAGGATAGCTAAAACTATCATCAACAGCAAAAGAACTTCTGGGGGAATCAATAATCCGGACCTCAAGGAATACTACAGAGCAGTAGTATTAAAAACTGCATGGTATTGGTACAGTGACAGGGAGGTGGGTCAACGAAATAGGATTGAAGACCCAGAATTGAACCCACACATCTATGGCCAATTGATCTTCGACAAAGAAGCTGAAAACATCCAGTGGAAAAAAGAGAGCCTTTTCAACAAATGGTGCTGGTTCAACTGGAGGTCAGCATGCAGAAGAGTGCAAATTGATCTACTCTTATCTCCTTGTACTAAGCTCAACTCCAAGTGGATCAAGGAACTCCACATAAAACCAGACACACTAAAACTAATAGAAAAGAAACTGGGGAAGACCCTTGAGGACATTGGCTCAGGGGGAAAGTTCCTGAACAGAACACCAATAGTTTATGCTCTAAGATCAAGAATAGGCAAATGGGACTTTATAAAATTACAAAGTTTCTGCAAGGCAAAAGACACTGTCAAAAGGACAAATCAGCAACCAACAAATTGGGAAAAGATCTTCACCAACTCTACATCCAACAGAGGGCTAATATCCAACGTATACAAAGAACTAAAGAAGTTAGACCCCAGAAAACCAAATAACCCTATCAAAAAATGGGGTATAGAGCTAAACAAAGACTTTTCACCTGAAGAAATTCGGATGGCTGAGAAACACCTTAAAAAATTATCAACATCATTAGTCATTAGAGAAATGCAAATCAAAACAACCCTGAGATTTTACCTCATACCAGTCAGAATGGCTAAGATTAAAAACTTAGGAAACAGCAGGTGTTGGCGAGGATGTGGAGAAAGAGGACACTGCTGGTGGGACTGCAAGCTGGTACAACCACTCTGGAAGTCAGTCTGGCGGTTCCTCAGAAAACGGGACACAATATTTCTGGAGGACCCAGCCATACCACTCCTGGGCATATACCCAGAAGATTCTCCAGCATGCAATAAGGATACATGCTCCACTATGTTCATGGCAGCCTTATTTATAATAGCCAGAAGCTGGAAAGAACCCAGATGTCCCTCAACAGAGGAATGGATACAAAAAATGTGGTATATATACACAATGGAGTACTATTCAGCCATTAGAAATAATGAATTCATGAAATTCTTAGAGAAATGGATGGAACTGGAGAACATCATACTAAGTGAGGTAACCCAGTCTCAAAAGAATACCCATGGTATGCACTCACTGATAAGTGGATATCAGCCTAGAATCTTGGGACACCAAAGACACAATCCACATACCCAATGATGTCCGACAAGAAGGAAGAAGTGGACCCTGGTTCTAGAAAGGCTCAAAGCATCAGTGTAGGGGAATACCAGAAAAGGGAAGTGGGAAAGCGTGGATGGATGGGGGAATACGGGGAGGGAAAAGGGCATGTGGGACCTTTGGGGGGCAGGGAATCAGAAAAAGGGAAATGAAATGTAAATATAGAATATATCCAATGGGGGGGGGAGAGACAACCACATGTGCTGAGCCTTCCCTAGAAACAAGGCTGATATCTAATGCAATTATTTTAAAATATACATATAAACCAAATACTAGTTATATAATAATCATTTTGTAAAGTTTGCTTTTTTTGTTTTGTTTTTGTTTTTGTTATTTTAGTGGAGTCGGGGATTAAACTCAGGGCCTTACACATTTTAAGTATTTTAAGTAAATACTCTACAACTAAGTCAGATCTCTCTTATAATCAGTATTTTAATACAAAAATACATTCTTCATAAAGTACAATAATTTGTGTCTTCTTTACTCATACAGTCTAAGCACCAAAACCACATGCCTGGTCATAAAATACACTTAATACTTTAATAAATAAATGAAGGTAAGGTGAACTGATCATGTTAGACTACTAAGGCTAAGTAAATACTACCAGATTAGAGGCAAATGTTCTCACTGACTCTAGTGGGATCAAATTTTATAATGTACTCCTTAGAAAATTTGCTTTCCAAAAGGATTTTCTTGAAACTGCCTAGCATATAAAGACTGTTTTCAATGACATCCACTACCAGAGAGAATTTCAAGTAAAAGATACTATTTCAAGCAAAACCAGTGGCGTGAGAGAGGGATCAAAGTACCTAGAGTTTAGGAGAATGTAAAAGCAGCAGCTTGACACAGTTTTAAAATTCCCCTAAGTAAAGAATTAGAACTGAAATTTCATGATGGGACATCAATAAGTAAAGTTTGAAATTTCTCCTTCCCCTACTAGCAAGAGCCTAGATAGGCGTAACCTTTATACAAAACATAAGAAACAGTTTGTCACAGTGACTGTCTGGCATGCATGAGCTCCATTGTAAAGCTCCAAAGAGAAAGAAAACAAAGAAGGGAGAGAGGGTGAGGAGAGGAGGGAGAGGAGAGGGGGAGAGAGAAGGGGGAGGAAGAGGAAAAAGGAAGGAGAGGAGGACTAACTGAGAAGAGGAATAAACTTAAGTCATTATTAAGATGAGGAATATATATTTCTATTTTAATCTGCTTGTGAGTTTTTCTGAGGCTTTCTCCCCTCAGTTAGAAAATTGGAATATTATACCAGTGTGAAAAGTGAGAAAATGTATGTTTATACTTGGTGAATTTTAATCATCCAAGTTTCCATCAGCTTTTATCTTATGTTCCTGACAGTGTGGGGAAGATCAGTTAGGTTAAGAACACACATTTTACCAATTCTTGTGATATACACTGGGATCCAAAACTCAGGAAGGTAGGACAGGAGAATCAAAACTTCAAGCATTGTCTAGGATACACTAAGACCTAGTTTCAAAACAATGAAAATAAAAAATAAAAAAAAAAAAGGGAAGGAAGGCCAGAGAGTAGGGAAAGAGAAAGAAAAGAGTTTTCCATAACCATAAGCCATAGAACTCTATCTAAAGGGCATTTTACCTTATATCTTCTAAAATTTACTAAAAAAAAAAAAAAGTCATATGAATATATTACTACCAAGTCTTCAAACATTTCTAAACCTAAAAAACAATGTTTAAAACAAAATATCTGAGAATTATCTTTAGATTTCCAATCTTCTATAAGATTTCTCTACGCACTTTTATCTTTTTATGTCTTATCTTCACACTATTTTTAAAATAACTTAAATGAGATAAAAAGATAGTACATGGAAAACACCTAGCAAGCTTTGTAAAGGGCTAAAATCAGTTGTCTCAATACAGTTCCCGCGAGTTCTAATAAATGCCTTTAATTCTAAAAAATGTTATAACAGAATATTCACATTAATGTTTATCAGAATCTGAAGTGATATTAAATGAATATAACTCAGAAATATGTTGTTTTATTTCTTTGAAAAATTTGGAGACTGAATTTTAGCTGAGAAAACTTCTCAAGAGAGAAAGAGGAGAGTGAGGTAGGAGAGAATGGGGAGGAAGTCTTCAATTTAGAAATTGTTATCCATAATAAGGTCCATCTGTTTGATACAGACCTGATCAATATATAAAAAATCAATCAACACCTCCTGTCATAAGTTTTTCCCTATCCCTAAGTTACTGCACTAAAAAAATTAAAAGATCATTATGTATAGTGGGGGGGGGCAGCAAAAACAGGCAAACCAAGAGTTCAAAATGAACATAAACCCTACTTCAATTCTTAGAACTATTTCTGAAGATGAGGGAAATACTCAAGGGGGACAACTGCTTGCTTATCATGTTTAAAGACCAAAATTTAATCAGCACTACCAATAACGGTTAATATATGAAAGCAAATATTTAAAATACTAACAATCTCATCTTAAAGAAATCTGTGGGTGGTTTCTTTATTTCAGTTAGGACTAAGCTGAATGGATAGGAATACGATTACTGGTCATTTTTTTAGTGGGTATTTATTCAAATGTAATAGGCATTTATTAATTATAGTGCAATTGTCTGTTTGCCTTTGTAACAGGGCAAAGCTTGAGAATAAAAGCTACCACACATGCCATCTCTAAATCGTCAGGGTGCACTGGGGCTCCTAAGAAAAGCTGAGTCCATGCAAAAGGACCATGTATAAGTGAGACCACTGCTTCAGTGTTAGGAAACAGCCAGGGAAATCAGGGCCAAGACATACATGGAAACCACAGTCTTATAAAGTGTGCATGGAGCTGAAGCAACAGGAACTTGTAAAAGGAATATGTCATGCATGGATGCTTTTAATCAATAATCAATATGTACTTTTAATTTTCATTTTTCTGAGGGCTAGGCCAAATATCTTTTAATAACTTGGCCACTTATATTTCTTATCTCGAAACTGTAAAGAACCTTTGCCTTTATTTCTTAGTTCTTCATTCTTTGCCAAGGTACTATATGTCTATCTTTACATTGCAAGTCTTCACAATTAATGCAGCAAGCCCTAAAATTAGGTACTGTGTCTTCCTACTTAATTCCTTATTCTCAAAATTATTTTGGATGTTACAATCAATGTTTATTACATATGAGTTTTAATACGGGCTTTGTACCTATAGAATAATCTGCTGGGGATTTTACTGTTTTTCTAAAAATATAAGTTACTTAGGAAACAACTGAAAATTCAATAATACTGACTCTTCAATACCATGATGACAACACACTTCTACAGCTAGTTCAGTCTCCTTTGAGTTCTTTCACTACTGTTTTCTAGTGTTCCAGCACAGAGACAGCAGTTTGCTAGAATTCTATAATTATTTCATAGCTCTTTTGCTCATACTTTGTATTTTTTATGTTTTACATCTCTAGTTTTTACCTGCTAGTATATAAGTAGAATTGATGCTCCCATACTGACGTGTTCCGGAAGACGGTAAGAACGAGGCCAGCAGTGGTGGCACATAGCTTGAAGCCCAGAACTCAGGAGACAGATACAGGCAGATCATTGTGAGTGCCAGGCCAGCCTGGTCTAAAGGGCAAGTTCCAGGACAGCCAAAATATAATGAGACTTGATGTCTCAAAAAAGAAAGGAAGGAAGGAAGGGAGGGAGGGAGGGAGGGAAAGAGGGAGGGAGGGAGGGAGGGAGGGAGGGAGGGAGGGAGGGAGAAAGAAAAAGAGAGAGGAGAGAGAAAGAATGAAAGAAAGAAAGAGAGAAAGAAAGAGAGAGAGAAAGAAAGAAAGAAAGAAAGAAAGAAGGAAAGAAAGAAAGAAAGAAGGAAAGAAAGAAAGAAAGAAAAATGTATGTAAAACAAAAGCTAGGTTGTTCCATTTGATACCATTACAAACCTTTTGATTAAAAAAAAATGAAAGTTATACCTCTGAAAATTCAGATACTTTTAAGTCTAGTTTGCCTTTTCTTTTTTTTTTTTCTTTTTTCTTTAACTACATGATATAAGATGGGAGATATCAACCAATAACCAATTCAGCTTACGGCCTACCCATGAAATGGAGCACATACCTGGCATGGTTTGAGTAACCAAAAACCTGACTAGATCACCCAGGGATCTAGGGTAAAAACGAAATAATACTGTTCTAAAAAAGTGGATGGATGGATGGATGGATGGATACTAACATAATGATAGATAGATAGATAGATAGATAGATAGATAGATAGATAGATAGACAGACAGATAGATAGGCAGATCCAATATAAAAATGACTCCTACTGATATTCTGCTACACTCATAGGTCAGTGCCTTGCTCAGCTATGATCAAAGAAGTTTGCTCCTACAGCAGATGGAAACAAATATAGAGACCCACAGACAGAGAGACAGACAGACAGACAGACACCTTGTAATAATCATCTCTAAGTTGGATGTCTCCATCAATTACCCAACCAACCCCTCCCTTCTCATCTCCACCACACATAGCTCAAAGAAACCTGCAGAGAGGGAAAGAGTGTAGGACAAGATGATAGAAGACACCAAGAAAACAAAGTTCCTATGGCCTACAGAGCCTGAAGCAGCAAGCACAGGTCCACCTTTATATTAACGACTTCCAGTTCAATGGTTTTTAAGGGATTCCTGACATGGGGCTTTGATTCTTGTGCCTTCTCTTGGGCTCTTCTGTTAGTTTGCCTTGTCCAAATTGGATCTGATAGTTCTTGTTTTATTTTATTTTGTTCTATTTTTTAAATGAATGAACGAATGAAAACCTATCACTAGGATAAAGGCTAACAACTGAAGCATCACTTTTACCTGCCAGGTGAGGGAAAACCAGAGTTCTCCAACTCAGTGACACTGCGTATCTCACCCACTGAAGGACAGGCCTCACGTTCATGAGTTGGTGACCAACATATAAAGGACTCCACAGACTTCTGACTGTGCTTTTATTTGGTTATAGCCCATGTTTTCTTTTTCCTTTTGGGTGGTGTTTTTTTTTCTTTGTTTTTTTGTTGTATTAGGTTGTTTGTTTTCTGTGAAAGAACTTAAAGTTGGGTAGGTAGAGATGGGTAGAGAGGATCTCAGAGGAGTTGGGGGAGGGAAAGACTATGATCAAAAGATATTAAAGTTAAAAATTCCTTCAAAAATATAATAATATTAAAAGATCCCCAATATTATACAAAGTGAATGAGAATGCTCAGAGTGAATATGCACACGCTTTTAGTCCCAGCAGTCTGGAAAGAGAGGCTGGTCTGGTAGATCTCTGAGTTTGAGTACAACCTGGTCTACAGAGTGAGTTTCAGGACAGCCAGGGTTACACAAAGAAATCCTATCATGAAAAACAAAAAATACAAACAAACAAATAAACAAAAAATCAGTAATAGCTACATTTTATAGGTGCCTATTACAGAGCTGTGAAAACTCCCTGAATTCCTAGTTTCCGGAGTCATTAACAAGTGATGAAGATTTTTAAAGGCTTTTAATTGCATCTATTGAAATGATTACATTAGTCTTCTTCAAGTGGTGATATGGTAACATTCCAGTTTATTTTCAAATGCTGACGCACACTTGCTGTTCCAGAATAAACCGCTTTTAGTCTCCTTTTTCTTATAAATCACTGATTTTGACACATTCTTACTATTGTTGGGGACTTTTAAGCTTATGTTCATAAGACATATATGACAGTGGTTTGTCACAATATTTTAATCTGTTTTTGGGATCAGTGTATGCTAGTGTCATAAAATTATTTCAAAATAATCACCTTCTATATTCTGAGAAAGACTGCATAAAACTTAACGGTTCACCTTTTTTAACTATTTGGTAGAATTTTCTAATTAGGTTTCAGGATTTCTTTGTTAAGAAAAATGTTTAAAGAAGGGTTGGATGTTTAGCTCAGTTGGAAGATTACCTAACTAGAATGCATAAGGCCCATCACTGCATAAACTCCTTATCCTGGCACATCTGTAATGCCCTATGCTAGCACATCTGTAAGGCAGCATCTGGGAGGTGGAGGAAGGAGAATCAGAAGTTCTTGTTATAATTGGCTACATTCAAGGCCACCTTGGCTAAGTGAAAGACTTTCTCAAAAAAAGAAAGGAAAGCACCTCAATGAGGAAGGGGAACCATTTCCCAGTCACAACTCTGACCCATAATTGTTCCTGTCTGAATGAATTACAGGGATGGAAATGGAGAGGAGCCTGAGGAAAAGAAGGTCCAGTGACAGGCCCAAAGTGGAATCCAGCTCAAGGGGGGGGCCCCAAGGCCTGACACTATTACTGAGGCTATGGAGCACTCACAAAAAAGGGACCTAGCACGACTGCACTCCAGAAGACCCATCAAGAAGCTGAAAGAGTCAGATGCAGATATTTGCACCCAACCAATGGACAGAAGCAGCTGACCCCTGTGGTTGAATTAGAGAAGGCTGAAAGAAGCTGAGGGGAAGGGTAACTCTGTAGAAGAACCAACAGTCTCAATTAAACTGGACCCCCGAGATCTCTCAAACACTGGACCACCAAACAGGCAGCATACACCAGCTGATATGAGGCCCCCGACACACATTCAGTAGAGGACTGCCAGGGTCTGTGTTCATTCAGAGATGATGCACCTAACCCTCAAGAGACTGAAGGCCCCGGGGAGTTTAGAAGTTAGGTGGGGTGGGGTCAGGGACATCCACCATCCACGTGGAAACAGGAGGTGGGGAGGAGGTATAGAATGTGGAACAGTTGGCTGGTGGACGGGGGTGGGGGAATAAAATATGGAGTGTAAAAAAATTAATTAATTAATTAAAAAAAAAGAAATGAATTCAAAGATACCAAACCATAAAGGTTATTGCATTCGAGTAACTTTGGCACTCCAGATCTTTCCAGGAATTTGTTCATTTTTACCTGGCCTTCAAACCTGGGTTATGAAAAATATCTTATGAAAGGAACTTAAATAGAACCCATACAGGAGAAGATCTAGACAGACAAACCTGGATGGCCTCTAGGAATCACATTTTAATTTTTATGTCTTTCAGTATATCAAGAGACTGTGTATTCGGCTAGTGAAGGCCCTTTCTGGGCTAGTCTGGAGACCTGAGCTTGCCACCTGAAACATACGTGAAGGAGGAAGGAGAAGACAGGACCCACAAGGTAGTCCTGCCAGCCTCATACATGCACACCCTCACACACACAACCATGCATACTAACACATTAATAAATAAATGTATTTATAAAATTTATGTATAAATTTATTAATAAATAACTTAAAGGATATTAATTAATTTAAAGGATACTAAGATAACTCTTAATATTACAGTTTTAAATTTTCTTGTTATAAAAATCAACACTAAGTATATACAGGTAAATATTTTAATAAAAAAATTCTTACCATCTTCCTAACAATTCTCCCCAAGAATAGAGGATCTTCTCAGGACAGTCTTTTGACACATCACCTGTTCCACTTGAGAGTTCATTATCACTCTCTACAGAAAAAAAAAATACATAGTATATAAGATATAAGTACTTTCAAATCATAAAATAAAAGGTGTGGCTATGTACCTACCAAAAGCAAACAACTAGTGCCCAGATAAAATTTTCAAATAGTTTTATGAAAAAATTTTACCCCTTGCCCCTAGAGGCCTTGCAGGTGTGACTGCTATATCACAAGTGCATCAGTAGGTGGAAGAGAGGAGAGAGGCTATGTCTGCCCTCAGTGTTTTGACCAATGAACTTCTAAATAATTTAGTAGCCTAACATTCCCTGAAAAAATCCAGCCTGAAATGACCACAGTCCAGTGCCAGAAGGCGCAGACAGGGAGCTATTCTAGATGACCATCAGTCCAGCACCAGGCAGGCAGATCATGCCCCAGATGACCCCTGTCTGGAGCCATAATGCATGAGTAGGGCATAGCCCTCCTGAGACCACTCCTGAGAATGACCCCAGACACTCAGAAACCCTGGGTGCCTCTAAGAGGAGCAAGTAAGTGGTAGAAGGATGTGATCAAAATGAAGAGAGGCAGACCTGGAGACTCAAGGGTAGAGATGTGAGCAGCCAGTGATGCCACTTGCAACCATGGTCTGGGTCGGTGACCCTGCAGCAGAAGAGGACTATTACCATCAAAAGCTAGGAGGATGTCCTTGGTCTGAGAGCTGTGCAGAACTGGCCCAACCCCTCACCAGGGCTGAGCTGGTCCTGAGGGCATGAGAGCAGGAGCGCTGTCTCTGCCTCTTACCTGCTGCAGCACTCAGGAGAGCAGACCCTGTACCCCACCTGGGCAGCACAGTAAAACTGACTTGATGTCAGGACAGTGGGAGAGCTGGCAGCTCACCTTGTCTGCCATTCAGCGGCAAGGGCAGGGGAGAGATGCTCTATGCAACAGGAAGGAGAGCTAAAGATTTTGCAGTAGGCAAAAATGTACATCTGATAAAAGTGCTGAGAATAGCTGACTGTTGAGTGCTCGGGCCTAATCTTTAGCACACATACTCCAACCTGGCTAAGAAAACACGAGTGAAGAAAGAGCTGAGAAAGAATGAAAGAGCTGGAGGGGTGGAGGAATGCTGGGAAAACTGTTTTCTGCACACAGTGAGGCTACTGTGCAAGTGAACTCACTGCAGCTATAGTTACCTACAGAAGACCTGCAAAAAAATGAACCCAGTAATATCTCATCGTGGGTAGGGAAGGGTAAAAAAGATAGAGATAGGAATATAATGGATCCAATGGATATAAGTTATAAAAAGGCATTTGCCATAGTGTTAAGTAAGAAAGGCTAGCAAAACACTGTCCAAATAATATGTGAGAGTTTAAAATTTGTCTATCACAGCACAAAATACTAAGGCTTATCAATCCTGTTGTAAGTTGGTAAGCAGTTTGTGATGGTTTGTATATGATTGGCCCAGGAAGTGACCCTATTAGGAAGTGTGGCCTTGTTGGAGTAGGTGTGCCACTGTGGGTGTGGGCTTAAGACCCTCACCCTGGCTGCCTGGAAATCAGTTTTCCACTAGCAGTCTTCAGATGAAGATGTAGAATTCTCAGCTCCTCCAGCACCATAACTGCCTGGATGCTGCCATGTTTCTGCTTTGATGACAATGGACTGAACCACTGAGCCTGTAAGCCAGCCCCAATTAAATGTTGTCTTTTATAAAACTTGCATTGGTCATGGTGTCTGTTCACAGCAGGGAAACCATACACAGTTCCTACAAGGATCTATGTGAAGAAAAGAACTTAAGATACTACAAAAGGTAATAACCCAACGTAAAAAAAAAATCACATCTGGAACATACAAAACAAACATTCATTTGATTAATAAAAGTTTATTTTGGCCGGGCGGTGGTGGCGCACGCCTGTAATCCCAGCACTTGGGAGGCAGAGGCAGGCGGATTTCTGAGTTCGACGCCAGCCTGGTCTACAGCATGAGTTCCAGGACAGCCAGGGCTACACAGAGAAACCCTGTCTCGAAAAACCAAAAAAAAAAAAACAAAAAAAACAAAAAAAAAAAAGTTTATTTTGGCAAGCTAAAAGACTTTGTCATGGCCATTCACAAATTCAGAAAAATACAAACACATGTCCACACTGAGAAAATGTGTAATTATTTGAGAGTAATAACAGATAAGAATAGGGGGCATAGTATTTAAAACCTAAACATCACTCTGGATATAAAATAAAGACAAAAGCTAGACCCATTCTGGAAATAGCTCACACAAGCAGCTGTGAAGTTAGTAACAAGCTCATCACAACAAATAGGAATAAGAGGTTTTGTTCTAAAGTTAAAGCAAATGAGCTTTCACCAGTATCAGAAGAACAGTGAGTGCAAACACAAACCACTGAAAATCCAGTACGACAGTGTCCTAAAAAAGCAGCCCAGAAAACAACTACCCCATTCTCCCTACATTCTCACAGAAAATTAGACACTGTTGAGAATGAGGACCACTAAAAGTTATTTATCTTCCCACATAACAAGCACTAAGTAAATATTTACAGAATATAGTTTTCACTTCTTAGTGTAATGTTTCTGAAATATTCTAATACTATAAATGTATGGATGCACTGAGGTGTTGTAGGCACCAAAGAGATTGCCCCCATGCCCCCTCATCCCCCTACCTCTGCTTGCCCCTTGCCACCTTTGGTAGGTGGGAGAGCTGGCTCTCCCCCTTGCCAGTGGCAGCCTTGAGTAACCTATGTGGACAGTGCTGGAGAGCTCACCCTATGGTGTGTGTGCAGGAAACCTGCTGGGTTGACAAACTCAGACATCACTAGGCCCAGATCCAGGGATTTGAATTCGCCCACCCAATATCTACCTCATTTATGAACTGATGAAGTGGCAAAAAGGGTGGGCTTGCAAAGCCAAAACTACAGAATTTCCATGACACAGGGCAACAATAGAGTGTCTGAGAGGAGTCTGAAAGAGTATCCAATCTCAATACTGATGATGTAGCACAAGCCAGAGTCCTCAGACCAGACCAATGACTTACTGCAATGAGCATGTGCAAGTAAAGATGTGTGAACAAAGGGGTATACTGTGGGCAGCACTGTGATATATTACAGCTTCCATGATAAAATTTTTGTTTTGTTTTATTTTGACTTTTTTCAAATTTACACACTTCACTTTATACATATAAAAACCACTATCAAAGGTTAAATCTGACAACCTTAAAAGAGTCCCATTTATAAAATTTTTTTGAATTCTTATTTTTTATTATTTTCTATATTCTTTGTTTCCATTCCAAAGGCTTTCCCCTTTCCCAATTCCCCCCTCACCATATGGCCCATAAGTCCTCTTCCTGTCGCCCATTCCTCAACCACCCCCCACCACTTCTCTGTTCTGGTACTCTCCTACAAAAATGGACCCACTCTTTTCAGGACCAGGGTCCTCTCCTTCCTACTTCTTGGGAATCTTTTGATTTGCTAATTGTACCTTGAGTATTTAGAACTTGTGGGCTCATTAATATCCACTTATCAGTGATTGCATTTCATGTGTATTCTTTTGTGATTGGGTTAACTCACTTAGGATGATATTTTCCAGATCCAACCATTTGCCTACAAATTGCATGAATTCATTATTTTTAATTGCTGAGTAGTATTCCATTGTAGAAATATACCACATTTTCTGTATCCATTCTTCCTTTGAGGGACATCTGGGCTCTTTCCAACTTCTGGCTATTATAAATAAGGCTGCTATGAACATAGTGGAGCATGTGTCTTTATTGCATGCAAGGGAATCCTCTGGGTATATGCCCAGGAGTGGTATGACAGAGTCCTCTGGAAGTGTTATGCCCAATTTTCTGAGGAACCGCCAGACTGATTTCCAGAGCAGTTGTACCATCTTGCAATCCCACCAACAGTGGAGGAGTGTTCCTCTTTCTCCACATCCTCGCCAGCACCTGTTGTCTCTTGAGTTTTTAATCTTAGCCATTCTGACTGGTGTGAGGTGGAATCTCAGGGTTGTTTTGATTTGCATTTCCCTGATGACTAATGATGTTGAACATCTCTTAAGGTGCTTCTCGGCCATCTGAATTTCTTCAGGTGAAAATTCTTTATTTAGCTCTGTACCTCACCCATTTTTTGATAGGGTTATTTGGTTCTTTGAGGTCTAACTTCTTGAGTTCTTTGGACATATTGGATATTAGCCCTCTGTCAGATGTGGGGTTGGTGAAGATCTTTTCCCAATTTGTTGGTTGCCATTTTGTCCTTCTGATGATGTCCTTTGCCTTACAGAAACTTTGTAATTTTATGAGGTCCCATTTGTCAATTCTTGATCTTAGAGCATAAGCTATTGGTGTTCTGTTCAGGAACTTTCCCCAAAGGAAGAAGTCAAACTATCATTATTTGCAGATGATATGATAGTTATTTAAGCAACCCAAAAAACTCCACCAGAGAACTCCTACAGCTGATAAACAACTTCAGCAAAGTGGCTGGTTATAAAATCAACTTAAGCAAATCAGTAGCCTTCCTGTACTCAAAGGACAAGCAGGCTGAGAAAGAAGTTGAGGAAATAACACCTTTCACAATAGCCACAAACAATATAAAGTATCTTGGCATGACTCTAACCAAACAAGTGAAAAATCTGTATGACAGGAACTTCAAGTCCTTGAAGTAAGAAATTGAAGACCTCAGAAGATGGAAAAACATTTCATGCTCTTGGATTGGCAGGATCAATATAGTAAAAATGGCCATCTTGCCAAAAGCAATATACAGATTCAATGCAATCCCCATCAAAATCCCAACTCAATTCTTCATAGATCTAGAAAAGCAAACATTCTAAACTAACAAAAATAAACTAACTCCAATAAACATCTCCAAATTCTTTCTAAGAGTGGTAGTTATTACTAACATTCTACATTTCTAAGTTTTTCCCAAGGGTGGTGATTGAATCATTAAGCTTTGCCAGCAGCAAAAATCAAGTGCTGTTCTTGTAAGTGCCAAAGGCACTGTCCAGTGAGTGGCTAGAAACCCCCTTAGAGTTTCCATACAACTCATATATTATGGGGGAGAGGGGTGTGACTGTGAAGGCACCAAATAGAGCAAAACTCCACAACAGTATGAAATTCTAAGGACATGTAGTCCATGGGGCTCTTCCTCTCCAAAACATACCCATTGTGGTTGTGCTAACTGGTCAGCTGCATTCCATGAGTCTAAAGCTGTTTTACTGTTCCTCCTGCATGGCACTCAACATCTTTTTATTTAGTTCGTGTGTGTGTGTGTGTGTGTGTGTGTGTGTGTGTGTGTCTGTGTCTGTGTGTCTGTGTGTGTGTGTCTGTGTGTGTGAGAGACAGACAGAGAGAGAGAGAAAGAGAGTCTATAAAGTTTCCATGAAAACAACTGTTTTCAGACACTAAATTCATGCTAAGTCTCTTCTTCTCTCCTGATATCTATCTGTTTTAAGTGCTGCAACTATGTCTTAATTAGTAGAGCTTTGTTTCTGCTGCATTTGTAGAATAGCTCATAAATATGCAATAACTTGGAGAAAAACACCAGAAAAAGAAAGGTGAAAAATCAGATAATGTCCCTCAAAACATGCAAGTGCCCAAGTTTAGGGTCTGTAACTCAGCTTTTGACTAATAGGAAACCAAAACAGAAGAAAAAAATTGCAGGAAATATATTTCCAGTTTCTGAGAACACAGAAATGAATTTTACTGGAGTCCATCTACCTGACCAATATTTAATTAAAGCTTGCTTCAAATGTGGCTTTAAGTTGTGGTGCTAGTCTTATTCTCAACTAGTAGGATTAACATTTTCTGGAAGCCCCAGCAAGATTCAGACCACCAAATTTTAAAGCTAGACCTTCACTGGGGAACTCCAGGGTCTGCTTTAGAAGGCAAATGCCTTCAGACCAAGGGTCGAAGGCTACATTTTGGTCCATGAACTATCAGGACAAACTGCTGTAATGAGAAAAGCATAAGCATCCACCATGATGATGTAGGCTTCATCCCAGGGATGCAGGGATGGTTCAATATACGGAAATCCATCAATGCAATCCACTACATTAAAAAACTCAAAAAAAAATCACATGGTCATTTCATTAGATGCTGAAAAAGCATTTGACAAAATTCAGCATCCTTTCATGCTAAAAGTCCTGGAAAGAACAGGAATTCAAGGCCCATACCTAAACATAGTAAAAGCAGTCTACAGCAAACCAGTAGCCAACATCAAAATAAATGGAGAGAAACTTGAAGCAATCCCACTAAAATCAGGGACTAGACGAGGCTGCCCTTTCTCTCCATATCTTTTCAATATAGTACTTTAAGTTCTATCGGGAGCAATTAGACAACATAAGGAAGTCAAAGGGATACAAATTGGAAAGGAAGAAGTCAAACTATCACTATTTGCAAATGATATGATAGTATATTTAAGTGACCCAAAACACTCCACCAGAGAACTCCTATAATTGATAAACAACTTCAGCAAAGTGGCTGGTTATAAAATCAACTCAAGCAAATCAGTAGCCTTCCTATACTCAAAGGATAAGCAAGCTGAGAAAGAAATTAGGGAAATGACACCCTTCACAATAGCCACAAACAATATAAAGTATCTTGGTGTAACTCTAACCAAACAAGTGAAAGATTTATATGACAAAAACTTCAGGTCTCTGAAGAAGGAAATGGAAGAATACCTCAGAAAATGGGAAAATCTTCCATGCTCGTGGGTTGGCAGGATTAATATAGTTAAAATGGCAATCTTGCCAAAAGCAATATACAGATTCAACGCAATCCCCATCAAAATCTCAACTCAGTTCTCTCTTTTTTTTTTAATTTTACTTTCTATATTCTTTGTTTACATTCCAAAGGCTTTCCCCTTTCCCAGTTCCTCCCACCATACATCCCATAAGTCCTCTTCCCCACAACAATTCCCCAATCACCCCCACACACACACACACCATTTCTCTGTTCAGGATCTACAAAACTGGATCCAATCTTTTCAGGCCCAGGGTCCTCTCCTTTCTTCTTCTTGGGAATCATTTGACTTGCTAATTGTGCTTTGAGTATTTAGGGCTTCTGGGCTCATTAACATCCACTTATCAGTGATTGCATTTCATGTGTATTCTTTTGTGATTGGGTTAACTCACTTAGGATGATATTTTCCAGATCTAACCATTTGCCTACAAATTGCATGAATTCATTATTTTTAATTGTTGAGTAGTATTCCATTGTATAAATATACCACATTTTCTGTATCCATTCCTCCTTTGAGGGATATCTGGGCTCCTTCCAACTTTTGGCTATTATAAACAAGGCTGCTATGAACATTGTGGAGCATGTGTCTTTATTGTATGCAGGGGAATCCTCTGGGTATATGCCCAGGAGTGGTATGCCAGGGTCCTCTGGAAGTGACATGCCCAATTTTCTGAGGAACCACCAAACTGATTGCCAGAGCGGTTTTACCATTTTGCAATCCCACCAACAGTGGAGGAGTGTTCCTCTTTCTCCACATCCTCACCAGCACCTGTTGTCTCTTGAGTTTTTAATCTTAGTCATTCTGACTGGTGTGAGGTGGAATCTCAGGGTTATTTTGATTTGCATTTCCCTGATGACTAATGATGTTGAACATCTCTTAAGGTGTTTCTCAGCCAATCGAATTTCTTCTGGTGAAAATTCTTTGTTTAGCACTGTACCCCATTTTTTGATAGGGTTATTTGGTTCTTTGGGGTCTAACTTCTTGAGTTCTTTGGATATATTGGATATTAGCCCTCTGTCGGTTGTGGGGTTGGTGAAGATTTTTTCCCACTTTGTTGGTTGCTGTTTTGTCCTTCTGACAGTGTCCTTTGCCTTACAGAAACTTTGTAATTTTAAGAGGTCCCATTTGTCAATTCTTGATCTTAGGGCATAAGCTCTTGGTGGTCTGTTCAGGAACTTTCCCCCTGTGACCATGTCCTCAAGGATCTTCCCCAGTTTCTTTTCTATTAGTTTCAGTGTGTCTGGTTTTATGTGGAGGTCCTTGATCCACTTGGAGTTGATCTTAGTACAAGGAGATAAGAATGGGTCGATTCGCATTCTTCTGCATGTTGACCTCCAGTTGAACCAGCACCATTTGTTGAAAAGGCTATCTCTTTTCCACTGGATGGTTGTGGCTCCTTTATCAAAGATCAAATGACCATAAGTCTGTGGGTTCATTTTTCGGTCTTCAATCCTATTCCATTGATCTACTTGCCTGTTGCTGTACCAATACCATGCAGTTTTTAACACAATTGCTCTGTAGTACTGCTTGAGGTCAGGGATACTGATTCCCCCAGAAGTCCTTTTATTATTGAGAGTAGTTTTAGCTATCCTGGGTTTTTTGTTGCTCCAGATGAATGTGAGAATTGCTCTTTCTAGATCTATGAAGAATTGATTTGGGATTTTGATGGGGATTGCATTGAATCTGTAGATTGCTTTTGGCAAGATGGCCATTTTTACTATATTGATCCTGCCAATCCAGGAGCATGAAGTATTTTTCCATCTTCTGAGGTCTTCTTCGATTTCTTTCTTCAAGGACTTGAAGTTCCTGTCATACAGATCTTTCACATGTTTGGTTAGAGTTACGCCAAGGTACTTTATGTTGTTTGTGGCTATTGTGAAAGGTGTTATTTCCCTAACTTCCTTCTCAGCCTGCTTGTCCTTTGAGTACAGGAAGGCTACTGATTTGCTTGAGTTGATTTTATAACCAGCCACTTTGCTGAAATTGTTTATCAGGTGTAGAAGTTCTCTGGTGGAATTTTTTGGGTCACTTAAGTAAACTATCTTATCATCTGCAAATAGTGATAGTTTGACTTCTTCCTTTCCAATATGTATCCCTTTGATTTCCTTATGTTGTCTGATTGCTCTTGCTAGAACTTCAAGTACTATATTGAAAAGATATGGAGAGAGAGGGCAGCCTTGTCTAGTCCCTGATTTTAGTGGGATTGCTTCAAGTTTCTCTCCATTTAGTTTGATGTTGGCTACTGGTTTGCTGTAGATTGCTTTTACTATGTTTAGGTATGGGCCTTAAATTCCTGCTCTTTCCAAGACTTTTAGAATGAAAGGATGCTGAATTTTTCAAATGCTTTTTCAGCATCTAATGAGATGACCATGTGTTTTTTTTTCTTTTAGTTTGTTTATGTAGTGGATTACATTGATGGATTTCCGTATATTGAACCATCCCTGCATCCCTGGGATGAAGCCTAACTGATCTTGGTGAATGATTGTTTTGAGGTTCTCTTGGATTCGGTTGGCAAGAATTTTATTTAGTTTTTTTTTTTTTGCATTGATATTCATAAGGGAAATTGGCTTGTAGTTCTCTTTCTTCGTTGGATCATTGTGTGGTTTTGGAATCAGCATAATTGTGGCTTCGAAGAACGAGTTGGGCAGTGTCCCTTCTGTTTCTATTTTGTGGAACAGTTTGAAGAGTATTGGTGTTAAGTCTTCTTTGAATGTCTAGTAGAATTCTGCACTAAAACCATCTGGTCCCGTACTTTTTTTGATTGGGAGGCTTTCTATAACCCCTTCTATTTCTTTAGGGGTTATGGGACTATTTAGCTGATCTAATTGATCTTGATTTAATTTTGGTATTTGGTATCTGTCTAGGAAATTGTCCATTTCCTCCAGATTCTCCAGTTGTCTTGAGTATAGACCTTTGTAGTAGGATCTGATGATCTTTTGAATTTCCTCCGTTTCTGTTGTTATGCCCCCCTTTTCATTTCTAATTTTGTTAATTTGGATACTGTCTCTATGTCCTTTGGTTAGTCTGGCTAAGGGTTTATCTATCTTGTTGATTTTCTCAAAGAACCAGCTCCTGGTTTTGTTGATTCTTTGTATGGTTCTCTTTGTTTCTACTTGATTGATTTCAGCCCTGAGTTTGATGATTTCCTGTCTTCTACTCCTCCTGGGTGAATTAACTTCTTTTTCTTCCAGGGCTTTAAGGTGTGCTGTTAAGCTGCTAGTGTATGGTCTCTCCAGTTTCTCTTTGGATACACTTAGAGCTATGAGTTTTCCTCTTAGCACTGCTTTCATTGTGTCCCATAGATTTGGGTAGGTTGTACCTTCATTTTCATTGAATTCTAAAAAATCTTTGATTTCTTTTTTTTATTTCTTCCTTGACCAAGGTGTCATTGAGTAAAGTATTGTTCAGTTTCCATGAGTATGTGGGCTTTCTGTTGTTTTTGTTGCTATTGGAGACCACTCTTACTCCATGGTGATCTGATAGGAGGCATGGGATTAGCTCGATCTTCTTGTATTTGTTGACATCTGTCTTGTGACCAATTATTTGATCAATTTTGGAGAAGGTACCATGCGGTGCTGAGAAAAAGGTATATTCTTTTGCTTTAGGATGAAATGTTCTATATATATATATATATATATATATATATATATATATATATATATATCTGTTAAATCCCATAGTTTCACTGTGTCCCTGTTTAGTTTCTGCTTTCCTGATCGGTCCACTGAGGAGAGTGGAGTGTTGAAGTCACTCACAATTATTGTGTTAGGTGCAATGTGTGCTTTGAAAAGCACGTGACATTGGGGATTAAGAGAGGTGAGGAGAGAGATATGAGAAAAGCAGGAGAGAAAGTAGGAGTGGATATGATTCAAATATTTTCTATGAAAATCTCAAAAATTAATAAAAATATTTGCTAAAGTTTCTCTGAGATAAGAGGGAGAAGAGTGTAAAATCTGGAGGAAATGGACTCTATTTATACAGAAATTGCTGGGTGTACAACACAATAATAGGCAACAGAAACAGACTGGAACATTCTTTAAAATAAAATACCTATTATAATAAAGACTTTACTATTCAAAGAGTTCAATAAACACCACAACTATGAAAGTAGTATAGAACTGATTTTGTGAGTGAAATTTAAGATATGAGCTGAATGCGGAGGATTTAACTGAGAGGGTGAAGGTTAATAATACAGAAGGAGAAGAAAGGAGGAATAATAAACAACAGTAAGGATATTTTAAAAGGCCACAGAGAAGCATATTATCTTATGCTTACTTGAATATATATAATGAATATATATATACATGTGTACATATAATTTGAATGAAGTTACATCATTTAGGGTAGAATGCTCCCAATAAGAGCTACAAACAATCCAACAGAAACACTAATCCCAGGCAAGATCCCTTCAAGCTGCTGGTGAGAATTAAAGAGACCCCCAAAATAATATATGCTATTGCTGCTGTCCTTGGTTGCCTCCCAAAACTTGAAGGTAAGAACCTAATACTGAATACATCACACATTTCAGCCACAGGACTAGGGAGTAATTGAGGTGGAAGTGACAAGGAAGTCTCCTCCCTGAGAAGTGGCTCTCATAAGATGCTATGCACCTTGCCAAGGTAGAAAGGTTACCAACAGTCCTGCTCAGCTCTAAAGCAGATGAACCACAGCAATGACCAACACAGCAGGATAACCCCGAGGGTACAACAGTCACATATCTTTAAAGTAACTAACTACTGTCTACTTGAACTTAAGGTGCACTCAACAGAAAGTTACTTATGTCTGTTATCCTAAATCTAGCCAGCTACCCATTCCTGCTAAGATCACAGACCCTAGAGGACAATTTACTATTGTCACTTACTTAACCCAATATAATTCCTAACTGCATTCTAAATACTTTTCCTTATACCCACAGTGAGAGTAATTCTTACCTCTCACTGAAGAAGCCTTTTGTAGCAAACAGAAACATTACAGAAAACAGCTGACAATGGGGTACCCAATCCCAAATGATGTATCTACAATACAACCCTGATGCTTAAGGCTCAGTGAACATCATGAAAGAGAGGGCAGAAAACTGTAATTGCCAGAGGACTATGGCATCCACGGACAGTTTGTTATATATGCCAGGGAAACTGCACCCATGAAATCCCAACAATACAGCTACTTAAACAAGAACTTCACAATGATAATATTTGGCCAGTGTGAATGGGGAAAATCTCACAAGCCTCTACCGCTACATGAAGAGGTATAGACAATAGTTGTTCAGAAAGGTAGAGTCAATTTTCTAAGGGGATAAGCCCTAACCCTTAACAGATAATGTGATTGCTAAGTGGTCAGCCCTAAACAAATACATATAAGAACAACACTAAATAGACTCAGCAAACTGTATTTATGCATGTGTGCATGTGTGTTACAATAAATTGAATTCCTGAATTTGAATGTATAAAAGGAACATGGAACAAGGTACAGGAAGAAGAGTGAGACTGGAAATGATACAAATAGAATACTCATGTATGCAAGTCAAAAAATAAGAAAGAAAACATAAGATAGCAAGATTTGAGCTGAAAAACAAATTGAATCAGAAATAGAAAGATTTGAGGAAAAAAAGTACCATTTAGTGAATCAGCCAGGTATTCTCGAAATCACATAAAACAACAATTAGTTCACTGTGTAATGATCTGCAAATCTGCCTCTGTAGACAAGATTCCTATCTAAGGGACTGTCTTCCAGTCTTCATGGAATTCTTCGCTCCATGAAAGTATCTGACAACTAGGAGGCTCTGAATAATCTCTGATGGGTAAAATTAAAAGATCAGCTGGGCAGTGGTGGCGCACACCTTTAATCCCAGCACTCTGGGAGGCAGAGGCAGGTGGATTTCTGAGTCGAGGCCAGCCTGGTCTACAAGAGTGAGTTCCAGGACAGCCAGGGCTATACAGAGAAACCCTGTCTCAAAAAAAACCAAATCAAAAAAAAAAAAAAGATTTAAAAGATCAACATTTTTAGCTATAACAATTTATATCAATTGCCTTCTTGATATTTCCATTTGGAAACTCCTAATTTAAAAACAAAACTCTCAATTTTTTTCTCATACTGGTATTTTCCCAATTTCTTTCCATTTTCAGAAGTTACATATCACATCCCTAACTCAGTTAAATTATCCTCCAAGCCACTGTTAGAGTGGTATTTAAAACCATAAATCTAACCCGTGCTTTCCCTAGCTTAAAACTCAAGAGTTTGGAAGTACAAGTGAACTGCAAACAAAAGCACTCCTCCTTGCTGTGGCCTACAGAATGTCCCGCCTGGTGCTGGTGAACACCATTTACTCCCTACTGCCCCTACTTTTAAATCATCTTTAAACACATCATGAAGTTTTGCCTTCAAGCCTCTGCCCTGCTCTCTCCTGATATGTTCTCTCACCTTCTTATGCATGACTTCCTCCTGTCACTCAGATTGCAATGTAAAAGCCACCTCCTCTGAGAAACTTTTTGATGAACACCCAGGCTAAAATAGATACTGAGACACACTACCAATGAACTGACTTTAATTGTCTGAATGGAACATTAGTTCTTGATATTTCTCATCATATCATCATACTCCCACTGAAAAGGCAGAATTATTTGTGTCAGGAGATTCGAGCTCATTCCCAGAGTTGCAGAGTCCCTTCTGCAAAGACTCACAGGATTCTGAATAGTCAACCACACAGCTAAGATTTACTACAGTGATCAGACAGATACAAAGCAAAACCACCACAGTACTAGTTTTAAGAAGTTAATGGGGGGGCACACATCTGCATCTAAAAGTCCACTCCCAACAAAGACACACAGAACATAATTATCCAACAGTGAATCATATGTACAGTGTGCTGTTGACAGTATTTTTAAGATTGATTTTAGCACTTATTTTTGCATTTGTGTGTGTTTTGTCTACTCATGTCTGAGGGTGTTTAAAGAAGTCCAAGGAGAAGTCAGATCCCCTAGAGGTGGAGCTGGGTGGGAAAGGCCTGGTGTGAGTACTGAGAACAAAACTTCTAAAGTCTGGTCCTTTCCAAAAGTAGCAAGCATTTTTTAATTTAAAAAAAATCATACATTATGATACTTTCCCATGCCCCAACTGCTCTTAGATTCTTTCTACCTCCCTATCCACTGAATTTTATGTTTTCACTCTCACACACTTTTCAAAACAAAAAATAAGAAACAAAAACAAAAAATATGCAAAAAAACACAAAATGAAAATCAAAACAAGCAAGCAAAAACAAAACTAAAACAAAATGTCCAAATGAAGCAAAGTGAAACGAAAGCCACAAAAGTGCCAAAGCGGTCATTCTGTGGTAGCCAGCCCCTCCCGCGTGAGGCCTGTCCTGGAGTTGTGCTTGGTACACCCAGAGATATTCCACCGGAGAAAACAGAGTTTTTCTTTTTGCCAGCAGGTTATCAAGTGCAGACAGCTCTTGGTTAGGGGTGGGACTCCATGCCCACTATCCCTCTCAGTACTCACAACCACAAGCAAAAGAACAATAAGCCTCTTGACTGATGAGCCATCTCTCCAGTCCAGTGTCTACAGTTTCTGCTGGGGTTGGTCAGAAGAATGTCTCTGCCCAATACATACCCACATTCCACGGTCAGGGGAAGAAAGGTGTTTGGTATAAACTGTACTGTTAGCTCAAACATTTTGAGTTCAGAGAACCACCTTAGCACTTACAGAATAATGAAAATCCTCTCAAAATCTAGATTCTCTGAGAACAGTCAAAGGACACTTTCACAAGCAGGCATCTGCAAAACAGCAGTCTGAAACCTGCTATATTACTCCTTCATAAACACTTATTTGTTACTGCAGCACCTATACTATTAGTAGAGCAACAAAGCCAAAGAGATGTTGTTGTTTCCTAAACCTAACTTTCAAAAATATTTGTATTCATTAAGCAAACATTTACTTAGCACTTACCATGACTCAGCAATGGGAACTCAAAAAGGAATAAATACCATCTGCCCCTTAGGAACTCGTACTCTAAAGCGAGAGAGATGAATAAACAAGGGCCGTATTTATAACACATCATTTTAAAAATCATTACCCTGGAATTCTTTTAAAAAATGATTAAAGCAAGATGGTGGGAAGTTAACCCTGTCTCCATGTGTAAGGAAAAACTGACTAGAAAAATGGAAGATGAAGAGCTCACGTTTGCTAGAGGTCTCTGAGGAAGGATCACCAGGACCTTCTGCCAAGCGGGAAAATGCAGACAGACCCGTGCAGGGCAGGTGCCTTCACCTTCCAGCTGAGTGCCACTGACAAAGCCGGTTAAGGAAACAGCAGGCACAGTGTGACTTCATTACAAGCCCTCCATCCAGCTCCAGCTGGCTCCAGCTAACAGTGCACAGGTCATCTTTATAAAGCAGTCATGCTCTTGACACCACCACTTATTCTCAGGGTCTCAGTTTCCAGAAGCTTAAATGAAATGGTTGGATATAACTAAATTCAAGCATTATATATTGATGGAATATAAATAATATCTAAGTTGGTACCAGCCTTCCAGTTATAAATATTGAATGGTTTCAGCTTTCTAACACTGCCCTGAATGTGACAGACTGTATATATAAAGAGAACCTGCTCTCCTCAGTATCTTCATTTGACACTTCCCCAAGCCTGCAGACAGGTATATACTAGGGACTCACAGTTACTATCAGCAATTTCTGCCTCCAACTCAAACCCCAGGATGAGGTTGATTATGGGTAAAAATTTTGCCTTATCCAGCTTCCACAAAAATGAGGCAAGCATATGAGAAGGAAAAATTAAGCAAGACCTAAGAAAAGGTTTTATCAAGAAAAATGTTACAATATGTGAATAAGCTTCAACCTACTTTCCTGAGAGGAAAAAAAAAGGTAAAATGCTACCTCATGGTGCTGTGAGAAGCAAATTAATAATTCAAAGAATAAGTATTTCATACATATTTGTCATTATTATTAATAACTAGAAAGTAGAATTAACTGCTTTGTAAATCAGTTAATCTGTTTCCACAGTGGCAAGACGACCCATAGGATATTAAAAGGATTCTGCTTCAAGGCAATCAGTAGATGGTCAAGATCATTATCACCACACTTTACTCTGAATCCTAATCACGAGATTGGCAGGAAGAGAGACTAAGGTGACCATACAAGCACTCCTAGACACAAGATCACTGAAGAACTAGGCTCTGCAGAACTGTATACCTGCTGCTACTTATAAAGAGAGCTCACTTCACAAGATGGACTCCAGACAGAAAAGAATCCCAAGCACGAAGAGGCGCTCAATGATATTGCTGTTGTTAGCATCAAAGAAAGCAGGGTGCAGGGACCACAAAAGGAAGCTACAAGTCCAGCATGCATTTATTACCAGATGCACCAGATAGCAACACTGACAAACACGTGATCATTCTCCAGAACAGTTATGGTTGAAGTATGATTAAAATCTCCGTTAGGTTATATCATGGATATATATGTCTGTGTGTACATGTATGTATAGGCATATACATATATGAATGTAATAAATATTAGTGAAAAAAAGAGGCCATGGATTTGAAGGAGATTGGTGAGGGTTTGGAGGGAAGAAAATGTTGGAGGAAATGTAATTAAAGTATAGTCTCAAAAAATAAAAAGCTGCAAGATCTGTCTGTCAAGCATAAATACATTTTAATTTATACACCACACGAAGTAAGGCTGGTGTTGACAGAGCATGAAGCAGGCCTACGTGAGCAATGGTCACAGAGCCAGCAAGACAAGTACTCAAACACACCTGGCAGAATAGAGAGCTTTCTGAGGAAAACAATAGTCCCTTCCCCTCTGAAAGGATTATCTCTGAGCTTCCTAGGAGTGTTAATCTATCCACGCTGAGAAAGAAGCCAACACAGTGTGCTTATCAGAGAAACAACCATGAAGTGGGTGAAAGAGAGGACAGAACTGGTTTCTCACCACTCCCCTTTCCTGGCTTCCTTTAAAAGTAGCCTGAATATAGATCTATAAAACAAACCATGTTTAACTCAACTATACATACAGTCTAATAGTACATTTCTGACAGACTAGGTCTTAAGAGACTTAACACTTACAAAGAATGCCTATAAAATTAATTTAGTAGTTCAAAAAATATATCAACCTCACTGGCAGTAAGAGAACTATAAGTGAAATGAGATGCTGGAGAGATGTGTCAGTGGTTAAGAGCACTGACTCCTCTTCCAGAGAACCTGTGTTCAATTCCCAGCAACCGGATGGCAGCTCAAAACTGTCTGCAACTAAACACAACGCATGCAAGCAAAAAGGGGGGGGGGTACATCAAATACGTATAATATTTATAAAAAGATATTCTATATACTATAAACCAATGCACTAAAAGTGGAAAAATTAATAGAATCTACTGTTAAGGTATAAGAGAAAAGGTCTTATATATATTACTTACTCGGAGAGGTATAGGTTTGCAGTCCTTTAGGAGATAAATTTGGTATTGCCTATTCAAAGCCAGGTAGGACCCTGGATATTGTACATAAAGAAGGCGATTTTTGAAAAATATTTATACTTTTGTAATAGCAAAGAAGAAAAGAATGTACATTGTTTATAGAACCCTGAAAAGATAACTGAAGGAATAATGCATGCTACATGAATGTCGCAGAATACTATACAATTAAAGGATATGTTAATTAGCTATATGAGACTTTCTCAAATAAACAGTAAACAAATAGAATTTACTATTAACTTAAAACTTTAACAATCCCCGCTGCATTTCAAATGTCCTAGAAAGGGCATTTTTATTTAACAAATGTTTCATTTCAGTTCAAAACTTAAGGATTTCTTTCTCTTTCTTTCTTTCTTTCTTTCTTTCTTTCTTTCATTCTTTCTTTCTTTCTTTTTTTTTTTTTTTTTTTTTTTTGGATTTGGTTTTTTTCGAGACAGGGTTTCTCTGTCCTCTGGCTGTCCTGGAACTTACTCTGTAGACCAGGCTGGCCTCGAACTCAGAAATCCACCTGCCTCTGCCTCCCAGAGTGCTGGGATTACAGGCGTGCGCCACCACTGCCCGGCTCTTTTTCTTAATAAATAGTAATTTTTATTTTTTTCCATCATGATGATTCTTTTTTGATGTTTTTAATTTAAATAGAATTATATAACTTCCTCCTTCCTCCTGAAGCCCCTCCTAGTTAGGATCCCTTGCCCTCCCCTGCTCCCTCTCAAGGAGACAACAATCTCTTTTTCTTTTATTATAGTTGTTACACACACACACACACACACACACACACACATGTATGTGTATGCACATATATATATATATGTATATATTCTGCTCAATATGTTTTTGATGTTTGTGCATGTATGGTTTCAAGGCTGAACACTGCATTGTAAAACTAATGGCAGGCCCTGGAAAACACTAATTCTCCCAGCAGTAGATAGTTACCTATAGTGCATTGTGTAGGAGTGGACCCACAAAAATCTTCCCTATTCCATGTTACTATTCCCACTGATGTTGTTATTCAAGAATTTCTAATAAAGACTCTATATAGGATGTGCTCTGAATAAAGCTATAAGGAATGCGAGTATGCAGTCATTTTCTCTGTCCAAACTTGAAGCATCAGTTCTGCTGCCACATATAGAAATGTGCATATCAAAAGTTTACTAAATTTGACTTCCCCCTTGTATCTCATATTTTCATCAATCTTATCTCTATCATGTCCTACAATAATTACTTAAGGTACTGATAAGGTAATGTATGTATTATATAATATATAATATCTAAGACAAATTTGATTTTGGTCTCACTTTTAAAATGTGTACAAACATCATGTGCAACTACATGCAAATTATAGAACATAAATTTTAAACCAATTAACACAAGACAGAATGGAGGCAGACACTAAGAAAAATCAAATAATCATAAGTTAAATAATAATATAAGGACTTTAAAATTAATTTGTGGGCTGGCAATATGTATCAACATATAAAAGTGATTGCAACACAAAGCTGATGAACTTAGATCCTTCAACCCCACAGTGCAAGAAGAGAACTCTCCAAAGTCTCTCACTCCACAGCATATACAAATGTAAGACTATACACATATACACACATTTTTCTCCTCCTCCTCCTCTTCTCTCTCTCTCTCTTCCTCCTTCTCTCTTTCACTCATCTATCTCTCACACACACAAATAACTTAAAAATTCACTTCTTATTCTTTTTGAAATATATATACAATATAAAACTAATTATATTCATAATTTTGCTATTGAGTTAAGCTTCATGCAGCACATGTATATTTTAAAAGATTTTTGAAAAGACTGGAGAACAGTTCAACAGTTATGAGCAATGGCTGTTCTTCCACAGGACCTGGGTTCGGTTGCCAGCACCCACATAGTGGCTCAATAAATTCCAGGGAATCCAATGCCCTTTTCTGGTCTTTGTAGCCATCAGGTATACACATGATGTACAGACTTACATGATGACAAAAAATAATATACATAAATAAATAATTTTTAAATTAAAAATTAAATGAAAAAACATTTAGGCACAGTGCTTTAGGAAGCCAGCAGATGTCTAATCCCCTGGACTAGAGTTACAGGTGGTTGTGACCCACCCCACGAGTGCTGGGATCTGAACTCAGGTCCTCTGGAAGAGCAACAAGCTCTCTCAACTGCTGGTCCATCTCTCCAGTCTTGGCATCACATTATTTTATATTTGCCTAATATTATGTGTCAGATAATAAATAGATATATAAAGTATGCCTTAAAATAGAGTAAGGTTGTATTGTAACAACTTGTATTCCATAATTTAGCATTGCTATTTTTTTACTGTAAAATAAATAAAGGATATTTTAATGACTTTAATTGTAGGTGTGATACTATTATTGGTTAAATTTAACTCAAGTAAATAAAAAACTGCCAAACTGAAATAAAGAGAAAATATAAAGCATGAGGGAAGCCCCCCCCCCAGAAAGAGATCATCCAAAACCTGATTGCCTTAAACATGTAAAACATATAATCCATATATTAGGGAAAAAATTAAAGGGAATGCTGAGCAGAGATTATTTGAAACAAAACATAATTTTTCTGTTCTGACTGACATTAAGACACATATCACAGAAAACTAGAAAACAGCACATACAACAAACCAATATTCCCATTCCAAAAACAAAACAAAAGAAAACAAAATATGACCAGGAATATTAAATCCAAGCTTCAGAAACCCAAAGACAATGAAAAGAAAAACTTAAAAAGCTAGATGAAAACAAGCATTGTACCCACTGGTGGACAGTAATGTGGCTGTGGCACATTATGAATCAGAAACACACCAGTGAGGAGGCCATGGAGTGAAATATTAGATATATTGAAAGGTAAAAAGGTGAATTCTTAGGCATTTCTCCATATTATATCCTCCGGGCGTGTTGATAGCTGGTACTGTCTTCTAGGTAGTTTCCATCTATCTTGTTTTTCCGTGGTCCTTGTTCTCTTATGCACACCTATTGGATCAGTTGTTTCAACCACTTATATGGCCTGACTTTTATTTTTATTTATTTATTTTATTGGATAAATTCTCTATTTACATTTCATTTCCCTTTTTCTGGTTCCCTGCCCCCCAAAGGTCCCACATGCCCTTTTCCCTCCCCGTGTTCCCCCATCCATCCTTTCCCACTTCCCTGTTCTGGTATTCCCCTACACTGATGCTTTGAGCCTTTCCAGAACCAGTGTCCACTCCTTCCTTCTTGTTGGACACTTGGTATGTGGATTGTGTCTTTGGTGTCCCAAGATTCTAGGCTAATATCCACTTATCAGTGACTGCATACCATGGGTATTCTTTTGAGACTGGGTTACCTCACTTAGTATGATGTTCTCTAGCTCCATCCATTTCTCTAAGAATTTCATGAATTCATTGTTTCTAATGGATGAATAGTACTCCATCATGTATATATACCACATTTTTGGTATCCATTCTTCCACTGAGGGACATGTGGGTTCTTTCCAGCTTCTGGCTATTATAAATAAGGCTGCTATGAACATAGTGGAGCATGTATCCTTATTGCATGCTGGGGAATCTTCTGGGTATATGCCCAGGAGTGGCATGGCAGGGTCCTCCGGAAGTATTGTGTCCAGTTTTCTGATGAACCGAAGGCACAGAAACTAATATTGAATATGTGAATTCAGCTGATATAGGATTTAATCACAGTTAAGCATCCATTGGCTAAATCAGTTTTGTTGTTGTTGGGGTTTTTTTGTTTTGTTAAAACAAAAAAACAAAAACAAAAACAAAAAAAAAACATGTCTGGTAATTGAAGAGAAGGTCAAAAGCCCAAATGACATTCTTAATTAGTCTCAACACATTTATGATTTAAGTGACTTGGCACTTGACTAATACCTGAGTCAAATACAATACAAACTAACATATTTCCTCAACTTCCACCATGATTTAAAATGTTTACTCCTACTAAAATATAATCAATGATTTTTTTCTTCAGAAACTTAGAATCAAAATATAGTAAATATACAAATGTTTGAAAAATAATGAAATTAATTAATACATAAATCTGCCCCTTTGAGGACAATCTAACCTGGTTGAGCCTTTGAATATGACTCAACTAGCAGAGACAGTTATGACTCTGTCATCTTTTCCTGTCAATTAACATTCTAAACTTAGTGTTTATTTCCAAGCTAGTATACTACTTTAGACTTTTATCTACTCAAATTAGATTTATATACAATAGGCTCTTCAATTAAGTGTACTTTATATATCTTGCTTCCAGCTGGATCACTAACTCAAACTATCCTTTGCTGGTGTAGCCAGGACCTAGTTCAAAGCCTTGAGAAGGCTCTGACAGGAGCCCACACAATCCAGGGTTCCTCTCGGCTCGCCACCAACTGCTGCAAACTTGCCTCTCCCATCTCACTCTGCCTCAAAGATGTATTTCAGATTCTCCTGGCATGGAAATCAGATTTCAGTCTACCAAATTCAAAAATGTTGTCACTTAAATAAAACACTAGATTCTAAAGAATTTTCTGCCAATTTTAAATGCCCCACCCATAAAAAAATACAACCATATGTACTCTGTATATGTGATTGAAATGAGGAATAAGTCAACAGTGTAAAAAATGAGGAGTCATTAAAAAAAAAAAAAAAAAACTCCCAGCAAAGGGCACACTCTCTACACTTCAGAGAAATAGTGTTTGACCTCTGGCAATAGCGTACGGCTGTCACTTTTATAAACAGCTCTTTTTTTTTTTTTCTATATGTTCTCAGTTTGAATACAAAGAATTTTGGTATTGAAGCTCAAATACAGTTTTATTAAAGTTTAAGAGACAGGAAAAACAGGAAGAAAAAATAGAAATGGGCAGCTGTAACGTGGCGATGGAGAAAAGACAGAAAGCCACGCCTTTGAAGTCACAGTCCAGCATGTTCAGCGAGCAGCCACATGGCAGAAGGGGAGGAGGGGTACTTCAGAGGAAAAGAATGAGAAAGCCCACAGTGTCGAGGGAAGCATGCCCAGATTCTAGAAAAAGAGAAAAAGTTATACTTTTCTGAGTAACTCAAAAGAGCAGGGTGACTTCATAGCTGTGTGGCTGCTTTCTAAGCCACAGAGAAACAACTTGTTTTCCTGAAAGGCCTGTATGGAAAGTGTTGTTGGTGACGCCCTTCTGTCTAATGAGACTAAGAACTAAGAGGCTACAAGAAAATAAACATCAGTGTTTGAGACTATTTTGCTCTCTGGTTATAAGTCAATAATAGATTGGTCAGCTAATAGTCTTTAAAGTCAGGGGAAACATTTTTAATTTTCACTAGCATATACCCATTGAACAAAATACTAGACTCCATTGTGACACCATCATATGAAGTGGGAAACTTAAGGTTTCTTTGGGAAGTCAATTGGATGGTGTTTTACTGGGGCAAACAAATAAATAAAGGAACTGAAGTAGACACAGTGAAAGGTTCGGGCAGACTCATGAAGGAATGCTTCACTCTGAAGCAGACAAAGGAGAGAGGATGTTCTGCTAAAGCAAAAGACATCACGTGAAAGGACACGTGGTGGAGGATTCTTCTCTAATGACATGCATATATATTGGTTTGCCTTACATTGCATAGTTGAGCTCCATTTGTTGGGACTCCATAGAGAGAAACACATCAAAAAAACCTCTGGTGGTATGCTACAGTTTCTCACCACTTCTGTGAACTCAGGCTAATTGGCAAAGTGATGTCAGCTGAAACAGATGCTCGTAATGAGACAAGACACATGCTGAGACAAGACCTGTAGAGGGCAAGTGATGTTTGGAGGGAGTATAAAAAGGACTTGATGGACAGTGACCGAGGCTAAGCTTGACTTGCTGGTAGAGCTAGCTGTGCAACTTTTGTCGGTCTCATGCCTTCTCTGATCTTTGCTTTCCTGAGAGAGGCACAGCCAAGAACTTCTCCTGGCCTTCCTGCTGGTCCCGCCTGTTGACTCGAGCTAAGGCTGAGGCCTGGCTGCTTCTGCTAGGCAGTGCCACTGCTGCTGATTCATGTTTTCTATCCCAACTCTACCACACTGGACTGCTGGTGTGTCTGTAAAATGTGATCAAGTGGATCAAGCTGCCACTGCTGACCTGTGAACTGAACTGGCCATTTCCAGAGAACACAGACGGGAGTTGCTCCAAAGAACCATTTCTAAATAGGTCCACTTCCCCCGAATCCTTTCTTTTCCACGCTGATGGGTGGTGGGTTACAAGGGTGGTTAAAGCATTTAAGAACCATTATTAAAAAATAAGGTTTGAAAAACTGAAGTTACAATCCTATGTGTGAATCATGCATTTTGATCACATGTATATGGCCATCCCATCAGCCTCTCTTCTACCCTTAGCCTTGCTTCTGGTCCTTTTCTCTTGCCAACTAGTAGAGGGGAACTTTTTAAAAGACAATCCTTTTGTCTAAGTATGGTCGCACAGACCTAAAATCCCAGCATTTGGGAAGCAAAGACAGGAGGAAACTATGATAAGTACTGGGATAAATAAATATTTCTCACCAAATATAACAAACAGATTACGATAAATATAAAAGGCTATTTAATTTTACCATAAATCAGATTAACTAAAAGCAATTGATATATGTATCATATTTTTAATTTTTACTATACTTCTTTTGTGCATACACACTGTAGCACAAGTGTGGAAGTGAGAGAACATTTGTTGTTATCCTTGAGTTCTTTCTCTCCTACCATGTGAGATCTGGAGTCAAACCAGGGCCTGAGGCTTGGCATCAAACGCATTAACTGACTGAGCCATCTTATCAGTCATGGGTATGAGTATAAAGGACAGCAGACTAATACCTGTCAATCATGGCCTTTATGCAGTTTCTTGTGTGAAGCTAGCCAACAGCCAGCTCAAAGGTCAGACAATGAAAGGCAAGAGCACTGCAGTCAGCAGCAGGGCAATTCAGAATCTGTGGGGCAGAGCAGTCGTGACAGGGAGTCTGACAGCAATCCCTGTAAGACTGTTGCTATAGACCTAACTTTCTGATAACATTCCTGCATTCAAAGTAACTTCCTTTAGCACACTTTTTGAACAGCATTTGGTAAATATGCAAAGATACCTTAATTCATTTAACTTGAGATTTTTCCCAGAAAATTAAAAGCAATTTTAGTCACTCTAAATCTGTATTCCCCTTTTAGTTAAATTGCAGACTAAAGTAAGACAATATAGAGTGACTTGAACTTCCACTTTTGCTTTGACAGGCAAATTGTTGAAAATAATTAAATCAAAGAGTACTCTAATCCCCCAGCAGGCAGGCATTTCTATGCCACCTCCAGCTCTAACTTTTGATGAGTGTGCTGACAGGAATGTCAATTAGTGAACTAATAATACAGCGTATTGAAAATGCATGAACGCCTATCTATAAAAGAAAAGAAACTAGTACTTCCTACTCTGTGACTTTTGTAGTTTTACAGAGGTGATAGCTGATAGATTTTTCAAAAGAAAAGGTAACATCTCAAACAGTCAAAAACTGTCAAGAACAGAAGAGAAAAATTTAAAGAAAAATAGAAATGGTGTTTTGCATGTATTCTAATAGTATGATCATGAGAAATTGGAATTTTCAACATATGTTCTTCATAAGCTTCAATTCAATTCTATAAATGCTACCTTTATTTTTCTTTCCTAATACTGAATACTGAGACATTGTGAGACATAGCTATTAATTACCTACCCATTTTGTTTTTTAATTTTTATTACTTATAGTATTGAGCAGGCAAGATCTCATTGAAAAACCAGCATTTAAGAAAAGAAGCCTGACAGGAGGGCAGAGGGAGAACAACACGGCTGTCTGGGATTTTTAAAAAAGTCTAAGCCAAGCAAAGACAAGTCCCACAGAGCACAGGCCAAAGTATCTGCTGTGCTTGAGACTAACCATCTGTTTGACTCCTAGAGACCTTGTGCTGGAAGGAGAGTTTACTCCTACAACCTATCTTCTGATACCTACAGACTCCATATGTATATGCAGTATCTACAACATATGGGAACCTGTGCACAAAGACAAAGAGAGGGATATGGAGGCAAAGACAGACAAGAAGGACAGAGAGACAAGACACAGACAAAACAGACAGAGAGAGTGAATTGATTAAAAATAATAATAGTAAATAAATAGTGAATGGACAAGGGTAAAATTTATGAAGTAGAAAATGGTAGAAAACTAAATCAAAAAGGTTAAAATAGGATTGAGAGTCATAATAAAAGAATTTTTGCTAAATAAAATGAGAAACACAAACATTTCTGGTTCATCCTCACACAGAGTCTCACTATATATGTAGCTCAGGATGGCTTGGAACTTCCTGAAACCAGCCCAGCCTCAATCTCACAGAAATCAACTTGCCTCTGCCTCCCAAGCACTAGGACAGGATTAAAGGTATGAAACACTATGCCAGGCCTAGAAACACCATTACTTCTAAGTAAAGTAATATAACCAACTTCAAAAGATAGTTAATATGAGTGACACAGACTAAAAACAACAAGAGTAAAAAGAAGAGATCAGAGAGGGCCAAGTAGTGTTGGAGTCTTCATTACCAGATTCTAAGTTTAAGAGCCCCTTCCACCTTTTGATAAGGGAAGAATGAAGACTTGGCTGTATGATAGCCATGTGCAGTACCTGGGAAAAGGGTACTCGCTACATAACAGGTTAGAGTGAGGAAAACCATTACACATAATTCTGGAAACAGTACTCTATTGTTCATGTTCAGCGTGGAGATGTGTAACCGGTCAAACCCTCTCTGTTATCTCCTGGAAGTAAATAGTCTTACACATGTACACAGCTTGCTAAACTACCCCCTATACATAGAAGATCTTAAAGTTATACTTACTTCTGAGATTTTGGTCAATCTGTGATTTTCAACCAGAATTTCCATTGTGCTGCCATAAAAATTATATCTAGTATTCCCAACAATGCTTCAGAAACAATGTTTTTCCATATTCTGTCCCCATAAAATAAATCTTTCCAATATCCAAAGTAATGCTGGATTTGGGTTTTGTTTTCAACAGTATAATGAGAATAAATCACTATTGGGGATGTGCAGGTGTATTCTTTGGAGCTATATTATCACTGGGTCCACTATAATAAATCTCTACAAAGTTCAATAGTTTTTCTACTGAACAGACTGGTCACCCTCTTTTGGTAACTTTCCAAAGTCCTGAAAAGGCTCTTCTTTCTGACAATTTTATCTACTTTTATCACTACATTATAATATATGGATTTGCAAAACTCTTAGTCTCTCTACATTACATACATTTTAATATCATTTGTCTGAGTAACCTACTAAAAAAAGTCATAGAAAATATTTTGAAACTTTTCTAAGTATAGGCACTGCTGCTATACTAAAATTACTGTTTTTGTTTTAGTGTTAGCATGCGTCTGTTGAAAAGGCTTACTCAGGTGGAGATAAGTGGAAGAAGCCTGCTAAGCAGAGGAAACAGCATTTATGAAGACACAGAAGCAAGGCAGGAAGCCTATGCTTCAGAACTGGGTGTGCGAATCCCTTTCTATTTTCAGCTGTCCCTGTCCAACTACAAAGACAGCCATCTCTTGTATCCTAATAATGCCCTCAGCTGGCCAGAATAACCTAGTGTTTTTAGTTCAATGTACTCATCAAATTTCTTGAAAGGGTAATTCAAACAGTTCTCCCTAACCTCTATCTACTCTTCAATCCAAAACAAGGCCCAGTCTCACTTTCTTTGAAACACTCTCACAGAGACCAGGGACTTTTTAAATATCCAAATACTATGCTCAGGTTTGAGTTCGTACCCCAAGAGTATTCCTGTTCCATATGACAAGGGAGAGTACTATCTGCTTCAGACTCTCTGCCCCATACCTTCACTACACGGCCTTTACCCCCTTGGATTTTTCAGATCCAAGGATGGCTCAAACAAGAAAATCTACAATACTACTATCTAGAATACAAAACTTTCTTATCTTTAAAGGTAATATTAAAAATGCTACATTTCAAGTAATGAAAAATAGCATTCTATTTGGTTGGTGGTTTAAAGGAGAATGCCTCATTTCCTGTTTCACAAAGTCCCATGGGCTTCACCCTGAGTGAGGTAATCCAGACACAAAAGGACATACATGGTATATACTCACTAATATTAGCCAAAAAGTACAGAATACCTAGGATACAACCCACAGACTGTAAGCAGAAAGGTCCAAGTGAGGATGCTTCAATCCCACTTAGAAGGGGGAAAAACTAAGCATGGGAGACAGAGGGAGGGAGGCATCTGGGTGGGAGATGGGAAGGGAGGGGAAAAGGGGAACAGGATCAGGTATGAGGGGGCCCAGGTAGGTGAGAAGCCCAGAGGGCCAGCAGAATGAACTGACATATGCAGCCTCAGGGGGTGCAGGGTGGGGGGCCTCTAGGAAGCACCAGAGACCTGGGAGGTGAGAGACTCTCAGGACTCAAGGGGGAGTAACCTTAGCCAAAAGGCCCAACTGTGAGGAGAGGGAACTCCAATAGATAGGGCCTCGAATGGAGGGACTGGATTACCAACCCACAGTCAAATTTCTGACCCAGAATTGTTCTTGTCTAAAAGAACTGTAGGGGCAGAAATGAAGAAGAGGCGGTCCAGTGACTGACCCAACTTGGGATCCACCTCACGGAGGGTCGAGGGGAGCACCACGGCCTGGCACTGGCACTGATGCTATGATGTACTTACAGACAGGAGCCTAGCATGGCTGCCCCTGAGAGGCTCTACCAGCAGCTGACTGAGACCAATGCAGATACTTACACCTAACCATTACACTAAAGTCAGGAACCCCTACGGTTGAAGAGAGGAAGGACTGAAGAAAGTGACGGGGAGGAGCTGGAGAGATGGCTCAGTGGTTAAGAGCACCAACTGCTCTTCCAAAGGTCCTGAGTTCAATTCCCAGCAACCACATGGTGGCTCACAACTATCTGTAATGGGGTCTGATCCCTTGAAAAAAAAGAAAGAAGGAAAAAAAGAAGGAAGGAAGGAAGGAAGAGAGAAAGAAAGAAAGAGAGAGAAAGAAAGAGAGAAAGAAAGAGAGAGAGAGAAAGAAAGAAAGAAAGGAAGGAAGGAAGGAAGGAAGGAAGGAAGGAAGGAAGGAAGGAAGGAAGAGAGAGAGAGAGAAAGAAAGTAAGTGACGGGGAAGGTGATCCCATAAGAAGACTAGCAGTCTCAACTAACCTGGGCACCTGGGAGCTCCCAGACACTGAGCCACCAACCAGACAGCATACAGGAGCTGGTCCAAGGCCCCAGCACATATATAGCAGAGGACTGCCTTGTCTGGCCTCAGTGGGAGAAGATGTGCCTAATTCTAGAGTCTTGACCCCAGAGAGGGGGAAGGGCTAGTGGGGAAGAAGCATCCTCTCAATGACAGGAGGGAGGAGGAACTGTGGGAGGGAGGACCAGGAAGGGGAGCAACAGCTAGATTAAAAAAAATAAATAAAAATAAATAAATAAAAACAAAATAAATATATTTATATAATATATAATGTATCAATACATTATATATTATATATACATATATATACATAATTTTATATTTCTATTAAGACGGACAATAAAAACAAAATGAGGTTGAAAAAATTAAAAACAACAACAAAAAGACTGGATCCTAAGAAACAAAAAAGCTGACCAGACCAGTAAGGTATAGTCAACTTGGATGAATAAGTAAACATGTCCTAAGAAAGAAAATCCAAGATCTAGAGGTTCACACTGAATTTTACTAAGCCTTTACAGAAAAAAAAACAAAAAGAAAATCAACCCCAACTCTATTTAAACTACTCCCCAAATTGAAGGAGTACATCAAACTCAAGCTATGAGAACGCCATTGCCTTGACACAAAATCATTGAAACAGTATAAAACAAATAGAAGCCAATAAATGCTCTGAACAAAGATGACAAAACATTAATAATAGCAAAGCCAACTCGGCACAGTAGAGGGGGGTAACTGACTATACACAAGTAGAACACACTTCCAGAACATCACCAGAATGTGGTGAACTATGTGTGTTACCACATTAATAACAG